>JBBMOE010000038.1:2196138-2247136 GCA_037975065.1 Chaetodon trifasciatus
ATTATTATATTATATATATATAATATGATATAATATATATGTTATTATTATTATTAGCTGTAGAATGTCCTCCGATGTGGACACCGGGCCCTTGTAGAGCAAAATTTTGTACTTTGGTCTAGACAACTCAAAATGTGTTTATACCAGGTCCGAGGAGGATAAAATGAGTATTTTAATTTTCCTTTTATTTGGCTTTACTCTAGCAAAAGCTGTAACAATTGATGCATATTAGGATTAATGCCTTCTGTACTCCAAAAGTTATATTTTTCTGTTTTTCAGTTTGCCAGTTTAATGCACTTTTAGGTCACTATGTTCTAATTTATATTTATGTTTTCCAGTTTTTGCCACAATGTTACTATTGTTACTATGTAATTTTGTGAAAGACCTGAAACGGTGAGAAACGCCACCCTCTCCTAGAAGAAATTAAACAGTAGAATAATGAATACAGTTTCTTCATAAATCTGGTTTAATTGCATTGGAGACATATGCTTTCCACAGGTTTTATTCTCCTATTTTGTGTAAAATGGCAAAATTTTGGATGTCTGAACTTCATGTGTTTTCAGAGGCGTAAAGAAAAGCTTCCCGACAGCCTGAAAACTGGATGTTTATGTCAGTAGAAGCTTTGTCAACCATTATGTAACATTCATACACAGGATAGTGTATACAGCATATATGATAGTTTACAGTACGTAGATATGTTGTGAGCGTGTGCTGCAGTTTGAATTGTACATTTGCACTTTTGCTGAAAAGATTTAAAGATTACATAATGATTGGGGTTATTTTCAAACGGACTCTGGACCCACGAAAGGTCACATGCAACTATTTGCGCATACGACTTGTTGATAAAGTTCAAACCTAACGTGCAGATGTGTTCTCAGCTGGTCTTCACACACACTGAGCATGCAAGCAAACGACGATTAGTCAATTTAACACGATTGAAATGTCAGATTTCAGCTCTTTTTTAACTCCTGTGAATCTAATGCAAGCATCATGAGCAATAAAAATCTTCTGTTTGTATTGTTGTTAAAGGCTTATTGCCAACTAAACTAAAATCTGTGTGTTTGTGTGCAGTGTCTGTTACACACAGAGCAGAGATTTCCCCCTTACATTTCGTGATCTACTTCAGATTTAAAAATGAGTCGTCGCCTCTGTGAAACTCACTGACCTGTCTTCTCCCCGTTAGCAACATCAAGACACAGAGTTGTTCTCCACAGAAGAGGACAGCAGCCTCTACTTCACCTACAGCGGAGGGTGCAACGAGCTGGAGGTCAACAGCCTGCACTATGAGGTAACTGACCAACAGCCAGTCTGCCACCTCTGCATGTGTGTGCACATGTCTGTGTTGTATCTGTGCGTGTTGAATGTGCTCGTGTGTGTGTTCCCAGGTGGACACAGCGGCTCAGATCCCCTGGTATGAGAGGCTTTCAGAGTTCAAGTTGCCATGGGAGATAAAAGGAAACAAGCAGACGGCCATCAACAAGCTCAGCCTCCGAGTCCGCAGCGGACAGATGCTGGCAGTTATTGGCAGCTCAGGTGAGAGATCACGCACACACACACATGCACGCAGCTTTTAAGTATCACCATTTCCAATCATGTTATTAATTGTGGCGGCTTCCTTGGATGATTTGTTCCACCTGCTTTTCTGCTGTCAAGCTCGGTGAAGGGCCTCATGTCAGCAGCATTGTTCACATGGACAATCAAAGCCTCAATTTCAAACCGCAGAGGGAAACATGAAACATATTACAGAACAAAGAGACAATGAAAGCTGTCTCTGTCTTTCTTTGGACTCCAGGTGAATAGACTCGAAGGAAAGGAGGAAAAGATCTGCTACCTTTGGAGACAAATCAGTGTCACAAAACTCATTTTCACAAAAAACAGAACTTCATCAACTCATGTAGCTTGTGCAGCACGTGTCCTGAAACAGCTTTTCTTTGCTTGTGCACATGTTTTGTACATTAGTTTTGTTTTCCCCTATGCTTAATTTGATCTTGAATTATGTAATCATCTCCTCGCAGGTTGTGGTAAAACATCTTTGCTGGACATACTAACGTGCCGCGATGAGGGCGGCACAATGACGTCCGGTCAGGTTCTGATTAACGGGAAGCCCAACACGCCCCAGCTGGTGAAGAAGAACATCGCTCATGTCCGCCAAGATGACCGCCTTCTTCCTCACCTCACCGTCCGTGAAACTCTCGTCTTTGTGGCCAAACTGAGGCTCCCCACCCACTTCACACAGGCTCAGAGGGAGCAGAGGGTAAGATTTACAGACTCAAAACAGGCACAACCAGAACAGAATGTACACTGCACATTGTGACTGTTTATTCTAAGTGCTTTGAAAGACAGATGTTAGAGGTCACGGTGACCAACGTGGCTCTGCTGTTTCCTGTCCCAGGTGGATGATGTCATCGCAGAGCTGCGGCTCCGACAGTGTGCTCACACTCGGGTGGGAAACGACTATGTGAGGGGAGTTTCCGGAGGAGAGAGGAGGAGAGTCAGTATAGCTGTCCAGCTTCTCTGGAACCCCGGTGAGAGAAAAAAGGAGGCACTTAAACTCTTAAACTCATGATTTTCACGTGTAATTTACATTTTGAGTTTTCTACTTTACATCTGTCTGAGTTTTTAGAGTCTTCTCGTGAAATGGCGTGCAGCTTAATCACAAAATTCATCATCTTCAAGCTCAGTTTTATACATGTCAACCTGCGCCACCTACAGGGAAAGAAAGCAATAGCAGCACTTTAGTCTTGCAGATGTAGACTTGATTATGTCGCCACCTACAGGCAAAGAAAGTAACGGCTGGTGCAGTTTTTTCTTTTTGTTATAGTTGCTTTTTCCTTTGTGTTTGTGCATGTGTGGTTGAGGTTTTACATTTCAAATTCAACACTTACAATCCAAAAATATGTTAATTCAAGTTTATGTCCCATCAATATTCACAGCCTTTACATTCCAGCCCTGTGTTTCAGTACCGCATCATTTTCTGTGATACAACATTAAGATATAATATGCAAGATAATTAAAAATGAGACAGCATTCTACCTATTATCTACCCATGTATCTGGCCTTTGACAGGACAGTTGTTTATTCTGGTTAGATGAAATCCCAGCAGATCCGCTCTGCTCTACAACCCTCGAACCTCCAGTGGATCACCAACAATAAGAAGAGGACAAGCAGCCGGTTAGAGACTTGTGCGTTTTTATGGATTATTTAACCGGTGTTTTTAACACTTCAGGTATTCTGATCCTGGACGAGCCCACGTCTGGTTTGGACAGCTTCACAGCCCACAACCTGGTGATCACACTGTCCCGCCTGGCCCGGGGAAACCGCCTGGTCCTGCTGTCGGTCCACCAGCCCCGTTCAGACATCTTCCAGCTCTTCGACCTCGTCGTCCTGCTGTCATCGGGTTCAGCCGTGTACTGTGGCGCCGCTCGGGACATGGTGCCTTACTTCACCGCTCTGGGATACCCCTGCCCGCGATACTGCAACCCCTCTGACTTCTATGGTTAGTGTGTGGAGATATAAAAACAGCGTCAAGTGGTGCTGCTGAACGTTGTGACTTAAAGGCTTTAAAATGCTCTAAATGTCCATCTGCTCTCTTCTTTATATACATATTTACATTTTGTTGGTGTGTGTGTGTGTCCAGTTGATCTGATCAGCATAGACCGGCGCAGTCTGGACCGAGAGGCCGAGTGTTTGCAGCGGGCCACAGTTCTGGCTGAAAACTTCATGGAAAAGGTGCGAGACTCAGAAGATCACATGTGGAAACCAGCTGGGACTGACATGCCAACAATTGAAAGGTCCGTGTGTGTGTATGTGTGTGTTTCAGTTTGGCCTCTTTTCTTCTTCCTCATTTATATAACTTTATGTAAAAGCAGGTTTGGAGTCTGACTTACAACACTTGACACATGGAAATTTAGCTTTCTTCACAACTCAACTGTGATTTTAGTGGCCTGTTTCAGAGGCAGAATTCGTTGTGGTTAGGTTTTAGCTGTGGACACAAAATTCAGGGCATTATCAGATGAATTAAAGGATATTAATTTCTAGAGATATTAAGAATTTATGGGATTTGATCCCCATGTTCTAACCCTCACAAACTGATCCACGATGTTTTCCTGCAGCCCTCAGCAGCCGAGCACGGAAAAAAAAGAAGAAGCAATCACAGTTTCCAAACAAAGAGACAGACTGCCTGGCAGACTGCAACAATTCACAATCCTCATCAGGTAAGAAGTTCAAGTAGCCCTTCATCCACACCATTCATCTGAATCGATTTTAAACTGACTCTTATTCAATGCTGCAACTTATATAAGAGCTGATATTGTTAGAATACATTTAATAGTAATTCTAGAGTTTATAGTCTGGATCTCTTTTCTCTTTTTCACCAGGTTTGATTTGTGCTTTTGCCACTTTTCAATCATTTATCCTTCATTTTTAACTTCTCTGCTAACTAGAGTTACAGGAGTGAGACACATGCAGCTCTGGTTGGGGATCACTGTATTGCAGCTCTCAAGAGGGACGCAGGGACACATGCTGACCTCCCCTCTTTTCTTCCCCCTCAGGCGTCACATGCACAATGACTTCAGAGACCTGGTCACCTTATTGGTGCACGGCTTCGAGGCCCTCCTCATGTCACTGCTGGTCGGTTTTCTCTACTACGGGGCAGGAGAGGAGCGTCTGTCCATCCAGGACACCGTGGCCCTCCTCTACATGATTGGAGCTCTCACCCCATTTGCTGTGGTGCTGGACGTCATAGCTAAATGTGAGTAAATGAACAAAATCACTGAGGCTGAGAATTAAATACTTTAACCCAGAAGAGCCCACGGTGACACAGGTGTCACAAGTCCTTTAAATGTCCTGGAAAGTTCCTCATACAGCTCTATCCTTGGCTTTAACTCATGAAGTCCCTAAGTGACACATACTGAACATCCTGATTGGTCATGTGACAGGTCATGTGATTTTGTGTTCCCATAGCAACATTTCCAAGATGTCTGTGTGCCAGATTAACACATGTGACCGAACTAGCTAAATTTAAAAAGCTTGTTTTTTGTTGCTAAAGGTAAGATTCAAGCCATTTAAGGATTCTAATGCTTACATAACATGTCCTTTATTACATTTAACCTGCTGTGAATACGTTTCTTTAACAAATTGATATAAAACAAATCAGATAAATATCGTTGTGACATATATGTCACATCGGGCCTTTAACCTTAAAATTGTCACGGGAAACCTGATGTGACATATATGTAACATTACAGATCTTTGACACTAGGGGGGCGCTGTTTTGACAAAAATGTCAGAAATGTGTTCTGTGTGGTGGGTTCTTATGGGTTAAAACTGATATAGAAACTCAATATAGAAGCAATATTACAGTGTGAATTCTACATTTATGACCAACCTTGATTACGAAAAAAGTTGGGACGCTCTTTAAGGTAGTCTGATGGCAGAGGTTATGATGCAGTTCATCATCACATGAACTTCATGTTCTCTGCAGGTCACACAGAGAGAGCCATGCTCTACCACGAGCTGGAGGACGGCATGTACTCCGTCACCTCCTATTTCTTTGCTAAGGTAAGCCTCCAGCAGCTCCAGCAGGGGTCAGTCTCGCTCCATGCTGGCGTCACGCTCCAGCGTAACATCCAGTGATGTATTGTACTGTAACGTGATGTTGGAATGTGTGTGAGTGTCATTGCTGTCTGTTTGAGTGTATGCTTTCTCCACATTCAGGTCCTGGGGGAGCTACCAGAGCACTGTGTGTTCACCTTGGTGTACAGCCTGCCGATCTATTGGCTGGCCGGGCTTAACGAGGCTCCGGAGCGTTTCCTGCTCAACTTCCTGCTGGTGTGGCTGATGGTTTACTGCAGCCGAGCCATGGCTCTGTTTGTGGCTGCTGCGCTGCCCACCCTGCAGACCTCGGCCTTCATGGGCAACTCCTTGTTCACCGTCTTCTATTTGACTGGAGGTTTTGTCATCAGCCTGGAGAATATGTGGCTTGGTGAGGAGATGGAGTCATTATCAGCAGCTAAAAGATGATGTGAGGATAGAGAACATCTTGGGGTGGTCAGTATGTCGTGCTTACACCTGTGCATGTGTTCCACTCCCCAGTGGCCTCGTGGATCTCCCACATCTCCTTCATGCGTTGGGGCTTCGAGGGGCTGCTGCAAGTGCAGTTCAGAGGCAACATGTACCCCATCATCGTCTCAAACCACACCATCCAAGTCGACGGAATATACGTGAGTTAGAAAGAAACGCAAACACAAACTCATATGTGAGTGTTAATCGACCAGTTCCACACTGGCATCTTTCACAGCATAAGGCTGAGGGCCACAGAGACGAGGCATCAGTCAGAGATCAAGAGTATAGTTTACCTTTCACTAGAATTATTGTTTTTTTAATTGTAAGAATTTTTAAACGAAAGATAGTATTTTATGTTAACGGGATCAACTATTAAAACTAAGGTGCTGTCCATGGACAAACCAACATGTCTCTCATCCTGAGACGCTCTCCGTTTGTCTTTCAGATGGTGAGGGCCATGAACATGGACCAGTACCCTCTGTACGCGTGCTATCTGGTCCTGCTGGCAGTCTGCCTGGCCTTCATGGCGTTCTATTACTTGTCCCTAAAATTCATCAAACAGAAGTCCAGTCAGGACTGGTGAACACACCCGGAGCAGTTTCAGCCATTAGACTAAACACTTCGAGCGGTGGAGGGAAGTAATTCAGGCTCCAGTTCGGCTGGTTCGACACTGAGCCGAGCTTTCCATCGTCACTTTACTGTTCTTATTAGGATGCTGTACAGTGAAAAGGTGCTTAGTTAAGGAGAGGAAAAATGACAATTTCACGATAATTTGAACAGCAGAAACTCCTGCACTCGTTTTAATGGTAGAAACGCATGAACTAATCACTCTGGCACCTCAGTGTTTCAATATGAGAGCAGAGGAAAGATGTGTCGAGAAGCACTGGCTGCAGTACCGCTGTCTGCTGCTGGGTGGCAGCAGAGCACTGCAGTATCCTCAAAGATCAAATTACAGCATTATTTTTCTCCCCCCCTCCCTCTCTGCTCTGTCTCGGCAAATGATTAGAGCGCCACTTTGGCAGATATCCATCTGCAGCTTTTGCTTGTTCCATTTTCAATCTTCGTTTTTTCTACAGCTTTATCTTTTTTGTATATGTAAGGTTATTAAGCTTAACAATGTGTGTGCCAGTATAGGGAGCACTGAAAAAAAAACCTAGTAGAGATTTAGTAAGTCACACTCAGAAAAAAAAAGAGCTTGTACTTGCGTCCTCATAGATTGAAGATTATGTAAGCTGTGTGTTTTTGCACTGGTGCAAAAGCCTGATAAATATTTTACCGACATGTTTTGAGTCCAAATTAGTGAAGTATTAAATCAAATTGCTCCACTTGAGCGTGTTTGTTTTTGTCGTCACTCTCTCTGCTATCCTTTGGCCTCGTCATGCAGTGACATGGTGCAGTCACTTGTGGCTGTGCAGTTTCATAACAATGAATGTTACTGATAATGTGATGATTTTCAGTGATTATCCGTCACGTTCTGGTTATTGAAGCGCCACACAAGACCCTTAAAAATGATTCTTTATGTGAAATTATATCAAAAAGTCGTGTTTCCTGATGACTGTGCAGGAAATGATGACTTGTTTTCATAAAGCATGAACACCTTTGAGCTTCTGAGGGCAGTCCAAAATTATCAGTGCAGTTTGACCCGTACACGTCAACTGCACTCGTTTTTATTTACAGAGTCAATGCTCCAAAAGGCAAAAAATGTTTGGTTTTATGCAAACTTACAAAAACAAGCCCTGCAAAGCGACAAGTAACTACAGCAGTCAGATGCATGTAGTGGAGTGAAAAGTGCAAAATGTTTGCGTCTTAATTTGTATCCCAAATCAGCCCCACTGCCCAGTCTGAACCTCTGACATCAACCAGCACACAATTTTCTTCAGAAACAACCAGTGTGTGTTATCTAAGGCCGGCCCCAGACGGGGGTCAAGAACGGCTTGTGTTACATGAAAGAGGAATATGTGAGGCCGGGATTGGACACCAAAACGAGTTCAAAGCCAAGCAGAGGAAGGGTGCAGATGCAGGTCAGGCGACAGGAAAGAGACGAGGCTGGGTGAGGATTAGACTGCATGACAGTCAGTGCGGAATCAAACTGATCCCAATAATCTTCTGCATTTGTTCTGTATGAAAACATTAACTGTGCAACAAGCATATGCAGACGCTTTCACGGCAGGACTGGTTTAAATGTAAAAGTGGAGGGTGATACTTGATACGATTCTCTTTCACGGCACACAGCGTGTCCACAGTCCATACCACATGCCAATTCTAAACAGGTCTGGAGTGTTTACACTGGAAAACATAGGAAATGTTCTGAAAAAAGGCGAGCATGCTATTCTTCCACAATGCAATGCAGCATTCAGAGATTTTACTTAAGTAATATAAAAATACTCCATTACACATAAAAGTCTTGCATTTAAAATCTTATTTAAATAACTTAAGTGTTATTAATAAAATGTGTTCTTAGCTTTCGTGTGTACAATTTTAATCTGTAAAGTAGAATCTACAGCAGTCAGGTATGTGTGTTGGAGTAAAAGTACAATATTTCCCTCTGACATGCAGCAAAGTAGTTGTGAGTAGCATAAAATGGAAATACTCAAGTACAGGTAACGTAAAGAGTACAGTACTTGAGTAAATGTAGTTACTTTCCACTACTGAGCTGCACTGCTGAGTATTTTGAAAAGTATTAAATAGTACAAAAGTACTACATAAAATGTGTATAATAACAAAACTATTGCTGAATCACACAAAAAAGTTATTTACATGTTTATGTGATATGATTTCCTGTGAACTGGCTGCATAAACAGTTTACAGATGAGCATGTAGTATAGTACATACTTCACACCTGAGCTGCCCAAAGCTGGGCCACCACGAGCTCCAGTTTGGCCTTCCAGATGTTTCTATTACATGGAATTATAATATAAATCACTGCTGACGTGGTTTTAGTTTTTGTGAGGTAAAAGTACTCTTTAAATATATAACATCGCCAATTATTACTTATTACTTTTGGCTAAACTGTAGCACTAAATTCATCCTTCAAAACCACAAACGCAGATGCAGAGCGGGGATTCCAAACATCATTTATTACCATAAATACGTCTGTACATACTCATCATCTTCATCATTATGAATAGCGCAGCGGAAAGTGTGTGACACCCAACAGCTTTAACACAATACCCGACATTTCAGCTCAAACAACTCATGTAAAAAAAAAAAAAGAAAGAAAGGAAGGAAACAGTGAGGATCTGGATGGAGGTAAGATGAGGAGGGAGAATCTTTATTCCTCGAGCATCATCTTGGCTTTGTCGGTTTTCTCTTTCAACTTATCGGCGTAAAACTTAAAGGACTCCTGCAACGAGAGAGAAAGACCATTTAGCATCAAAGAGTCACCTGCTACACACTGAGGCTGCAAGGTGTGTGTGTGTGTGTGTGTGTGTGTGTTTCTATCTCGCCTCTCTCCAAAAGCAGGCGGCAGCGGAGCCCTCCTGGGCCTGTCTAAATAGTCTCCACCCTCCAACCAGGTTGTCTCGTTTCATCTTTAAATCCCCATTAATACACAAATAAGGGATTTGTAGCACACTCCCCAAACACACACTCTGGCTCTCTGCCGCCGTTCCCGGCTAATTAATCAGTGTTTTGATCCGGACAAAGTGTTGTGGTGGGTGTTTTTTTTGGAGGGGAGAAGGTGAGAGCTTTTCTGCAGATTACGCCAGCTTCTCACATTGTACGTTTGCTTAGTGTTGTAGTAATTAATGCTGATGAATGGCTGTGTGCGCTATAGAAGGAGAGAGAGGGATCCTGGCAGGGGTCTGAAACTCTTTCAAAGGGTCGCTTCACCCTAATTACAAACACAGATTTTCTCACTAGATGTAGTTTTACTTGACTTACAACACACTGCGGAGCCGAACCAAACTTCAGCTGTGACGCTCAAAGCAATTAGAAATTAAATTAGTGAAATTCAACAGCATCGTTTGTTCCAGAAATAACCGGCCGAACACGGAGCTGAACTGTGGTTTGATGTGAAGTCACGGCGATGAATGGGAGAACATCTGCTCAGAGACAGAAAACTCCAGATGTGTCAATGACTTGTCATCCCGGGATGGACCCTGTTGGCTGCCAGGAGTCCAGTTTTTAACAAAAATTCGGTATTATGGTCTAAAAGGATGGATAATTACATCCAGAAACACACCTGCCGTCATATATTCATCTACATATCTCTATCTCATAAACTGCACATAAGGCAACACTTGATTAGCATGGAATTAGCGAGTTAGCAGTCAAACGTTATCTTACGTTATACCCAGCAAACACTGTTTTAATGTTAGCTCTGCCAACTCTGAGCTCAAAGATCATCAATGCTGACGGGAGCTCCCACTCAGCACTGAGCCTCAGACCTCAGCTGGTCTGTCGTTCGGTAGCTTCCAGAAACTTTTAGTACTTTGAGTTGACACGTGTAAAAAATAAATCTCATCTACTCTGCACTGACCCGTGGAAAGAGATGCCAGCCTCCCGTGTTCGCTTTGCTCCTTTTAGCGAAAGCAATGACGTGCAGCACAGCCCACATAAACAACACCCGGGCAAGATGGCGGACGGTTACGCCGTGAGTCATGATGTGACGTCGCGGCTAGTGTTTTAGATGTACGCATCCACCGTGAGGTTCGCTGTCTGCGTGACAGAAGAGTCACCGGCTGTTCGATTCTACGGCTGAAGAACTGATGCCAGTAAAATCTGAAGCTGAATCATCCTGTGGAACATCAGCAGAACGAGACGCGGCGCTGTGAGGACACGCTGGAGCAGCGACCTCTGCGTCGGTGGAGAGGAGGGTCTCTGTTGGCAGAAACTTCTGAACACCATGACCACTCACCTTCCCCTCTCCTTGCACCTCGTCTGGCTCCGTCTGCTCATAAAACCCAGCCATCACTTAACTATCCTGACATTCAGTGAATAATGCAGCAGCTCCTCTACCTTCATCCCTCTTTCTCCTTCTATCTTTGCACTGCAGGTGAGTGATGGGGAGGCTTCGTTCTACACCTGCCTCGAGGGGACAGCACATTAAAGTGCTCGGGCTGAGAGGGCAGCGCGTGTGTGTGTGTGTGTGTTTATATGAGTGTGTGCGTCTTCAACCAAAAATAGGGCTACATCAACTTACAAAATGTGCAATGTGCTGAAATGCTCAAAAACACTAGGAGCTGGAAAAAGAGAGCGGATATTGCAGTGACACCATCTCGCTTACACAATATATGTACTCTGTGACTGTGGGGCACACACACACACACACACACACACACACACACACACACACACACACACACACACACACACACACACACGAGGCCTGCGCATACTGAACTACCCTGAGCAGGCAGACTGCCACACGCGCGCACACACAGCGGCACACATGAGGACACCAGTCGGACATCTGCCAGCACCAGTTAGGAGCGGTGAAGTGTGTGTGTGTGTGCGTGTGTGCGTGTGTGTGTGTGTGTGTGTGCGTGCGTGCGTGCGTGCGTGCGTGTGTGTGTGTGTGTGTGTGTGTGTAATTGTACACAGATCTGTTCATAAAATGTTGTTCAAGTCTGCATGCTTGTATCAATATGGATAGGTGTGTGTGTGTGTGTGTGTGTGTGTGTGTGTGTACAAGCTAGTGAATGGTCATGAATCATTGATCGACTCTGAGGTCTAAAATGAAGTTATTGAACTTTTTGTTATAGCGTGAAGAGTTTTTTCTCACACACACAACACTTCACCGCACATATGGACACATTTGCTACATTGTGACATTTGTCCACACTGAACATATCAGAATATTATTATTATTATACTGACCTGCTGTGTTTCACTGTCTTATTTGACAATATATTAAAAATTTTGTACATTTTCAACTCAATTTCATGACATCGCTTTGGACTCCAGGAAACATTCTTCATCGTTTTCTGGCATTTCGCAAACAATTAATGGATTTACGGAGAAAATAAGAAAAACATGAATCAACAGTGAAAATAATCATCAGCCACATCCCTAATTTCAACACCGCGGTGCGAGATTTTGCTAATTTTCCAGTCGAGCTGGCAGCGATACGGTCACAATTTGCTGGTGTGCCTTAAAGGACAATCACGTATTGTTACGGACAACATGGATGAAGTCTGTCCAACATCTGTGTGTGTGTGTGTGTGTGTGAGACTCACAGGGGGCTCAGAGAAGGGCACCGTCTCTCCCTCATTGCGGTACAGCGCAGCCAGCCGTTTGAGTGACAGTTCGTCTACTTCTATCCCCTCCCTCTGCATCTGCTCGTACAGAGCCTTGGCTGCCGATAAGTCCTTATCCACAGCTGCCAGACGGGACGTGAGAGAGAGACAGAGTCAGCAAACAAGACGGGAAAACTGTCAAATTCTTACTTGAATGTAGACATTAGCAAAAAAAAAAAAAAAAAAAAAAAACGCTGTCCAGTCTTCTCTTCTTCTTGTCCCTCCGATTCGTCTTTGTATGCACTCTGCTGCTTGTGCATGTTAAACAAGCAGCAGGTGGAAAAACACTCAACTCTGAGTGTCACCGCTTTGAAAGAACTTCACTTTTAAAGCCCCTGGACGACAAAACACTTTAAACATTTCAATATTATAGAGCTGATATGTGGTGCAAGGGTGACCTGTAAATCTGAAAGAATCTGAGAAGAAGCATGAATGTGTGCGGTTGTGTGGATCAAAGTAGGGTCGACAAGAGCAAGTTAGAGAGACAAGAGGAAAGAAAACCCCCTCACAGAGAAAAAAGACAAGTACAAAGACGTGGCAGAGAACAGAGGCGAGCGGAGCATCGCTAATTGTGTCCCCCATGGCTGCCTTGACCGACCGGCTAGCCGATGCTAATTAAATAGTCATGTCTGCTCATCTCTGGTGTGACAAGGTACCGAAGAGGGGAGACGGGAGGGTGAGAAGGTGAAGCGAACGGGAGGACATGAGGAGGGGATGTAGGTGAAAGAAAGGAGGGGAGGACAAAAAAAAAAAATTGAGGACAAGATAGACGGGAGCGAAAAGGTGGAGAGGGGAAGAAGTGACGGAGAGAGGAGGAAAAAAAGAAGAGAAAAGTTAAGTGGTGGACCGTGTTGCGATTAGCACGCTAGGCTAGCCAGGACAGCTAACTCATTAGAGGACATGTGTTCTTCTAACCCCTGAATCTCTCTCNCACACACACACACACACACACACACACACACACACACACACACACACACACACACACCTTGGCCTGATGCATTGTTAATGCGTGCTCTAATGTTGACTTAGCCACAGGCCAGCGAGCCGCCTGCTGCACCGCTAGCTGCTCCCACCCAGGCCTCATGTAAGTGTGTGTGTGTGTGTGTGTGTGTGTGTGTGTGAGAGAGAGAGAGAAAGAGCCTTACAATGACATTTCATCATATATGAGTACAGCAAGTCCTTCTCAGCGAAGTCTGGAATCAGGCTGATGAGGTTCTTGATCTTGTTCAACTGTAAACACAAACATTAATTTACACATGTAACAACATCTGTGTGTGTGTGTATATGTGTGTGTGTGTGTGTGTGTGTGTGTGTGTGTGTGTGTGTGTGTGTGTGTGTGTGGCCTTTAGAGTCAAATTGAAATGAGTTTTTGCTGTGAATCAGTATATATTCTAGGTTTAACTTATGTACTTGTTTGCTAAAAATAGCAAAATACCAGATTTCATAATACTTAACTTCTGACATAAAATTTTAAATTTCAGATAAACTTTAAAAGACTGGTGAAGAATCATTATGGTTCATTACATCACAGGGTTTATTTTTTTAGCTTTGATCATGGCGAATGTACTTAAAATTACCTCGATACAGGACGTGATATAAAAATATGCTAACGATACTCAAAAATTCTACAAAAAAATAATTATTATTCTTGTAATATGTAGATCGTGAAGAGAGGAAGCGTAAGGTGTGATTTTACCTGTCCAGGAATCTGAGCCTTTTGACACATGTAGGACACCATCAACTGCTTCTGTTCAGCCAAGGCGTTACAGCGCTACGGCAAGACAAGAGGGACAAGACACAAAGGAAGAGAAGACAAACATGAGAGATAAGAAGAGCAGGTCAGTCTCCAGCCTTTGCTCTTCACATACGTGCTGTGTATAAACACACATGTACTCCAACACACTCACACATTCATACAAACACTGCACGCCCACACGCAGGTGAAAGGTCAATTATGGATTTAATAACAACTCTTTTCTTTATGAATTTAAATGTACGGCACCGTTCACACCTGAACGCGTAATTATCGTCACTCAGTCGCACTGAAGGCCGTATCTGAAGTCAGCCGAAGTGAAAGTGCAGAACGAGCCAAAGCTTTAAGGTTTTAACCAGTGACTGAGAGGCAGGAAGGAAAAGAGATGACGCTCAACAGGCGAGAGAGATTATTCCACAGGAAAAGGTTGAAAAGTCCACAAATGTCCAGGTCTGCAACAAGTGAGCAAAGCCGGGACGCTGAGAAGAACATGAATCACACAGGATGTGATCACCTGCTCATCATTTTTCACATATGCTCAACAGAAAGCAGTACAAAGAATGTATAATATCTGCTTATTCTGAATTTGATGCGTGTTTCAAACAAGTTGGGACAGGAGCAACTAAAGACTGGGAAAGGTAAACGGGTTCATTGGTAACAGGTGATAGCGTCATGATTGGGTACGAAAGGGGCATCCTGGAAAGGCTCAGTCGTTCAAGGATGGAGCGAGGTTCACCACTTTGTGAACACATGATTGGATAAAGGAGATTACTACATGGACTCTGGAACTTTTCGGACAGCTGTTTTCGGTAAACAGTTTGTTAGCGCTCTCTGGTGGACAAAACGGTGTTAAAGCGGCAGCGTTTCTACACCTCAAACACACGGTCAGCATTTCTTTACAACACTTCATTGACAAGTACGCTGATATGACACATCTGTGATGAGCTAATATCACCCTTTGCATTAAGATATCAGACAGGACTGCAACTGTAATGGCAGCTTTTTAGGAAAAATGACTCCATATTGGCAGATTTCAGTGCAGCAGACCTTGACAACACGATATACGTCCAGATATGGGTAAAGAATTTAGAAACACGTGCAGTTAAAGGAGAAAATCTGATGACTGACAGACTGCTGTGGCTCAATGTTTAACCTGCACATGGCTGCTTAGGATGAAAGCACGCGAGCATACATAC
Source organism: Chaetodon trifasciatus (assembly GCA_037975065.1). Lineage (NCBI taxonomy): Eukaryota > Metazoa > Chordata > Actinopteri > Chaetodontiformes > Chaetodontidae > Chaetodon > Chaetodon trifasciatus. The sequence goes on from JBBMOE010000038.1 coordinate 2,211,393, forward strand.
AATATACAGTGTGTGTGTGTGTGTGTGTGTTTGAGTGTGCATTTGGAGTGTGTGTGTGCGCAGGGGATGCATTAACGTCGCTGCGCTCCGAGCGGGTGAGTGCGTTCTCCTGGCTGAGCAGCAATGAGGCCCGATTACTAGCCAGTCGTAAACGAACGTGTTTCGCTCCTTCTCCACCTCCTACAGAATTAAAAGCGAGTAGCCTGTAAGGCTTTTAACAAGGCGCACACACACAGACGCACACACACACACACACACGGAGTAAGCTGCCTTCTTTCGGAGTCACCAAGCGGCAGAATGGCTTCAGTACAATCAGGCAATTAGAGCAGCCTCGCGCCACTTCACTCAACTTTGCTCCACGCGCTCGCTCGCTCGCTCTCTCCTGATGTTTTTTTTTCCCCCCTCGCTCCACCGACCGCTCCCAAAGGTGACGCCACATCAGGCCGGGCCCTCCTCACACGTTCTGCCTAAAAGCTCTGGATACCCAGGGAGCGCTGCCTTCCTCTTCCTCACTCGCCCCCTCCCCGACACGCCGCGGTCGTGGACGAGCTCGTGGAGCGGCGGCCTCTCTGTCGCTCCTTAATGACTGACTTCATCCCTCGGCTCTCGCCTCCCCGCCGACTTCACCTCCTTCTCTCCTGATAGCCCTGTCGTCATCATTGTCTGCTCGCCTACTTAAAAGCTTTTCAGAGTTTTGGTCCTGCTTCACTTGCGATGGGATGGCGGAGCCGGGACGCTACCCTCTGGTGACCCCGAAGACGAAAACGGGCCTTGATGAGGGCGAACAGCAGAGCATGAGTTTATCCTGGGTCACGCCAAACTCAACACGCAAGACAAATGGACGTCTTTGTCTTTCTAACACCACGAGCGTCTGTTCCTTGTTCTCCATGTTTAAATTTCCAGCGTTGGATGTGAGCGAGGCATGACACCCTCACTGTGTATCAGCGGGTTTCTCACATTTCAAGAGCTGAAACAAGTTTCACCACCGCTCAGCAGTCATGATTAAAACATCATCTTCAGTGTGACAGCAATCAAATAATCCCAATGATTATCTGACTAACTCAGAGAACCCTGTTATTTTCTGCCGCCGTCTAATGTTGTGCTTTTCCCTTTGATTTCATTTTTATGTCTTCATCTCCATTTTTATAGCAGTGTTGTGTCTAAATTTAAAGGCTAAATGCCCGTGAGGCGCTGAATTGTGCCACATTAAAATATTTGTCTTGCCCACAAGTGCGTAAGATTCAACAAGGAGTCTTAAGCTTGTATGTTATGTCGGGCTGCTGCAGCACAGACATCAGTTTCAAAAGTTTATCCTCCATCCGTCTCTACTTGGTTTCCTGAAATTAACAGAAATTTTTTATCTCATAGAGAGAAAAGTACGGTGGCCAGCAAGAGCAAATGCGCCGCAAATGGCAAAACGCTGCAAACACAGGAATGATGCACAGCCAAAAACACACAAACACATAAAACAAATGCAACAATCAAAGAAACGAAGCAGAAGTAAAAACTTTCAAACCCACAAAACAAATGTGAAAGAAAAATGCTGCAAATATCAAAAACACACACAAAACCCCAAAACAACTGTAGGAAACGCTGCAAATTCACTCCACAAAATGGAAGTGCACCTGGCCACTAGGGGGACACGAGCTGAGGGATGGACCAGTCCTGTGGGACCAGACCCTCTTGAAAGACATGAAGAAGAAGAAGAAGAAGAAGAAGAAGAAGAAGTAGTAGAAGAAGAAGTAGAAGAAGAAGAAGAAGACGACGAAGAAGAAGCAGAAGAAGTAGAAGAAGAAGTAGTAGAAGAAGAAGTAGAAGAAGAAGAAGTAGTAGAAGAAGAAGTAGAAGAAGTAGAAGAAGAAGTAGAAGAAGAAGAAGTAGAAGAAGAAGATGACGAAGAAGAAGAAGGAGAAGAAGAAGAAGAAGAAGAAGAAGAAGAAGAAGGAGGAGGATAAGAAGAAGAAGAAGAAGAAGAAGAAGAAGAAGAAGAAGAAGAAGAAGAAGAAGAAGAAGAAGAAGAAGAACAAAGTTGGCTGTTACGGTACGTTTTCCTTTATGTATTTTTTTTAAACACTTGGCCGTAATCTTGTACAATATTACTTCTTCCTCTTCTTCTTCTTCTTCTTCTTCATGTCCCCCTAGTGGCCTGGTACAGTACTGTTTTGTGGAGTGAATTTGCAGCGTTTCCTGCAGTTGTTTTGGGGTTTTGTGTGTGTTTTTGATATTTGCAGTATTTTTCTTTCACATTTGTTTTGTGGGTTTGAAAGTTTTTGCTTCTGCTTTGTTTCTGTGATTGCAGCATTTTTCTCTTGCAGCGTTTTTTCTGTTGCATTTGTTTTATGTGTTTTATGTGTGTTTTTGGCTTTGCATCATTCCTGTGTTTGCAGCGTTTTGCCGTTTGCGGTGCGTTTACCCTTGTTGGCCACCGTAGAAAAGGGGGGAAAAAAATCCAGCCAAGATGCATAACAAGCAGGAAACATATTATACCTTTAGAGCCATGTAATTCATAGTTTGCGTTTAAAAAGTGATGAAGACGAGAGCAGCGAGAAACGTATCTGTTCATTAACATGCATGCTACTCAGACATGCCTGTTTAAAGATTGAGAGGGATAATCACTCAAGATGTCAGGGAGGAAAGACGAGCAGACGGCATGTGGCCTCTCTGTCTGAGTCTCTCCACGTCTTACACTTTCCCCCCCACTCATAATCCGGTCCAGGGACACCCACTTTAGATCTGTCTTAGCGGCAAAGTCCTGTCTGTCCCCGCTTTGTGTGCTCGTCTCTACCCTAAGCTTTTCAGGAATTACAATGTGGAAACGTACATGCTGTTTGATTGTATACTGCAATAATATTTTGAAATGTAAACTGACTGTCCTTCGGTTGCATAATCGGCGTATTAACCACTCAGATTTGTCTTTGTCTGTGTCTTCAAAAGGTCCTTTGATAAGACGTTTTTCTGCAGTTTTCCTAAGAAAACCACAAATGTATGTCAGGGTGAAAATGACAGGTTGTGTGTCAGGAACGTGCACACAGATCCCTTTAGCTCGTGTTTAAAAAGTGATGAAGAGTAGTAAGCGAGGGCGGTAAGTAACATATCTGTGTTCATTAGCGTGCGCTCCGATCACACATGCGACTGAATGGCTGAGAGGGTTAATCACTCGGCAAGCGAGAGCGAGATAATCGGCGTCAGAGAGGAGAGCAGCGTCTTCGTCCTCAGCTTCTGCGCCTTTCTCTTCGCCACCCTCGTCCTCCCTCCTGTCTCTCACCCATCTAGCCTCTGCATATTCATGTCCCCGGGCTCAATGCAAAGTCATTGAGCTGTAATGTATGAACTGTGTTAAATAAGTGAAGTGGGAGGAGGCCAATCTCAGACCAGCAGTCTCAGCGGTGGGCTGTGGCCGAGCGCTTCCCGACATAAATGTGAGGCTGGATAAATAAGTCAGCGGCTGACAACTGGACCGACGCATCGGGGGAGTTGTGATGGACTAAATTCATCACCACTTTCCTGTTGACTTTTTTTTTAATTGCTTTGATATAATAATTTAAAATGATGCCAAGTGCAAGACACTCAAATGGAGAAGTGCGCAGTGGGACAAAACGCTCCAGATGATTTAAAATTTATTTAAAGTGGCCATAAAAGGAGAGGAAAAAAACCCCCACAGCCGGCATTTGTCTGAGCTTTCCTTTGGTTTTGCTTCTTTTCTAACCTAAACAACCAAGAACCTGCAGTACATGAGCAGAACCTGCACCTGGCCACGACACTTTCCTCTTTCTACCCCTCCACGCTTCACACAGAGAGAGTAATTAATGCATGCATGATGAGGAACACGGCCCAACCTGCAAACCATGGACTTCCTCACTTCATGTTTAAATTGCGATGAAGAGAAGTGAGCAAGAGCAGCAAGTAATGCATCTATATGCTCTCCAATACTAACAAAGTGGAGCTCATCTCTGCCTGCAGACACACACACACACACACAGCTCGCACATCCCAAACACAACAGCACAGAAAAAACATATAAAGAAGAGAAAATATTGAATTTGGATAACACTGAACTGCTACTTCACCCACACATGTTTTGGCTCTACGGCTTACAATTTTGGGGCACAGGCACATGAACACAGCACACACTCGTACTCACAGCCAGCATGAACTTGGCCTCCTCGATTCTGTCCATGTCCACCAGATGGAGAAAGAGCTCTGAAGCCGGTTTGTAGCAGGCAAAATGGTTGGCTAGCCGCTCCACCATGGCACTGACTGCAACACAGCATGCACATTTTTGGCTTTTTTTCGGGTTTTCTTTAGGTTGGACTGCATCTTGCATTTCTGTCGATAGACATGTATGGACTGTGTGTGTGTCTGTCTTACTCTTGTCCAGGGCTCTCTCATTGCCCTCTTCCAAGATCTTTCTGAAGACGAAGGACAGGCTGGGCATGAGTGTCTTGTTGTCTGGAGTCGTGAAGAACGCCTCTATCATCTCCACTGCTGACTCCAGGTTGCCGCTGAAGACGGTGGGCGGTGAGAGGGAAAGAAAAGGTTAGTTAGTTAGTTAGGCAAGAAGGTTGATATTGGACGACTGTGTGAAACCCTGAATTACATTCAATGGCAGTATTTTCATAGTGTTGATGCTACGGTGTGGTTTAGGTTACCCTACTAGCATCCTTGCTACATAAAGGCGGCACTTCCTCCTGCTCTCATGCTGAATGAACTGAACTTTGAAAGTATGCTTTGACCTCTTGGGGGACGAACACATGCATAAAATAAAGGGATTATGAGAAAGTGACCAGATCGACGAATAACAACTCCCTCGTGCCGTCTACAAAACATTTTTAATCTAAATGCTACAGGTTTCATCTCCTGCGAGCCGCTCTTCCACCGATGCTCGCTCACACACTCTGAAATGTTTTTCTGCTGAGCTCGCCACAACCAAACAAAGCCTGCACACCGAAGCACTACAAATCTAAAACAACTCAATCTGGCAACCCGACCTCGCTACTAACACTTTACGCTCCCTGCCCACCGTCACCAGTCGTAATGAATATTTAACACGCAGGGTGTGTGCGCCTCTCTGTGTATGTATATGTGAGAGCAGCCAGAGGTGGCGGGGGGGAACATATCTGCGCCGATTGTTACGACCGGGACCGTCTGAATAATTCAGCGGGGGGCCTCTCTAAATGTGGCGCTCCGCTTTCCGGGCCTGCTTGCTTTTCCGCCCGGGCTCTTAACCAGTCAGCTTGACTCAGATGCAGCGGGGACGCACGTGTCAGAGCGGCTCAGAGCGCGGCTCCCAGAGGTCAGGGTTCAAGCTGACAGGCCCGCGCTGCGATGGCCAACCGGGCGTGAGACTGTCTCGCTCTCCCTCACTTCCTGCTGTCCCTCCGAGTTGGCGCGGGGACGCTGCCGCTCGAGCTGGAGGACATCGCTAATGCGGCAAGTGGCGCGATGAAAGTTTGATGCCCGATGTGCTTTGTATTTTGTCCGCCGGTGTTCGAGAGGCGACGAAGCAGCGGTGGAGGATGGGTGTTTTCATGACATTAAAAGGAATCCATGAATAATCCTGTTATGACTGCATTTCCTTTTTGTACTTGACGCCTCGCTCCCCCCCGTAAGCTTTTACTGTAAGAGTGTGTCAACCTGGGTCTTGTCACACTCCTCTGCTGGTTTTGCTCCACAGTAACACTCACAGACTTTACAAACCAGCATTAAAAGATTTCACACTGGATGGTACATGTTGTTATATATTTCAATGATCATGCAACATGTAGCCCTGCTCATCTGCAGGGATTTTAGCATCTGTCTGTACGTTTGACTCTATATATGTCCACTATTTGTGTGGACTTTATAGTGATTATATCGGCGTCGCCAAAGGGAGAAATCTTCAAACTTCACTCGCTCATTCATAAATCGCCACATGCAGGCTTAGCAGTCTTACTTGTTGATGTGTGCCAGGATCGTGTTGTTGACAAACAGCATGCTGGACAGGTTGGCGTTCATGCCGATGTCCTTTACCAGCGACTCCACTACCCTGATCCCCGCCAAGTCACCACATTTACCCATGGCCTGAACCAGTCTGGTGATGGCAAGCTGTGACGGCGCTTTGTTCTCCGCCAGCATGGACATCAGTGCCTCAAGAGCAGCTGTGGAGGAGAGCAAGGAGTGAACAGGTGTGTGTGTGTGTGTGTGAAATGAGGATGCGTGTGTTTACTCACACATCTAGTTTCTTACCGGCAGGGCTGCCTGCCTTGCTGTGTGTGATGACGAGCAAATTCTTGGCTTTATCGCTCAGCTGGAAGCCTGGCATCTGAGACAAAGCCCTGAGGGAGACACAAGGGATTTTTCTGGGTTTGGTATCGTCTTTCAACTGCACACTTTGGTGAAAATAACTTGTAGTGTAAGTTTGTCCTCCCCAAAGCATTTACTCTCTACTCTAACGCCTCTGCTTCTATTCAGCTATTGTAGGCGATGTTGAAAATCAATGAGCAGGCCTGATTCATGGTAATACTGGTTTTACAGGACTTTCAAGTTTCCATCTGGTTCCATCTAGTTTTCGGTGAAAATGTTGGCTTGCTAAGATGCTAAACTTAGCTGATGAACATTGTTAACATCACACCTTCTAACCATCACCGTGCTAACTTCGTGAGCATGCCGACGTCAGCATTTGGTCACAGCACCGCAGTGCCTGAACTTATTAACATGTTTGATGCAAAGCCCATGCTGGACCGGCTGTTTCTTTGCTCATTAATTTCTATTTCAGTATCATCATATGAGCTTATGCGCACCATGAGAGAAAACTCCATCCATATCTGAGTGTGGCTGCAACATGTAACTTCTGACCGGGGTGGATTGTACACATCATTCCTAGCTTGAGAGCTGAAACTGTACTCTGCCATTCGAAGCAAATCTTTATAATCTGTGCTGACTGAGTTAATATCTCTCCTCGCGTCCTCGTCTTCGAATCTCCAGACTCCGCAGAGATGGAGTGGATAAACACATGAGCTGGAAGGCAGAACGCAGATGAGACAATGGGAACAAATGTGATTGACGGCGAGTCTGAGCTTCTTGTAAAGCGCCTGCTGTGACCCTGAAAATAATACAGACATCAAACAGTTGATTACTTCTTGCTGAGCCCCTGCGTCTGTGTGTCTGTGTGTGGCGTGATGTGGGAGGCTGAGGCCGGGACGGGCTGAATGCTGCAGGGCTGAGGATGGTGATGAGGAGCTGGCCCCCTGCTCCTCATCGCTTCTTCCTCCCTGCTTTGCCTCCCTCTGCCCGTCTCTTTGCTCTTCTTTTCAGCGCTCCTCCTTTTCATTTCTTTGCCACTAAAACCTCAATCAAGCTTGCCTCCCGTCTTTTTTTATTTCTTATTATAGCCCTGCAACCAGATTAATCCGTCCGCTCAATTGAGCATCAGGCCGGCAATCCTTATCGCCGCGGCGACACCAGGCCAAGCGGCATCCGGCAGCTGCTGTGACAGGGTCACGGCAGAGATTGGAGCGGTAACAGGGTCGCCGGCACGGGGAGGCCGAGCGGTGGGGGGTGTGGGGTCAGAATTATTCTTATCGGGTGGAAGAAAATCTCCAGAGGCCGTTTCTCCCTCACCTTTTCCCAACACACACACACAGCTGCTCCTCTCCTTCCAGGGGTATTGTGCTTTAGCCAATGAATCCATCATCCACCTCTTCCTCTCTCTCTCACATCATCATCATCACTCTCTCCCAATCCCTTAATCTTGCCATAAGCACCCCCGCTGCTCAATTCTGTACAGATTACCCAAAAACAAACACACACACACCCACACGCACACAGAATTAATGCCTATAGCGTCTTCATTAACCTCGTATGTGATTAAATCTAGCCCTCCTCCCCTCGTTCACTCCTCCTTTCCTATTTAGCTCTTTTTTATCTCCTTCCTTTCCTCCGCATTTCCATCTTTCCCCGACTCTCCTCTCAGCTCATTTCACTTCTCATTTAGAGTGCAGATAAACGAAGCTTTTATCCAGGCAGGGATGCCATAAACCAATTCAAACAGAGACTGGAGATGGGTTATCACTTGTATTGCCTCGCGCTTGTTGAAACACGGCTCTAAAATTGATACGATTATTTCTCATAACATAAGAGAGTGAACCATGTCGAGCGCCGAAAAACAGCCGAGAGACTGATAGCGTAATAGATGTGTTTACATATTTTTTTTCTTTCCCTACAAATTAGTAACTGCATCTCTCCTTTCTCGCATCATGTCATTATGTTGTTATCTCTTTTTCGGACACTTTGCTTCTGTGTTTTTCCTCCGCAGAGGGAAAGCGATATAAAGACGGGGACAAAAGGAGCTAAGCAAAAAAGGAAAAGGAGGAGATTACCTAAAAAGACAAACAGAGCAGAGAAGATCAGAGCGGCGCTAAGCTCAGATCTCTAATACCTCTGTCTCTCCATCTACTCGTCTCCAGGCTCACGCCCCGATACGGTCCCCGTAACACAACAACACATGATACATTACTAATTGGAAGAAGATTGATGTTTTTGCGCAAAGTCAGCCGCTTCCCAGAAAACCAAAATTAATCTGTACGTCCGAGCATGTGTGTGTGTGTGTGTGTGCCTGTGTATCTGGGGGCTTAGTAAGAACCACTGTTCATATCCAGCAGGGCTGAGTGTGTTAGCACACAATCAGTTTATAATCCTCATGTCTATTGAGGAGATGTACTTTTAGCCTGAGGTGACCCCGGGGCCACACACTGAGGAGGCAGGGAAAGTAGCAGAGCGTTAGCCACTGTGCTACATGTTGACTTTGTCAGTTTTTTATGTTTATAAGCAAGATACATGCTTGGCAGTCCAGCTGCACTTCACAATGTTCTCATACAGGTTTGACTGATGGTGATCTGAACTAACAAAAGGGATGTGGGTTACGACAAATCAGACACGGTGCTAACACTGTCGCCTCACAGCTAGAAGGTCCCGGTTCGAATCCCGCTGTGGGCGCTGGTGGCGTGTCCTCCACCATGCCTTCGGTGCCTGCTGCTCGAGGAGAAAAGGGGCCTTTCTGTGTGGAGTTTGCATGTTCTCCCCGTGTTTACCTGGGGTATCCTCAACAAAAAACCCCATTAAAAACATACAAGAAGATCTCCACCTGACCAGTGGTGACGAAAAGGAAGTGGGTCCCCGGGCGCCGCTGTCGGCTGGCAGCCCACCGCTCCTGGTCTGCCGCGGAGGAAGGACGAGGAATTAAGTTTTTTTAATTAAGTTCACAAGAAGCATGGCGTGTGCATGTAGTGTTGTGATAAATAAAGTACAGTTTCTTTCTTTCTTCTTTCATGTAAGAATGTGAGCGTATACTTACAAACACTGTTTTTTCCTGGTACCATAACTAAGGAAGAGTTATTGACAAGTTTCAGTGATAGTGCCCTTTGTTGTTGAGATGAGATGTTTAGGCACTTACATGTCGTTGACTGCCATGGCTTCCTCCAGGTGTCCCTCAGCCAACAGAGCACGGATCACCTGGTCATAAGAGGCGAGGCCTACTGTCACACCCCTTGCGGTGATGTCCTTCAGGATCTCGTAGGCTTCTGTAGGGAACAAGCTTAGCATTAGCTCCAGAATTGGTTATCCAGTTATCACAACTGCTGCTTCAAGCAGAAAATCCCACAAATCAGCGAACAAAGAGGCAAGTGAATAAAGGGAAGGTGAACATGTAGGAAGCTAAATGTTCCAGGTCGAGGAGATTTTCACAGGTTTGGGAACCAGAACTAAAAGACGAGTGTGTAACGGCCTTCATTCATCAGCTGGCGACACAGAGACCACAAACTGGAAGCCCATGTTGCTGATTGTGCTAAGATGAAACTGATAAGCTACATCATGGCTGTGGGACTCTGCACCCTAACGGTAAATCTCTTTATGCATCTTAAAAATGGAAACTCGCCTCAGATGGTTAAAGTATTTCCAACCAGATTCTTGTGTCTCCATGTCGTGTGGGACAACAACACTGAGGCCTCCTCCTCCTGCTGCTGCTGCTTACCTTCGCTTTTGCCCTTTTTGCAGAGGGCAATCAGCTGGACGTGGAAGTCAGAAGTATCTTTGGTTGTAACGGGGTTTGCTTCAGCCTTGACCTGCTGTTTGGTGGCAGCTCGTTCGTACCAGGTCTGTGAATGACACACACAGAAAACTGCCATAAATCTCCAACGTTTCCATCAAAACGCAGCTACATTCAAGCCTGTGTATGTGTTTAACAGCGTGCTGGCAATGAGCTGGTGTGTGCATGTGTGTGTGTGTGTGTGTCAGTGCAGTAATGCTGCTGTGCCGGTAGGCCGGGGTCCCCTAATGCTCGGTCACCCGTGTAGCAGTGAGGGGAGGGGGTTAAGCTGTATTGGCTAGGGGCAAATTAGGCCTGGCACCCCAGGGGCAAAAGAAAAGTGTGTGTGCGTGAGTTACAGAGTGTGTGTCAAAGCGGGGGTGTCAACTCAAGAGCCCCAGGGGTCACCGAGTTCATCGCTCCCGGCAACAGCAATCACTTCCTGTCTCATCATGCTTCGGGCTATTGGAGCATGTGCAGAGGGAGGCAGAGGAAAGACGCAGCATGGAGGAATGGAGCAATAGACTATTACGTTATTTAAAGCTAAACCCCTCTCCGTCGTGGCTGTGTTCATTTTTTTTAATACATATTCACATTGTGTGCCTTTTATTTCATCTTATGGGCAGAACACAGTCGAGGCCACATGCATATAGAACTGAGGATCCAGCGGCAGCCATATGGTGGCATTTAGCTGCTGGCTAAATTAGTCTGGCATTACAGATTTGCAGACAGATCAAGCTGTAATTCCTTTCACCAGCCCGTCGGTCTGATTGACCACACTTCAGATCAGAGCTGCAATCCTGTTTCCTCTGCATGTAATGAACAGAGGCTTAACGTGGAGCAGGGTGGGGGCTGCAGAGAGCGGCTGATAAGAGTTTTCAGAGGTTTTTTGGGGGTTAGTCCCTGCGATCAGAGGTTGGGGTCAGCTTGCTCTCCGGTTAATCTATGCAGTATGAAAATAATTGTGAATGAGACGATTGTGTTTGAAATGACAGAGTGCAGTTTCAGTCTGTATTTGGCTCCACTCACTGCTCATCCACCCAGCTCAAATTAAGCTCCTTGTCCTGTTGATACACAGTATATACCAGACCTACACTGACCATGTACAGAACACCACAGGTGCTGACACTGGGTCTATTATTTATTTCAGTTTCTAGTTAAGATTTCAGTTATTTATGTTTTAATTTCTCATTTCTTTTGCTTATTTCTTCGTCTGTCCTTTTGCTGTTTGTTTCATTTATTTCCTTTTGGCTGCTCTAACTTTTCCCATTGGGAAGCACTCTATCCACTGAGCTGTCGTATCTCTTATGTTCATTTATCAAGGACACCTCGCATATCAAGACAGGGCTGCAATTTACAATTATGTTCATTATGGTGGGAATGACAATCGCATGTTCCCAGAGATCGGGTAGATGTCTACAAATTGCTTTTTGCACGACAACTTGATTCACAGTGACATAAAACAAAGAAAAGCTGCAAACCCTCACATTCGCTGAGGTGTAAATAAAAGGATGTTTGCCATTTCTGCTTAATAACGGCTTGAAATATGAACAGATTTCTAAAATTAGCTGTCTATCAGCTCCTTCTCATCACATTTAAGATTTGGGACAGCACAGGCACCATTATACTCTGTGTTTAACCATCAGTGCTGCATGGTTGTTATGTTTGACCTCAGGCACTTTTAGAGTCCTTCCGAGCTCTTGGGACCCTCCTGGCCTTTGCTTTCAGTCTTATCTGCCCCCCCGCCCCCAGGAACCTCCTGGCAATTATTCTTCTGAATAGCAGATCTGTTAATGGGATGTACATATTATGAAGCCACGGGTTTTTACCTCAGGCATCACAAAGGGCACCTCCTGGTTATTATTCTTCAGGATGTCTGCCAGCAGACGCAGGGTCCTCTCCCTGGGAATGACGTTCTCCTCCTGCATCTTCGTCCACACCTTCTCTGCCGTCTGCCAGTCATTTGTCTGCTCTGAAAGCGAGAAACAAAGCCGTGGGAGTGAGAAAAGGTGTATTCTCATGTCACTTGTTATGAAAGCCACGACACACAGACCCATGTGGTCATATCGTCAGTCCATTTCGGCTGTCGCTCACCGCTCAGGCCGCACCACGGAGTCATTTCTGACAAAGCGCTCCATGCTGAGAGAGGGCAATCAACGCACTAATCTGATCAACTGACTGACCCTCAACTATGCTGTAATTTAGGAAGCACACTAACTAGTGGTGTGTGTCTGTGTGTGTGTGTGTGTGTGTGTGAGTGGGGACGTGGGGGTAATGGATTGACAATCAGCTTTAACACTCCAATCACAGTTGTTATCTGCTCTGCTCTCCACTGCAGCAATCACACCACCGCGTCTCGTGCTCCAGCTCCTGCCTGATCACGTTCTCACACACACACACACACACACACACACACACACACACACACACACACACACACACACACACACACACACACACACACACAAGAGCACACCTAGAGGTGGGAGGTCACGACAGCCAAACGAAGATAAATGAAAGTGAAGAACAAACAAACGGAAACATGAAAGAGAGAAGGACTTACTGCAGAGACGGAGGATGTAACTGTACATCTCATCTCTGTCGCACTCAAACAGCTTGGATGTCATGTCCACCATCTGCTCCAGGGTCTCCATCTACACACACACAAACACAACAATACACAATTTAGGTTGTATTTTCATTTTCTTTTCGCTTTGATTAGATCAGCCTGCGTGTGTGTGCGTTTGCGTGTGTTACCTGTTTGTTAAAAATGCATTTCTCTGCGTACCAATGCAGGCGTCCAGGCCTTGCCCTCAGCCCGGGGGTCTGCAAAAGGAAAAAAACAGATGAATCTCTACAGAAATTCTGGAGAGCAGATAACTAAGAGCACCAAATGTAACTCGTGTGGGTGCGTCACAGCTCTCATGCCATCGGATTTCTTCTGAGCGACGTTCCCAGATCTCAGCAACTAAACTTATTACAAGACAATGTTATTATTAGGGCTAGACATGACGGCAAATCCATGAAAATAAAGTCCAAGTTACAATAAACTAGAATTATCCTTTAAATCCAGGCTGGAATATTTTAAAGCTTTAGATATAAATCACCGTACAGGCGGGATATCAATATGGATGCCTCTTAAAGGTCAATGAAACAAAGATAAATATAGATAAAAATTATTACCCTTATTAATGCATTATCCATAGGGTAAACGCCTATTGATCCATACAAACCCATCCAGCCTAAAGAGCATTTCCAATATTTCCATTAGCTGATGTTCACCGAGTACAGCCTCCTATACAAGAATCAATACAGATGGATGGTCTCCTTTTATGCGAGTGCAGCAGTTTCATATTAACGCCACACTGACGCATCTTCACATAATCATTAAGTGTAAACCGGCACGAGGAACGTCAAGCTGATGTTTGTGCGGCCTTGAGCGAGCTTACAAAGCCGCGTGCCGCAACACAGACAACATACAACCGCTATACAGCAAGACGTGTTCTCAGGAGTCGCACACACGCATTTGGCATCAGAGCCGCAGAGAAGGGCCGCGACTAAAGACTCTTCATCAGTTAGTCTGCTGTCCAGAACTCAAAGATACTCAATTTACAATTACACAAAACAGAGAAAACCAGCCTATTCATATGTTTCAGACACTAGAGGCAGCAAATATTTACCATTTATTTTTTGAATTTGAGCAATTATCTCATTATCATAATTGCCAGAAATTAATAATTAAAGTTCTGCCTTTTTAACACCTTCGTTAATCATAAAGAATTGGAAGATAAACCAGAATCTGTTATACTGAGTGTGACCGTGGCTGTGAGCTGTGCACGAGCTGCTGGTGAGAATAACAAAAGGTTGAAATGTTAAAACTCTGAGTGTGAAGAAATGTACAGTTTTGTCAAATTACAGGTTAAAAATTCAAAACAGAGCGACGGGATTTTAGGTTTAAAATGCTCCAACTAGAAAGTCCCAACAGCCATAAATAGTCTTGCATTTTTGGGAGCTTTGTAATACTTTTAGGACACCGGTGATTCGCAGACAGACAGAGCGTGTGGGCTGTCAAACAAGGGCTGACATAGATTGATCTGCAGGCTCGTGTAGCTCAGATTTAGCCTGATATGTGGAGTGACTAGATGATTATTATCATGGAATAACAGTGATCAGGATTTCATCTGGCTCTTGGGGCTTGGATACAATCTGAATAAGACTGGGATTGAGAAATCTCCCTCTCTTCCTGGTAATCTGCTGGAGAAAAAAGGAAAAAAAAAAGAGAGAGAGAGAGAGAGATCGGCCAGGACGTTAATCTGAACGGGGATCAACAGCGCTCAATCCCCGCTGGCCTCTTTGATGGGAGCCCATCACACTGTGCGAGGGAGGGGAAAGTCAGGAAAAGACGGGCTTCATCCCTCTCTCTCGCCACCCCTCACTGCCGTCATCCTTTCCTCTCTCAATCCCCTCTTCTCTCAATCCGCCCCCCCCCCTTCCTCCAAATCTCCCCTGCTCCTGCTCGCTCTCTTTCCCTGCCTCTCCATCCCTCCATCCGGCCCAGGCAAAGGCATTATGTTCTTACCCAACCAGCCAAAGGGACAAATTAAAATGTGTTGCACTCTCTCTCTCTCAGTCTGTCTAATCTTCTTAGAGACTAAGGCCCAGTGCAAGTGCTCCATCTTTTTGCCTCCGATTCCCTTTACTTGGTAAAGTCTTGCGGGCTCAGATCAGCCTTCGCACATCTACTCGCGCACACACACACACACAGGCGAATATGTTTGGGATTTTGAATCCGTCAGGACAAATCTCCCTAATCTGAGCAGAAAACAAAATCCTCAGAAATAAGAAGGCACGTAAACTTGCACACGCACGGGTGGATCAAAAGAATCCAAAGTGGAAACAAACAAAAAACACTCTCACTTTCACAAAGAGATAATGGAAAAATGCCATCAGGTCAGATTATCAGGACAATCCTCTGACACACACACGCCCATCACTCTGCCTCTTTAAGAGTCTTGTGTGGCCTTTAGATGCTGAAACATCTTTACAGGTTTCTTTCACATCTTTATGTACACGAACACAAAAAGAAGCAGACAGAGCCGACCTCGCCTCGCCTCCACTTAACGAACCCTCTCCATCTCAATCCCTAATGTTCTAATTCCACTAATCACCCGGCCACTTAGTCCACACACACACACACACCCCTCTCCCTAACACAAAAACACATAATGGCTCACCACTCTTTAGCAATACTACCTAACCTTGACCATCACACACATGCGCGTGTGCCAGTAATAAGCCCGGCCACCTGACAATCCTCTACCTAACCTTGACCATTTAGCACAAAATGGGCCACCTTTCTCTATCATTACATTTAATTAGCTGTGATTAATCAGCTGCCAATTATACCAAACACAGCCTAAAGAGAGACACCACTCTGGACTACCACTTGACGCTCTCAGAGGGGAAAAAAGTATTTCTGTGTTTGAGTGTGCGTGCATGCATATTTGAGCGATGGATATGATTCTCTTGCGTTATATATCCTCAGCACACCATCCATCGACATGCAAGTGCAGCAAGTGACAGTTTAGAGGTGAACTTTCGGAGACTTTGCTCCAAACATCTGCGCAGGTGAGGTGAACTCTGCTGTTTATACTTTAAAGCTGCATTAATTCATATTATTATACTAACAAGGGATGAAATGTCTGAGCATCATCAAAGGTGTCGCTCATGGTGATGAGGTATCACCAGGCCGCACTTCTCCGCACCTCCGTGAAGCATCTTTTTAAGCTCAATGTTTTGGTTTTCCGGTTTGCAAAGTTCACTGTTTTGGTTCACTCTCAGCGACTCTCCTCTAATTTCCAGCTGCAGCAGCCGAAAAAAAAAGGCTCTGATAAACCGACCTGCGCTGCTGCTCAGCACCAACTGTCAGACAGGCAAAGCTAGACGAGACATATTTCCCCTCAGGAGTTGGTTGAGACCAAATTGGAGCTAAAAAAAGAGCGAATCTCGGACTTGGATTCATCAGTTTTCCCAAAACACAACTCAAAGCAAATGATGTTGCTTCATGTCTGCGGGCGAATGGCCGCTGATACATTCTCTGTATCTCTGCAAGGACTTAATCTAAGTGATACCACCATTTTTGACATCAGTCCAGCATACGGCCACTAAAAGTGCTTGTTTTAGCCACCGACAGGCTCAGATCTTTATTTCAGTCTCGCTCAGTCTCGTGTTGTTTTTGGCGGCCTGTTTTAATTTTAGTCTTAGTCTAGTCTTTGTGTCAAGCGGTCATTTTAGTTTTTATTAGATTTAGTCACGTTCATACTCTTTTTAGTCGAGTCAAGTTTCAGTCGATTAAAAGTCTGAGCATTTTAGTCTTATTTTAGTCAGAATTATCTGTGACTGTTTTCGTCTAGTTTTAGTCAACGATAACTGATGACATTTTAGTCTAGTTTTAGTCAATGAAAATTGTATTTTAGTCTCTTTTTAGTAATGCAATTCTATTTAACCCAGTCAATATAGTATAAGTACTTAGTAGTATAGAGGAAACCAAAATTTTCTTTTAGCCAAACCCATTTCACGATTCAAACAAGGTTGTCTTGTTATTATATTATTGTTACCTTATAGACTCAGAATACATCCATTCAGACACGAAGACGCTCTGATTTGAATTCACAGCATTTTTATTTTACCAAGCAAAGCCGGCTGGCCGGCCATCAGTCCCGTTCTCTGTGTCAGCTGTCTGTCGTTAACGCTAACCTAGCGCAGCTGCATCGTCTAAATTACGCCGCGAGTGGGAACTAATGCCGTGACGTCGCTGCGACTGCGCAGTGCGACCTGATACAGCGCCTGAAGTGAGACACAGGAAACAGAAATACTGCAACATAATAATAACAACGCGACTTAACGAGACGAAATAACGTTCTAACATTTCGTCTCGTCTCGTTTTAGTCAACGAAAATGAAGAGACATTTTAGCAGAGTTTTTATTTTGTAAACCACATTTAGTCTCGTTTTTATTCGTCAACAATATTGCATTATATATTTAATAATAGTTATCGTCACATGACCAGCATTTACGTTGCGTCTCCTCTCGTTTTCGTCACGTGATAAAGGTTGGTTGACGACGATATTTAGTCATAATTTTCGTTGACGAAAGCAACACTAGCTCCACCACAAGTCTCATTCTGAAGTCTCGTGAGAGTTGAGTTGTTGCAGGAAGACACTGATAGATACATTGAGCTGAGACAGAGGAGTGCTGGGAAGAGTTTGCTGTGTTGGAGTACAGGAAGTGTTATCTAAACGATTTTCAGTGTCACAGCTGAAGATTTAGCACGCAAGCAACAAGTCACCTCTCGTGAGACTTCAGAACGAGCTTTCACCTCGAGTTGGACAACGACCAGGAAACGTAAAGAAAGGCATTTTATTCCTCTGTAGGGTCCTTTCCATAATATTATCAGACACACACACAAACAATCTGAGCCTGTCAGCAGCAAAAACAAGCACTTTAAATGGAAAAAACACATCGACAGTGTGCAATTACATGGGAATAAAAGGTCCATCTTGCAAAAAGTTTCCCTTTAAGTGTCATTCGGTCAATTAACTCTAAGCCCCATTAAAAATGACATAATTGACACTTCATGACAATAGTCTTCATGTTCATGACAGGTGACAGGTGTCATGTCAGTCCCTTCAAATAAAGCAATACTGTGTTATTTAAAGATGTGCAGGTTTAACGTCACGCTGCGTATCCAAACCCAACAGATGGGGGTGATGCAGCTGAGCTTTCGTCACTCTAACCTACATCTTCTGTCGGCATCAAGGACAACACGTACATCTTGAGTACATTTACAAGGCAGCGCCAATCTCACACATCACTGGCATGCAGCTGGCTCTCTGTTATAAGTCGGATAACAGCCGCACAATCGAGCAGAAGGGGAACGAGAGCCACAATAACAACATGTCGATAATATTTAAGAGGGTTTGGAAATCCTCAAGAGGGACAAATCCCTCTTTCAGTGCACACCAGGACACGAGAGAGAGCGAGTCAGAGCGAGGGAGTTAAGGTATTTTTCTCCCTCGCTTTTGTTCTCATCCTGATCAGACAACGTAATGGCCTTGTTTTCCTTCCTCTGATGTCAGGCTCATCCCTCTATTCGTTTATTCGTCAATCTCTCTGTCCTGCTATCCGGTCCCTGACCGCCTGTCCGTTTTATCCATGTGAAAATCGCTTCTTATCTGCCTGCTTTGCCTCTCTCTTTTTCTCACGCTAATCTACGGGCTTATGGCGAGACTTAAGATGACGAAGATATAAATATTCATAAAATATTCAGGTCAGACGAGCCGCGAGGACAAAGAGTTCGGCAATTACATCCCGACGTGCCCTCTGTGGCCCGTTGCTGCGGTGCAGATGTCATCCTGATTTCTGTCTAACTGTTTTTCAGGTAGCTCCTTTTTTTAAGGTGCTCAGTCTCAGAGGAGGCCGAACTGCAGTCAGACAACAAACTGTTGATGCTTCTAATAAAGAGAGCGGATCTGTTCACTGCCATGAAGCGGCAGCAGAAAACACAAGAGCTCTTATGTCACATTCTGCTCGACCTTGAAGACAGGAAATAAAAAAAGGGATGTCTCTTGTGGGAATGATGCAGGATGTGACCACAGCGGGAAAATCAAATGCAGATACCACTCATTCATCTATGAGTCTGCATGTAGGGGTGGGTGGAGACAGAGGCGGGGACTGCAGGCTACATCAAAGCCAATGAAAGACGTGCAGGATTTTTCTTCCATGGAAAAAAAAAAACCTCTAAATATGTAATTCTGGTGAACACAGATGAGTTTTTAGGGGTTAATCAAAGGCAGCAGAGGAACCTGCATGACGAGTGTAATCAGGAAAATGTGCCCTGCAGAGAAATTGTCCCTTTTAGTGATATAATGTTATATATTATATCATTTAACTATTTTGCCAGGCATGAATGGAATGGAAATAAAAGCAGGATTTAGCGGGTGTAGCTGGTTGAGGTGGAGCACATTTTGACCAAATGATTGATTTGTAGAACATAACGAGATATTTAATCACCATTCACTGAGTGACACCTTTACAACGCAGAAAGTAAAAATAGCTCTTCATAAGTTTTGTATGCAAAAATCTTAATTTGTAACTAAAGTAGAAGCAGAAAGTGGCATGAGAAGTTTTTACTTGAATACAGGACGTGATGCGTGATACTCTTTGCTCTAAGAAAGTAGTGAGAGTTGGTTTGTAGACCTAACAGCAATCAACCAGATGGTTTAACAAAAAAGTTCCTTCATTCAAGCGACTTCCTGAAAACTAGGATACAATCCTGAATCCAAAAAATGAATAAAACAGAATGTGCTAATTTGCTGATCCTTTGGAACATATACCCAATAGAAAACTTACTCTGAATCTGATGCTGCAACATGATTTTAACAAGTTGGGACAGGAGCAGCTAAAGACTGGGAAAGATGTGGAACGCTCCAAAAACACCTGTTTGGAACGCTCCACGGGTAAACAGGTTGATTGGTGACAGGTGATAGCATGATGATTGGGTATGAAAGGGGCATCCTGGAAAGGCTCAGTCGCTCACAAGCGAGGATGGAGCGAGGTTCACCACTTTGTGAACACATGAATGGATAAAGGATGTTACTACATGAACACTTCGTTGGTTTGTAAATGATTGCATCTGTTTTGTGGAATCGGCGTTGTACATCAGTTTCAGGAAGAAACTGTATCAGAGAACCAACTTGGCTCCAGCAGTTCCACTGTGTATGTGTGTGTGTGCGCGTGTGTGTGTGTGTGTGTACCTCAATGATCTTCCGAGCCTCACGGTAGCGGCCCGTCTGCAGGAATGCGAAGAACAGCTCATACAGCATGGTCATCTCTCCTCGAGTCTGACTCACAAAGTCCATGGCTGAGGAGAAAAGACAAAGACGCAGACGGCCCAAGAGTCATGAATAAAAACGCCTGCAAGGTGAACAAACACTCGGCACACTTCATCTTTTCCTTCTGATTCCATTATTTGGCACAGGCACAAAGCAGCCATATCGAGCCTGCTCTCAAACAAACACACACTCACACACACACACACACACACGTCCCAAATGAAAGCCTAAGCTCTCATGGTAAACTTGCTAAAACGCTCTGCTCAGCGTTACGTACTATCTCTGTCCGGCAGCTTCAGGACAGGTACCACACACACACACACACACACACACACACTGCAAACTTTCAGTCATCTAAATGGACCTGCATACTCAGCGAAGCAGAGGAGGAAAGAATAATCCCTCTCCCTCCACTTGCTGTCATCTGAAGTCAACAGAAAAAAAACAATGTGCTGCCATTTTGCTTTTTGAACTTTAATAATTAAATTAATTCATGGTCTACATCTCACGCAGACAAGTTTCGGACCAGTCGGACTAAGTAGGGAGCATAAATGAAGTGGCTCTTCTTCTTCCGCATCCCACGCTCCTGTAAACTTTTCCATGACAGAAACCTCCAGGTTAAAAGCATGCATGATGACCTTTCCTTGTTTCAGAATACACCGGCGGTTGCTTTGGTTGTCAAAACCTCACAAAAACCCTACAATTTATTTTTCTGTTGATGCTTGAACTCGAGCCAAGGTCAGACATGTGAGACGAGATCTTTTCACGAGGCATGTCGTGCTTTTAGAGTGTTTTGGACCACTGAAGGCCGGTCTGCTGGAAGTCTGCTCATTTGATGGCTCCAGTACACTTGCTTTTATTTCAGGCGATGAATTTAAAGGTGACTATTCATGCGCCACAACAGCACAGGTCCACGGGAGCAAGCCACGGTGCAGCAGGCTGCGGCACTCAGCGCGCACTCATAATGCCATCAGGTCGAGTGCGACTCAAGGTTTATGTCAGAAGTCATCCCTCTCTTTATATGAAGGAGTGGGAGACAAAATCATTTATTATTTCAAGATCCTCTGAATAGCTGGCGGTGGTTCGCACGGTGGCCTCCGTCAGATATTCACTGTAAAAGCCATTTTGATGTTTTGAGGGTGCAGCGATTGACTCTGAGGGTCTGTCGCCTTTCCGCGAGGAGGGGGCGGAGGGGTCCAGAGACGAGGGTAGGAGGGAAGGGTGAATGATGAGGGTGTGGGTGAACGGGGAGGTGGAGAGGTGCTCCACTGCACGGTTTCGACCTGTGCGCACTCCACAGCCACTTGGCCCTGCGGCACGCTGAACTTGACCTTTCTGGCCGAGCCGCCGTCGACGTGCAGGGAGACCGTTCAAAACGTGAACGCCCGACGTGCTTCACCGCGACCCTGACCTGCACCTGTCTCGCTCTCGGGTCCTCTTACACACTCTTGGATTTGTTGCCGCTTCTTTATGCGTGCGTTTAAAGCAAACGCTGCACGGGCGTTTTAGAATCTGCTCCCTCCCTCCACACGCAGAAACGAGCGAGGTCGAGTCAACCAGGAGAAACGGAAAGTTTGATCGAGCAGAGCGCGATGCTGCATGTCATTCCCGCTTAGTCCTGTAGTTTCCCGTCATCGCTCTGCTGTAAGGTTTCTCATGGAAGGCAACAAATGCACCCCCAAAAATATTTATTATTCTAAAATCTGTGTTCAAAGAAGAGAACGTGGGGATCCTGCATGTAACGGAAAGTTACGTTTTTAAATCGCTTGTGTTGCAAGATAATTCGACAAGCTTGAAGCAGCTCAGCACGAGATCACAAAAAGATGACTGAAGGACAAAGCATGCAAGTTGGACAGATGTGTGTAACCTTTCTGCAGCTGTTCGGTGTCTCTTTTCTCCACCAGACGAACAATGATGTTGTGGACGCGAGGCAGCTGTTTGTAGAGCTTCTGACAGTCCATCAATGCCTCTAGAGCTCTGGGCAGGTCGTTCCTGCAGGCATGCGACCACACACACACACACACACACACACACACACACGCACACACAGAAGGAGAAAGAGCAGAGAGCGAGTTAGATGTCAGGTCTGTCCAATCAGTCATGTGCAGGATTGTGTCGGTGGAGAATAGAGAGTGTATCACGGGGTGTTAACCCTGTGACCTCCCGTTTGAGCACTATAACCCAGCACAACAATGCAGGCCTTTGAATTCATGACAGCACGCCTCTGGGTGATGAAGCCTTTTGGCCCCAATACATCATTCTCACACAATCTCGCACACCTGTCTGCGAGGGGCTAATGTCTCTCTGGACAGGCTTTTAGAGAGGAACCAGCACAACAGACAAAAGGACTCGGCTGATCTTTACCCTCTCCGCTCGGCTCCTCTCGCTCCTTCCAACTTCTCTGGCTCCTTCTCCTCTTTTGTCCTCTCCAACCCCCTTTAACCTCCCCTCATTTCCTCTTCCTCTCATTTCCCTTTCCTCCTGATCCTCTCTCTTCTTCTCCTTCCTTCTCCTCCTCACCCTCTTCCTTTTGACTTCAAGCTGTCAGCTCTCAATCCCCTCCGATGACCTCGCCCCCCAGCTGAGCAATTTAGCAGAAATATGGCAACAACATTAGAGACTGCCCCCCCCCCCACCACCACCACCACTAGCTCATCTCATGTCACCATTTTCTTGCTCAATCTATCCTCCTATCCCTCCCAAGCGGACGAACAAACAAAAGAGCACGTAGAGGGAGGATGAGTGCACCTGATGGAGTGATGACGAGACAGGCAGAGAGACGGACGGGGAGAGGAAGCAAGGGAACGAGAAGCTGAGAGAAAGGGGAGGGAGAGAGACCACTTCAATCCCCTCTATTGTGACAGAGCTGCCATCAATCTGTTGATTGGGTAATTACCATGTCAATCACACAGAGGTCAAAGCAGATAGGGCACCCGTGGGGGAGGTAGGTGGCAGAGTAAGTGAGTGAAAAAGAGACAGGTGGACAGAGCGTGAGAGAGACAGAGATTGAGAGCGAACAGGTATAATTTCTGAAGTGTTTTCTCCTCTAATCAATTAGACAAGTGGATAAGAGAAATATGCCCTAAAAGACCAACAACCCGGAAAAAAAACAAAAAAAAAAAAAAACAGGAAATGGTGCGACCTCTGAGGTTGTCTTCTGTGAGGCAGAAGCAGGAGGGAGCGACGGAGGGAGGACGAACGGAGTGATTAGGGTTGGAAGGTAAAGGGGTCCGCTAATTGAAATGAAGAGGGACAACATTATTCAGTCAAGAGGCTGTTCAACCGCACAACAGTCTGATTGAACAACACAGAGGAGGGAGGGAGAGATTTCTGAGGCCGAGGAAGGCTGGCAGCGGGAACGAAATTCACTCGTATGAAAAAGTGCAGAAAGCAGCTCGTAATTAACGTAACGTGGCTTATATTCACGACCACCTTAACTGAGCTGGAGTGGTGTGTGTGGATTTTAACACCGGAGCCTTTTCTACACATTGAGGCCAAGTCAAAACTCCTTCTCCACATGTTTCCCCCCTTCTTTCGTTCATCCCTCCATCGAGCTCCAGCACAACAACTTATAATCTCTCCTTCCTAATGAGACATCTTCAAAAAAAAAAAAAAAAAATCAAAAAAACATCCCATCACTCTTGGAAGAAATAAGGGCCTGGCGTTGCAATTACACCCTCTCTACCTTCCTCCTTCCTCCCCTCTCCCCTACTCTCCGCCCACCGATCCACCCCAAAAAAGAGCTAAGGATGTCGAAAGATGGATAATTTCCCCTAGGTACAATTTAACTGTCACTTTGCGTTGCCATTTACTGCGGCGCACAGCCCTGTTAATGTCCTCAACTTTGCATGTCAGCCACTTTCCAGCCAATTAAGCCCTGAAAAAAAAAAGGAGCGCTTTGCACAGTGGAAACCTGAAGGATTAGACAAGGAAGCCTCCCCTCCCTCTCCGTCCTCCTCTTTTGTTCAGGGGAGATCGGCAGGCCTGTTATCAAACCACTGTCCTTGCGTGGGGGAGGACGAGGTGTCTGTGTCTCGAAACGCAAATGAGACTGCGATCGTGACACCACTAGCCCGCTGTTACGTGTGCTGAAGAATGGCACTTGCTAATGTTTGTGCCGGTGCCCACGCAGGTGAACGCTCACATTAGTCATAGAGGCACTTTATTAATTTAGTGACTCAGGGGCAACTGAACAAGCCGGGAAACACAATATTTGTCGTACCATCTCACATCGCCACATAATGTTAATGTGGCAGACGTGTTAGCTAACAGCTGCGTACAGCGTCTCCGCATCAGCTCGCCTGCTGTTCGGCATACAGCGAACGGTGGGCTTATCGGAGCTTCCTAGCCGAAGTCCTGCAGCAGGAAACGAGGTTGATGAGAGTTTGCGAGCTAGAAAACCAAAACAATGAGCTAACAGAAGCCCACAGCGCCGAGGGGAAGAGTCAAGTGCTAATTGTGTTATGATGAGCGACGCCTTTCACAGCACACACAGTCATAGTGAGGTTGAATAGTTAATGGAGCTGTGCTGAGCTGGAGTTAACAATCCTGTGGCTTTCCATTTCTCTTTCTCTTCCTTTCCATCTATCTTTTCATCCTCACATCGATTTACTTCTATGTTTCACCTCTGGCTCCTTCCATTTTTCTACTTTCCCTTTATCTTTTCAGCTGTGCTGACTAGCAACGGGATGCTCTCCTCTCACCAGGCCTCACTCTATGTACGCACAATGCAAGACGGTAGAATGGGGTATTTTTCCTCCGAGCCACTCATCTCCCATCAGCTCTCTAATCCCCCTCACAACTCCTCCTCCTCCTCCTCTATTGCCACAGTTTCTCTGTCTTATCATACATGTCCTGCCAGCTCTTCGTTTTGTTTGACTCATTAGCATTTCCTGTCACTAATCACTTCCATAAGGACGTGGCAATCTGAGCAACCTGCCAGCTAGCATAGCAGCAGGTTAGCACACACAACAGCGAGCGGACGGGCATGAAGGCTACCGGGGCGGCGCATATGATGGGCTGTCAAGGGCTAATCTGCCGGAGAAGTGTTCATTAAGTCATTAGCGCTGACGCAGCGATGAGACTGGTGCGGGCGGGAGTGATGCCTGCTTTGTCCTCTTTTTATCGCTTCCCTCCGTCCCTCCGCCTCCCGACTGTCTGTTTGTCCGCTGACTGACAGAATGAAGAGGTGGAGACAAACGAAAGAAGATAAAAGATGAAAAGAGGAGGAGATAGAATCAACTGGAGCGCAAAAGTCAAGTGTTGTGGTGCTCAAACCTGCCCTGAGGCCTGGATGAACCACTGCAGGAACTACATGTTAAATCCACTTCACATTCCATCACGAGATGAATACATAAGACTATTTATTTCCATAAAGCCTTTTAAAAGTGGGGTGACTCATTCTGGAGGAAGATTGGTGATATTTGCTGCATTTGAAAATGAGAAACTACCTCCTAGCTAGCTGTCCCTTCTGTGTGTGCACTGAAAAGCCACGAGCCGTGCAGCACCGGCCAATCAGCAACAGGTGGCGTTCGTGCACAGGACAAGAGGAAGGGGAGGGGAGATGGTGGAAGGAGGGGGACGGTAAAGCCGACATGCCAGCGGGTAGTCGCATTGTGAAGAAGGAGAGATGGTAATATCAACAATCTTTCTCCAGAATGGCTCAACCCACCTTTAACAGCACAGCTACTGCAGCCTCACATGTCCGCTGTGCAATACTGATAATTAGCTTAAGAGTCATGATCGTGATACGTTCCATTCTGTGAAGACTATTCAGCGCCTGAAACCAATGTTTCCGAGTAGAGATGAACCATCCAGTCATTATCTCACTCCTGCACGAAGGAATCTAAAAAAAAAGTTGGTTAAGAGAAGGAAAAGTAGAGGAATTTGAAGAAGTACGTTGCTGCTGCTGCTGCTGCTGAAAGAAGCTGAATATGAACAATCCACCCTCTGTTCTGGTAGAGCCGACCACCCCGTCAAACAGACTTCATCTGCACATCAGGTCCCACCTTTGATTTGTTGAATATTTCCAAGCCCTGACAACCCGCCATAAAAACACACACAAATATACCAATAACACATGACAGATGATGACAGAATACCAGCAGGTAGCTTGTTCACTTGTGTTCATTAGTGTGTGTTCACTGCAGTATCATTTGGAGGAAGTACAACTGGCACTTGATTTGTGAACAGGGCTGCGGTAAGCCTGTGTGTGAGTGTGTGTGTGTGTGTGTGTGTGTGTGTGTGTGTGTGTGTCTGTTGGCTGCTGTTGATGACCCAGGAGTAAATTAGCCTGCTAATCTCACAGAGGCAGTGATTAACGAGTGAACCTGGAAACTCTGTTTGTGCCAGAGACCAGACTTACAGCAAAACAAACAGCGGCAGGGGAGCAGCGGTGTGTGAGCGTCTGAGCATGCGTGTGTGCGCACGAGCTTCATGTGTAAA
Source organism: Chaetodon trifasciatus (assembly GCA_037975065.1). Taxonomy (NCBI): domain Eukaryota; kingdom Metazoa; phylum Chordata; class Actinopteri; order Chaetodontiformes; family Chaetodontidae; genus Chaetodon; species Chaetodon trifasciatus. The sequence goes on from JBBMOE010000038.1 coordinate 2,237,790, forward strand.
GGTTTACCTCTACAGCAGCATGTGTATGAAAGCATGTAGGGTGTGTGTGTGTGTGTGTGTGTGTGTGTGTGTGTGTGTGTAGTGGCAGGCCCCTAACGGCGCACTGCGTGGCTGTGGTAAATCCAGCAATTAGTGCTCTGTACATAATTAACATGCTAATGAGTTGATCTACTTAAAAGCTGCTCTGACAAATAGAACACACATACGCTGAATAACGCACACATACTGAATGGAGTTGAGGGGTGGGGCAGTACTACTGACCCCACAGCCAGTGTTTGGTAACGCTCATTTGCATATTTGCATTATGGGAACAGGCACGGCCATCTCTCGCCACACAAACACACACTCACACCTTGGACTATAGCAGTGGGTGTTTCACGAGATCAGGGGTGGGGGCTCATGGGAGAGGTTACAGCTGGCGAATCCTCAAACAAAACCTGGCTCTAATGCACAACAAGCACACACACGCACACACACACACACGAATGAGCAATTTCCACATCCTCTCTCTGTCTGAATCACTGACCCAGAATGTAACCTCAGCTATGATCATAGGGAGGGATGAGTGACTCATTGAGACACACATACATACACACACCTGGCAACTGGATTTGGCAGATAAAGACACAAATCTGACAACAAAAGTGAGCTGGTTGGCTGCTCAGTGGAGAGCTTCAGCCATAGAAATAAAACATGTGACAACGCAAACGAATGCTTTAATATCAAACCTGTGTCTGCGCCGCTAAAGTGTGTTTCTGTGTGCGTGTTTGAATCAACGTCTTTGTGATTTGTGACACAGTCGGAGCTTGTTTTACCTGTCCAGGTAGGCAGTAATCAGGGGGGCGCAGAGATTGCTGGTCGGCTGGGCCAGCCCGAGAGTGAAGATGGTGTCCTGCAGCCGCTGGATGCTGGGGATGTCGCCAATGGCCGCTAAGTCACTGAGCATGTGAAAGAGCGCGGTGAAGTGTGAGTCATCCATCACCACCTCCTTTTCTTTCATCTCCTTCAGGATGTCCACCGCCTCTGTGATGGAGGAGGACAGAGAGATAAAGATGTTAAATGCGAAGAATGATCAGTAACGCTCCTTCCCGTGACTCTCGACGCGTTTCGGCGAGGTGACGGCGCGAGACTCGCCATCGAAAAGAATGGAGTGATGGCGAGAGTGATTTAGAGGTAAAAGATGAATGAAAAGAACAAAAGACAAGGAGAAAGAGAGATAATGCAGAGAGATGAGGAGAGAGAAAGCAAGAGGTGGGCAGAGCTTGGCTGGCAGAAGAGTAGTGTGTGTGAATATGATAAAAGGCCCCTTTAGCTAATTCCATGTGGGGAAAACAAACCCATATTAAAACAGCATTTTGCACCCAGCGGGGATGCAAATCCAACCCCGTATAATGCCAACTCTGCGCTAATTGCTACTTGCGGTTTTCTAAACGAGACTACAATTACCGGACCCCTACAATGGAGGCCGGCTTTTTGCCGTGGCCATGTAGAAAGCACTTGGGGGGCTAAATTATAGGTATGTGGCGACAAGGGCCCGCCGTGGCCCCAGTGAGACCCCGGTAAGCGGGCTGAGGGGTGGATCAGTTTGGTCAAGTCCAGCCGGTAATGGAGGGCTTTTTACCGGGCCACGCGCCCATCTGGCCAACACTAGGGGCTAAATGGTGAAAAGGGTGTGTGTATGTGTGTGTATATGTGGTGAATCAGGGTAAGGTAATTAAGATGCGTTTACCGTCTATTTAGACAGCTGCTAATGGGCTGACAGCGATACAGCCGCTCTCCACCACAGACACTAATCTATACAGAACGATCAAGAGGAAGGGAGGAGATGGAGAGATGCAGATACACAGAATATATTTGAATAATGTGCATAAAGCCAGTCCTCCAACTGCAGGGCGATATGGGCTCCTTACTTAAAATTCACTCAACTAGAATCCATGTTCCTTATGTTTGCAACAAACACAGAGGCGAAAGCAAATAAAGCTTGAGGGAACAAACACAAACACTAGTATGTAATGATCCTAACACCTACAGAGCTGGTAATCTAACAAACCCCCCCAACAGGAGTGTCACTCTCTACTGGGAACACACATCCAGACACACACATACACACACGTGGGCTGAGGGACAGGGCCACTGGTGAGTGCTTTGGCATCCTAATTTCAGTCTGTCTCTCCATCTCTCCACCTCTCTGTGCCAGTTGTTATGGCGATGGGAACCGAAGGCTGTCACAGATTTAATGGGACAGGGGAAAATAGAGGAGGGAAGGGTGGAGTAGGGGTGGCTGGCAACGGAGGAGCCGCTGCTAAACGAGGGGGGAGATGAAGGGAGCGCATTGAGAGCGGAGGGATAAGTTTGGTTAGCTGGATGAGAGCTTGACAAGAGTGATGAAGAATGGGAAAGGGCAAACCTCGAAGCTAAAGTGTTGCCTGTCACTGCTGCGATCGTGTATCACTCCTGCTTTTCTTTTCCTCCACTGTGATGTAATTTAGTTCAACAGAAACCGGCTGAAAACTATCCAATTAAGATGAAGCATAACTTAAACTGAGCATGGGATTTACCTTCCGGAACAAACAGAAACACCTGCACCTTCGTCACAGGAGGCATGAAGCAAAGAAGACCTTAAGTGTCCAAGTGCTCCTGAGCTCACGCAGTGATCTCCTTTATCCAATCATGTGTTCACAGAGTGGTGAACCTCGCTCCATCCTCGCTTGTGAGCGACTGAGCCTTTTTAGGATGCCCCTTTTATACCCAATCATGATGCTAACACCTGTTAACAATGAACCTGTTTACCTGCGGAATGATCCAAACAGGTGTTTTTGGAGCGTTCCACATCTTTCCCAGTCTTTAGCTGCTCCTGTCCCACCTTGTTTGCAACATGTTTATGTTTAACACAGCGTCCCATCTTTTTTTAGAATGGGGTTGAAGTACACGTGATGAGTATTTTATCTTCAAAGTCTTCATCCAACCACAGGCACCGATACAGTGGGGCTGTCTTATAAATGAGGTCCATTTTTATTTGAGCTAATAGTGCAGAGAGAGAAAAGAGGCTGAAGCTAAAGTGAGCCGCACAAAAGCAATCAGATCACAAATGGTGGTATCAGCACTAAACGTCTGCCCTGTAATGACCTGACCTGTTGTCAAGTCTGTGCTGTTTATCAGTTCAGATGTAACTTACTCTGTAACGCTCTCTGACTCCATGTGTCTCTCTCCATGTCCCCCCCCCCCCACCTCCCTCCTTCTATCCATACCTCTCTCCATCACTCTCTGACAGACCCGCTAATCACTGAGACCAATGGCTTGGAGTTGATCTGCCCAAATGGAGCAGCGCTAGCTAACATCCCTTCGTCCACCATCCAACACTACCCCCCCCCCCCACGCACCCCTCGTCCCTCCTCCATCTCTTTGCCTTTATCCGTCAGTTTAGCCAGTATGCATATCCATCAGCTCAGCCGAGCATCGTGGCCAGCAAAGCGAGCCAGACCACATACACACAGGCGCACATCAAAAGATGGGGAGGCAGACAGGCCAGGTAAACAAACATCACACAGCCCAATGGTTCATCTAATGTTCCATGACTTGACTGCTAGTGATGTCTCTTTCCCAAAACACACACACACACACACACACAGCATCAAAGATGAGTTCAGGACCACCGAAAGCCAGAACAAGTTGTGTTTACCAAAGTGGGAGGATGGACAGATGGAGGCAGAGGGGCAAGGGCAGGTCAAAGAGACGCTTGGTGATAGAGGAGAGGTGTATTTAAAAAAAATGGAGGCAGAGAGGCGAAGGCAGGAGGAGGTGAAGGTGAAGCTCATGACGATTCGTACGGCAGGTTCTCTGGGTCACATGATCAACAGACATAAAGGTGATCTAATAATACGGTTTTTGTTTCAGCGAGCTTTCTTAAGCGCTTTCTGCATTTTTAGGAGCAGCTTTAACTGTGTTTTCATTTACAACTAAGAGCAGCAGATTTTACATTACTTATTTTCCACTGCCCCTTTCTGAGGATTGATTATTAAAAAGTAATAAGCGGCAGGTTAAACTGCACTTGGCACTGGTGTCAGCAGCGGAAACAATTACTCCAATCCAACACTTTCACTTTCAACAGCCTACAATTCAATAAACTGCTCGGCTACTGCGTCAAACTGCGGCCCCCTAACAAGCGTCTGTCAGGTTAGGAACGACCACTTGTCAAAAGGTAGAGGCGGCATGGCAACTAGCTCGTGAGTGACGCAGGAATCACGTTAATGCTGCAGCTGAATTTTGGTCGACGACTCGACCGGTAAATGTGAAGTGAGATCGAAAAACATCGTGGGGTTGAGGAGGAGGTTTCAGGACAAATGGATAAAAAGTGATCCGCTTTATCTGCAAACGGGCGAATTCAGTGCGCAGTGACGTACAGTATCAGATATGACGCCCCTGCATGGCCTGATATCACATAGCATACGTGCTGTACCTCCTTCCTGTCCTTCAGAGAACAGAAGTCGTAACATTTGGTGTCCCTGTGCAGCACCGAATAACGTGCTGCTTCTGGAAATTGGCCCTGATTTTCTTGTCCTTGTTCTGTTGTTGGACAATAAAGGTGAGCAAATGTCAATAGTTTATGCTTGTCATGCTAAACCATTATTGTCTGAAAGTGTGTAAATGGGTTTATATAGGTTAGTGTTGGGTGGTGTGACGATATATACCAGCGGTCGAGATTTGGCAGCACTGTTTCCACTGCAGGAGCTGTCACTTAAGCCTTATTTAGACGCTGTCATTCAGAGCGTACACACTGCTACACAGGAAGCGAGCGGGCGGGCTGAAGACATCAGAGTGCAGCTGCTTCGTACTCTTTTCTGCTTGCATGTGTACTGTTTTCCACTCTTTCACTGATACTGCAGATCCGTCCAAATACATTTCATATTGCTATCAATGCAAAAACAGTCCTCAGTACGCTCTACCCAGCCGCCACCCCCCGCCCAACGGAGTATTTCCAATAAGTGAGAACGCCTCTGACACGCACAGATGTGCTACATGTGTGAGAGAGCAACTCTGGACAATGTCCACACCTGATTCTGAATATAAAATGACATGTACCATGACAGAAGATTTTGGCCATATCACTCAACCCTAGTATAGATATATATACACACGCTTCTGCATTTTTGTCTTTGTTTCACATTCATGGATAAAACAATAGATGTAAGTTCAATACATTTTGTGAAAGTTAACGGATAACAGAAAGTAAAGTTATGGATGGCTGTTGAGATGGAAGTTTGGCCAGATGTGGAAACAGATGTGAGGATTAAAGGACCATGATGGAGATAAGGGAGAGCAGCAGGAGAAAATTAATTAGCGAGGAAAAGAGGAAGTAATTATAAAGAAATGTAAAAGAGTAGCGGGAAGGAGACTTAAGGATAAGGTGGAAAGGATGAAGAAAGGTGGAAACAAAGTTGCCTGGCGAGGTGGGATGGGAGGCTTTGAACCAAGGGCAAAAACAACAAAGCCATTAGAGAGGGTGAGAAATAAAGCAAGATGCCAGGAGACATGATCTTCAGCTGGGCCTGGTGCGCGCTGGAAGCCAAGCGGCCCGGCGTCTGGGTGGGGACAGGCTAACATCAAGGTTAGCCATGTGTGCTAATGTGGCTGACAAGCGTCCCCTACATATGCACACTCTGGCTAATGGCAAATGCGTTAGCGCTGCCTATACACACCCTGACACACACACACAGATGCACACACCAACCGCCGTGCCCACCAAATGCCTTTTGCTTGAATTCACATGCAAATTTGCGTGTGTGTGTGTGTGTGTGTGTGTGTGTGAAATGCTCAAGCACTTCGGCGGACATGATCTGCCATTAGCATCAAGGCGGATTTCAATAATTCTGGAAAAATATACACAGTCCTGTAATTTCCCCCCCCTCTCGTTTCTCACTGACGCGGATGTGTGCGAGCGAGTGGGGGGGAGGGTGAGAGAATGACACACTGCGAGACAGGGCGGGGGAGAGAGGGTCAAGATAGAGAGACGGAGGCGAAGACGGAGAGAGAGACCGAAGGGGAGGAGAGAGGAGGCGAGGACAGACAAGGGAAACATTTTGCCTGTCATTGTCTGCAAAAAGCAGAGCGGCAAAACTGATGGTAATTGGGTCTTCGATGGGCTGAAGGAAACCCACCGTAGCATTCTGAAAATGGCCGGCTAATGTGGGTTTGAGGGAGAGGGAAAGACAGATTGTGACAGAGTTGGTCACACACACACACAAGCCCAACCACACACACGCACACACACATCTGCAGGCCTTTTTAAGTTCAAGCCTGATCTCCTTTGATCCGGCTTACTGTCAGAGAAAAAGTAATGAGGAACTAAGAGCTGGTGGGATTAGTCAATTAATCAATTACTCAATGGATGCAAAATTAAGATTGATAACTGATTAATCGCTTTGAATCCTCAGAGAAAAATTGCTATTGAATATCTTTTGGTTCTGGACAGCTGGTGCCGGCAGACTAAACATCAGCCGCAGCCTTAGGTCGTTTTCACACCTGACCAAGCGGACTCGCTTCAATTGGGGAGCTGAAAGTCTCAACGTTGTTGCATTTATCACTTGTTTCGTTTCTGCTTTCACACTGTGATTTCTAAAGCGCACCGAACTTTCTGAGCAGCGTCATGTGGTTGAAAGGGGCGCTCGTCGATTGGACAAAGTAGGAGGGGAAATCCCTCCCTCCCCCCTCCCATTATTTTAGGAAATGCTACAACGTTAGTGAACGCAACTGTTCCTATAATGCTATCGTAGCTTGTCAGGGATCGATTCTGTTATTTTTCTAACTTTGACGATCTAACATGTGACAACATGAGCTCAGAGTTTAAGGACTGTGACTGTTGGTAGTTGTGATTTGATTTTGTTTAAATATGCCAAATTGAATGAATTTATGGGTTATTGTTGTTCAGACAATTGAGCTAAGCTAGCTAGCAACTGCTAATGTCAGCGTATATGCACCGCGTATAGCGTCACTACATACATTTGGTCCTGTGTTTGGTCCGGTGAGCTCTCACACTGCATACGAACTGAACCAGAGTTCACTTGCAAGCGAACCGAGACCCACATTTTCAGGTGGACCAGAGTTGGCTTGTTTGGTCCGCACCAGAGTTCAGGTGAGGTTTCACACCTGCCCAAATGAAGCGGACTATCTGAGGAAACGGACTCTGGTCCGTTTAAAGTGGACCAAACAGCTCTGGTGCGAAAGCGACCTTAGAGGAACTTACCCTCCACCCGGCCATTCTTGGACAGGGTCTTGACCAGCGCAATGTATTTACTGGTGTCCATCATGAATGATGAGTCCTTGCGGTTTCTAAACACAGAGAGAGAGACAGACAGACTCGATTAATGTATTCCACTTAGAGTGATGCAACTCATCTGCTGTACATTCTGCTGCTGGAGCTCAGTCGGATGCTGGAAGCAGGTGGTGAGCGAAGAGAAGGAAACAAGGGAGGATGAGGAGGGAGCTTCCTGTGTTTTAGCCCGACAACAGAGCGGCTGGACGCTGCATTAATGTCTCCCCTAATACCACTCAAGTTAAACTTTAATGGTCCGCCACTGGTCACAGCGCTGCCTTATGTGTAGAGTGCTCGTGTGTGTGCCGCTCCACTCACATATCCCTCTTCAGGTTGAGCGCCTCCTCCACATTGCCGAGGCGACAGCACAGGTTCAAGAGGGTGATGCAGCTGCCGGTTGTGATCTCGTCCTCGTGCTGCTGCTTCAGGTCGAGGGCGCGGGGCAGGTTCTGATCAAACCACAAAGCGACAGACGTCAGGACCGAACACGTGGACAGAGCGGACTCATTTGAAGAAGAAGAAGAAGAAGAGTTTTGGGAGTTATCCAAAGGAATCGTACCTCCTCGGCGCAGAGAGCCTGGATGAGCACCTTAAGAACGCTCCCTAACGGTTGCTTCTCTTCTTTCAGTTTGGCCAATTTCCGCTCAAGCGCCGGCACCTTTTTCTCAGTTCCCTGAAGGAGACAGAGAGGCGCTGAAAACATTATATCACGTGTGCATGAACTGGATGCAAAGTTCAAGCATTTTCAACATTGTGCATGAATTTCTTTCCAACTGTCTTACTTACAGAGATATGGAAGATATCTGACTCAGAGTCAGTGGACTCTTGGTCTTTGTCGACCACCAAAACGGCCACATCCTGACACACACACACACACACACACACACACACACACACACACACACACACACACACACACACACACACAGAGTTAACATCAGTACAAACACATCCTCAGTCTGGGCATAAAGTGAAATCTGAAAGTTCTGTGATTAAAAATACTTCATTGTACCCTGATGAGCTCTGGGACCTGGGAGGAGTCCAGAACGTTCCTGATGCCTCTGTAGATGTTTCGTGAAATGGTTATGTTCTGCGGAGAAACAAGAGGAAGGGTCATCAGAGCACCGATCAGCTCTGAGCACAGCAGGAGCTGAAACTGTTCTGCGCGTCACAAACTTTGAGAAGTAAGTTTGGACGGTCGCTGAACACAATGAGGACAAAATAGGAAACTAATTACTCTAATATCATTAAATGGGCCAAGAATTATTGAACTCTGCCACGGCTTTATTTAAAGGCTGTCACAGAGCTTGAGTTTGAATTTGTGGGGAAATGATGGCTGAAAATCCAGTTGCATTTAGGTGCTGTTGGAAAAACTGAAGTTTCAACTGGAGAAAAGACAAACGATCGACATTTACATAAAGTGTTTACTTCTCTATTCTTTATTATTCTGCTGAGCTTTGACTGATGTGTGATTATGTTTTCTTATAAATACACACTGTCATTCAACGCTGGTAATGGTCAGTGAAGGACTCATTAAAACAAATGAACAGTCCCTTCAAAATAAAAGTTTATTGAGAGCTTCTGATGGTGAAAGATACCGTTTTACTTGGGGATGATTCCTGCAGAAGCAGCTCAGAATTTACTCTGCTTCGGCTGATATTCACTGAATAGCTTCCTTCTACATCTTAGATTATTTTGGGACTTTTCAGCAACTCCAACCAAAGTAGAAAGCATGATTTAATCTCCTACAACATGTCCGAATGACCCAACTCAAACCTTCACTCCTCAGGCATGGTGCACAGGAGAGGAGGTCATGTGAGTGTGTTTTGTGCTGTGTGTGTGTGTGTTTATATGCATATATATTGTGAATAATCTGAGTTTGATTCCACGCTGCAAATCATCTCAGATCAGAATGTGTAAGCTCCTTTAAAGTGGGAAGGTTAGGAATGAACTGGATATACAGCACATTCGTGTACTGGCATGTGTGTTTGTTTTCAGTAACCTCATCAAGGTGTGTGTGTGTGTGTGTGTGTGTGTG
>JBBMOE010000038.1:2247144-2294271 GCA_037975065.1 Chaetodon trifasciatus
ACACACACACACACAGCTGGACACACAGGCTTCATGACATGAATTGGGCCCGTCAGCAGTATTCTGCTACTGAGACTGAACACAAACACACACATACAGACACACACACATACAGGCGTACACACATTTGGAAATTTAGGGGCAATTTTCTGTGATTTGAGTTACAGTTGGACGGTGAGACAGATTGCAGTCTGCAAGCTTGAATACTGACATGTGATAGATGATACACACACCGGCATCCTTCCTTCTCTCTTTCTCACCTACACGCACATGCACACACACATACCTTGCATGCAAGGACGCTGTCAGATATTAACACCCTGACTTGCCAGTGACAAAAGTGTGCTTAAATGTTTCCTTACCAGCAGGTCTGGAGCTGTCCGGGGAGAAGCGCTTGTCTTTGTACAAGAGCTCAGTAATCTGGAATAAAGAAGAGTAAATGAAACACAAACACAGACAACAGGACAAAAACGGACTGATCCCGCAACCCTGACTCCAAAAAAAAGGTGGGACGCTACCTAAAGCATAAATAAAAACAGGATGCAGTCATTTGCAATAAGCATGTCTACAAAAATCAAAGCTGAGGAGGTTGGACTCGGGGTTGATTCTTTGACATTTTGTTGTAGTTATAATTATAGAGATTTTTATGTGTGTGAATGAACTGTGTGTTTTTATGTTAATAAAATGTTGTTTCAACCATCTTGCCTAAAATTGCCTGAAGCTAAATATCCATCCTAAACATTTCTTTATTTATACGCTCAGTGTGCCATAAGGAGATTTGCATAAAAGGCAGCAGATGGCATTTGTCATATTGTATATTCTTCCTGAATGTAACTCGGGCCGAACAGATGGTGAGTAAACAGGTTATCATAGTCATTATGTTGTGAGGAATAGATTCACCTAATGCCTTTAAAAAGAGCAGCTAGACTTCAGTTTGAACTTAAATAAAATGCTCTTTTTCTGCATTTTGGTTCTTTTTCTTTATCATTTTCAGCTATGAAAGTATTTTCCAAATTTGAAGTCCATGTGGGCTCATTCCAGGTCTTACCTTCACCATGGTCTCCACGTCGTCAGACCTGCAGGGGGCAGTAGAGGACAAGACATGAGCATGCAGTCGACACGCACCACCAGCGGGGTCAAGACGACTCCCAGCATGTCAGGGCTAATGTGCATCTCGTAAAGAAGCACCTCTGCCACACACACTTCAAACGGGCATTTATCCTCCTCTCCCATGTCTTCCTGCAGTGATTGCTCCGATGCACGCCTACAAACTCTGCTCAGCGCTCCTTTTCTCCGCTGTTTTACCCATAAAGATCATTCCTCAGCTGAAAGCTGTCAAATCAGAAAACTGTGAAATGTCTCCAAACTGCTGATTGTTTCTACTGTTGGTGGACACGGAATTGAAATTCAGTCCGTTTCACTTATTTCAAGTTGCTGCAGATAAGACGCATGAGGTACACATACGATGTGAAAATAGTTTTTAATCTGTAAGATTATTTTTTTTATTATTTGATCTATTTCGAGAAAACTTTCCAGCTTTTTTTCCCCAATTTGGGATTTATTGTTTTTGCTTTCGAGCAAAAAAAATTTTGAAATAAGACTTTAGATGAATTAATTAATTTTCTGGCAGCAATTGGGATTCAATGCAAGTGACCATTATCCTGATGGTGTCATGCTGCCATGGCCACTGGACAATGACAATACGGCAAGAGAGAGGGACAGATTTTTCCAGTTTGACACCCTCAATCCACAGTAGAAGAGAGGAAAGACGGCAGAAAACGGCACAAAAGCCTGGGAAACCACAAAAGACATACTCGCACACACAAAGCACACACACACACACACACACACACACACACACACACACACACACACACACACACACACACACACACACACACACACAGGCTAAATGATGACAACGTGTGACATTTCTGGCGTCGTCAGCTAGTTGGTGGAAAGGAGAAGAGAGGGGGAGACGAGAGGAGAAGAGAGAAGAAGAGGTCTTTAATGATTAAATTATCCCCTGACCTTGTCTTTGACAGGGGCAGGTCCCGCATCGCGATGACACGGCGCTCGCTCGTGCGCACACACTCACACACACACGCGCGCACACTCTCCAAGTGACAAGCCCAATTATGACTCTGTCAGGCTACCTAACAGTCAGAAGAGCGAGTAGGTGTGTGTATGTGTGTTAAAGCGATGAGAGCAAAGCAAATGGAGGACAGGAAGCGAGTTCAGACACAAAAAAAGACGGACAAACAATTAGCAGATGCACTGATTTAACATCTAAAAAGGCACACGCGCACACACACGCACACACAAAACACGACAATTTCCGCACAAAATAAATCTGGTAAGTTTGTGGTTTTGAAATAAAATAAAGCTCAATTGCAGCAATCGTTCATCTGCTGTTACTGCCGCTGAATAAAACCATGCTGCTGAGAACAAAATGACTGATTTCATGAGTTTCAAATAAAAAAAAAAATAGACTGGACATTTCTCAAACGGATGTATTGCCTTCCTGGGAAGTCACATTGTTATATGTTCAGTTAAGTTATCAACCGAGTTAACCGACACATCAGCGACACCAAAGACGCCATTGGCTGAAAGCAAAGTTCAAAGTTAAGCTCAACAGAGCGTATTTGGGCTTTTTAGTGGAAGAAACAACTTCGGTCCCTGCAGACAAGTCAGCACTTTTCTCTTTGACTCACCTCCAGCTCGGCTCAGGGGCCAGAGGGTTTTTGTGTGGGCGTGTAGTGTTAAACTGTAAATATTCATAAACACCCCTTCAACAAAAGCCCACGGGTCAGGGCCTGGTCCTAGGGCTGTGTGTGTGTGTGCGAGGGAGAGAGGGGTCTGGGTATGAGGGGCAGTGGTGGGCATCTGCTGATTTACATATCTCCCACGGTGCTTTGGGGTAAGAGCAGAGGGATGACGGCCTCCATATGCATGAGGCACCGTGCCTGTGTGTGTGTCTGAGAGAGTGTTTTTCCCTGCAGCTGCCCGCACAGACGCTGTAGATGGTGTGATAGGCTGCACATGTCATGGTCATAGCATATGCTGCAGTGACCTCCATAGTGCTACAGGCCTGCCTAAAACGCCAGTGAGGACTTAAGAGGCAAAACATGCAGAAATATGGAATACCAAATGACGGAGAACACATAAAGACATGAATAGCGGGCGGGCTAATTGACTCACTTTATGAAGCCCTGGATGAGGCTGCTGCGGAAAACACCGAGGTCCAAAGAGGGGAAGGAGGGATCTGACACTGAAAATAAAGAGGAGACAGACGAGCGATGAGAGGGAAGAAAGAGAAAGACAGCAACAACTTCAACGGCTGTTTTCATCAGCAATTATTCCATTCATTGTTGTTTAGTATAGCCATGAGGGGCAGGCGTGGAAATCTGTAAAACATTTCAAACAGTTCAAATTTAAGAAGCCGAAAGCAGCAGAGGATCGGAAATATGTCAAATGTTGAAAAACACTGAAAACTGTCGTAATGCGAGAAGGAGAAAAAAAAAGTCCGTTGGGTCGACTCCGAAATGCACGAAGAGGAAAAAGAGCGATGTGTGGGAAAACGAGTGGTGGAGGTTTGAGACTAAAACGAGATGAAAGACAGAAAACAGGAAGGATCATCCATTATGTAACAGCCTTCTCTCACCCGTTTCTCCGCCGGTTGAGGCGCCTCTCGCTCTCGCTCTTTACATATTCACACACACTAATCTCTTAAAAGGCCTGATGAGCACAGAGGAGTGAGTGGGCAAATGTATGAGGGTGTGTGTCTGTGTGGGTGTGTGTGCGTCCAATTAGCCTGCAGGCGAGGTGGCGATTTTTATGATGATGGGTGCTTGAGATGCAGCACAGCTTCTTTGGACCATGTTAAGAGTTGGTGTGTGTGTGTGTGTGTGTGTGTGTGTGTGTGTGTGTGTGTGTGTGTGTGTGTGTGTGTGTGTGTGCGTGCGTGCGCTTACACTTGGTGTAGAACTCCCCCAGGTTGTTAGCAGCCAACACACGAAGCTCTGAACCCAAGTAGCCCTTTGACTCCAAAGGCACACCTGCATCCTGAGCCGAGAAAATCACCTTTATGTGAGCAAAAACTTTTCACTGCGCACTAGTCGCATGTAAACAAACACACGCACGCACAGACACACACACACACACACACACAGAATTATGGATTACCTTGAGCGCCTGTCGAGCTGCTGCAAGGTTGGGGAAGACGGGGAGGCTGTAGATGGATAAAGTGTCAACATCTGGGGACACCCCGAGGTCCTGCATGCCCTTCAACACCTCAACCACACCTATAAGACACACACACACACACACACACACACACACACACACACACACACACACACACACACACAAAGTAATGAATATCAACTTTTTGAATACAAGCTGGATAGGCTGGCTCTTGTGTTGTGACACAAAACACATAAAATGAGAGTGAGATCAGCAACAAGGCTATTTTTTGTGTCAGTTTTTCCTGACCAATCAATATCATACTTCTCATAGAAAATGCCAGAAAATGTGGATCATGATTTACTGGAATACAAGATCATCCCAAACTGAAGAACACCCCATTTACTATGATATGACACAGAGAAACTTTAGAAGCTGTGACGTGTGCAGGTTTGGTTTTTGTACTCAACCAGCGATTTAAATTGGCGCTTAATTCTCTTTCGTTTAAACATTTTATTTCACATCATCTTTATGTCCTCGACAATGTAGGTGTAATTAAAAATATTTGTGACAACTGGATCAAGACAAGTTAGCGGCTGGTTTCCTGCTCCAAACTTTGAGCAAACACACCTTTTTGTTTGCCCGTTTTAATTCAATCCCACGCTGCACTTCTCGGATACACACACTCAGGGAGGCACAGACCCGGGGCTGTGTAGGCACTGTTTAAATATGTGTCTAAGAAATGAGCTGGCACGTACTCCCTCTCACACACCCTCCATCGACAAAATGCCAATGGCTGCTCCCCTCTCTACCTCCGTCTGGAGGATACGTGTGCAAAACGCGCACTCGGCCTGAAGTGGACTGTTGCACCGTCGCACTGCTGTGCAGCGAAGCCCGAGGTCCTGCCCCAGGGAAGGAGGCCAAAACAGCCACATGCATATGGAACAGCCACTCATACACTCTCAACGTGCCCACAAGAGTGTGTGTGAGCTCATATGGAGGAGGCACTGCAGCACTTTGCATATGTCTGGGAGCGTGCCCACAAAGGACGTGAGTCTAAATGAGGACATAGATGGGTCTATGTGTGTTTCTATGCGGTTTTAGGTGCATCTATATGCTATATATGACTGCATCCAGTGCACCAATACACCGTGTTCCCATGCGGACTTCAGTAAACTACGCTAAAGTGCTTCCTTAAGTCGACACACCTCAAGATTCTTTGTGCATTTACTCTCCACGGCTCTGACACACACACGGCTCTGTGTTTCTGCATCCTCTTGGGATGTATGTGTTCACCTGGCGGTCTCTCTCTTGAGCTGAATAAAAGATGAGTCCCGGGCTTTTATACGCCATTAAAACCTGCGGCTGGGGCTGCATTATCCCAGGTAAGGCTACCTGAACCACTCCATCCATCCATCCATATCACTCATTCATCTGCCCCTCTCACTATCCATCTACCCTGCTTTCAAGAAAAAGCAAACAGGCGATCTTCCTCTTTCTTCTCAATGGAGGATCCACCCGCACGTCCATTCTTACCCTCTAATCGCTTTCATGCAGCCTTTTTTTTTTATGAAAGAAGAGAGGGAGCACCTGCTTTCCTCCTGAATAATCCATAATCAATTTCACGGTGAGCCAGACAGACAGAAAACAAGTGAATGGAGAGCTGGAGGTATAAATGCACAAGCCGGCCTTCTCTCTCAAGCACGCTTTCCGGCTTCCGCTTGTGAGCTTTCATGATCATCAGCACTTTTCGGTTGTCCACAAGCGTGTTTGTGCGTTCTTCTGCAAGTCAAGTCTGTGACCGAGAGCTTTTAACCCTCTGAACGCCAGGATGTTGACTCACGGCTAAGTCACTGCATGTCTTAGCTAAGCAGTAATAAGTCAAGCTACTAAGAAATGCCATCAGCTTGCCTGTGAGTGGTACTATTGTAGCACAGCTTTTACCAACAAAAAACTTTTACACATGCCACTCTGATGTCCGGGTGAAGATCTTGAATTAGCACAAAGGCTGGAAACGGGGGGAAACAGTTAGCCTGGCTACCGAGCAGCATCTCTGAAGCTCATTCATTAACATGAAGAGATCAAGACAGACAAAGAGGAAGTTACTGCAACTGCTGAGGAGACAGCTACGTGAAGATTTATGACACTGGCAGCCATTCTGCATGAAGTCAAGCCGAGGCGAGAACTAGCCAACAAAAAAAAAATAAAACAAAAAGAGAAGTTGAGAATAAATGAGAAAATTAGTGAAGATCCAAACTAAAATGTGAAATTATGTCGTGTCATTTGTACCTGTCTCCCTTTAGGTCTTTACTTTTCACTCATATCTGTGCAACCCTTTTTTTTTTGCTTCCTCCCTGTCTGAACAATTTAAATAAAGATCTGGCACGGAGGAGAACTGAGGAGAGCGGAGGCCTCTCCACGTTGGTCAGCATAAAGCCTGACATACCATCCGGGCAAGAAGTATCAAAGCAGTGAGTTAAGCATGGCAGTGGTCACAAGATATCATCATCAGATTCATGTCTTCAGGTTAACTGTCACAGACGAGAAGTGAGGACGGAGAAACGAGAGAAAAAGAGGAGTGGAGCGAACCGGTCGCTGTCATCCCCTCCCCGTCCTTGGACATGAGTACCTGTCACTTCTCCTTTCCCTTCTCCTCCGACGCCATCTGCCTCTCCATCTCTTCGCGTCTATGGCTCTCTAAAGGTAGACTTTGCTCGCTGCGAGGCAATGACGGCTTGTTGTTTGGAAACAGAGGAGAGTGCAAGAACACTTCTGTTTCAAAGCTGCACTTTCATCCTCACTGGCCTCTTTCTTTTTTTGTTTTAATCAAGGTGATGCCTGGCTCTTGTCCTACCAATTAACTGTAGACTAGACCGGGGTTGATGGAGGACTGCATTACAGATTGCTGTGGCAGTGATTCTTTAATGCAGCCCACTCTGTTTGACAGAGAGGCCTGCATTAAAGGAGGAGTGAAAGGGTTGAAGATGGGGTCACATAAATAAGAGTCCGGTGGGGGAGGAGGGGGACACCGGGAAGGAAAGTAGACTGAACAAGGGAGGCATTGCGTCTCTCATCACCCAAAAAACACAAGGCCAGAAACACTCCCTTCCTCTGCAGTTTCCCCTCCCTCTCTTTCTTACTCCGACATGTCAGAAGCGATAAGAGGGCGCTGCGTCGCGAGGACTGACAAGCGGTGACTTGCTGGCGGCAGGTGGGAAGTATGGGCCAGCATATGCTTCCGCTAAACCCGCCAAAGCCACACCTCATCAAAAGGCAAAGGGATCCCCCCCCCCTTCCCCTCCTCTCCTTATTCCTTCCCATCCCTCCCCCGCTGCTCTCCTCTAATTCTACGGCTCCGGCCTCTCTGCCCGCTAGTGACACCTGTGGACAAAAAGTGACACGGCGCTTAATATTTCATGGGCCATGCACAGTGGGGCGCGTAATCCAAAGTGAATTCCCTCAGAGCGCTTGCATTTACATGAAATCAAGTCACTCCGCATCAGTCACATCACCTGCACTGCCCCCCCACACACAAATCCCCCTCCTTCCCTCACATATGTGGACGCACACACACCTCCTGCAGCCAATGAGTGCAAGAGAGAGAGAGCAGGAGGGAGAGAGAGAGAGGGGGAACAAAAAAAAAAGAGAGAGGCTGCATCATTCATGAGGGTTAAGGCTAACACCATCGGAAACAAGCGAGTGTGTGAGCAAAAGAGAAGTTTCTCTGCTTCCCTTCCTGCTTTCCGCGGTGGATGCCGTCTGATGCATCCGTGCGGCTTTGAGTCTGCGCGGTTGCAGAATTTAAGTAATGCGTCAAGTGTGTGTGGTTGTGCATGTTTAAACTCATGTCTAGTCCTCTTCTTCATGCCGCCAAGCCAGGCGCTGAAGCATCTCGCCACTCAAACCGAGAATGTGTCCGGACCGCACAGAGAAGCCAACCTGCGGTGTCGCCACAGTGGTCTAACCGGTTCCTCCTCGCTGCCAGATCAAATGCTGTCAATTAGCTGACAGGAGGAAAATACATAATTTATTAATCACTCTAAAAAACTGCAAAGAGAGAGGCAGAGCTCAGCATAAATAAAGCACTTAAAAGCCAAGATGCTGCTGAATGCATTTGACAGGGTATGTTCATAATGAGTTGTGAAATCTGACAAGTCGACAAACGCCGGCTATCTGTCACTGAGACGATTTACCCCACAAGCTCATCGCTGACAAAAACAAGGGAGAGGAAAGAAGCATTTCTTTCAGCACGGACAGAAAGAGGGAGGACAAATATTCCTCTGCACTGCACGTGCTGAGCCATTAAACCATCCTGATCGAGAGACTAACTTTATGGCATCAATACCAGTTTCCCACTGAGTGATGGACCAGTGTCAGACGTGGGCTGAAGGCTCAGTGGAAAAAGGACGGCTGTGTCCACCCAATGAAAACAATGGGACGAGACAATCCGCCTGACATTTACATGAACTGTGATCTCCACCAAACTCTATGAAAAGAGTGAAGAAATGTGCTAGGCACCAAAAACTGCAGTTCCTCGAATGGCCACTTGAGGCTGGCTCCAAAAAACGAGTCAATCTCCATAGACCGCCATTTTAAAATGGGCAACTTTACAGCAGAAATAAACAGCTGGTACAACAGTGACTGTTCATACAACTCACTCATTTAAATTATATTAAGGCTTAAAGTTATGCAGAATTATGGGCATGGCCGCTTTGAGTGCCACTAGGACCCTTTCTCAATATGCGTTCTTCTCTGTACTTGTGTTCTTGTGTACATGAGAAACGTCATCAGTCTCAGTCCAAGTACTGTTCCAATTCAAAAGTCCGCATCTCGCCAAGTACAGTCAAATACCTGGATGTGTTCTTGCCCCTCCCATTTTATCGAGGATGCATCGGATGGTGACTTGTGCGGACTTGGGGCAGCCACGTATCCCAGAATGCATTCCATAGCTATGGTCCAATCTTAGAAAAACTGCAATTCAAATATCATGGGTGATCAAGTGTGGAGTATGAAGACTGTGCAGGGATCAGCTATCTGTTGGGAGCTGTGGCTTCAGTGATGAAAAAAAGAAAAAGGAAAAAGGACTCGAGGACAGCCACTGGAGCAAAATGACCTCTGACCCCTCAGCCTCAGGCCTGTATGTGCATCCATGTCTGTGTGTTTGCATGTGCAAGGGCGATGCTTCAGGCTGGCGAGCACCCCTGTGCCCCCCACCAAGGTACCTTAAGTGCCCCCTGCCACGGGGCAAAGGTCACCAGTTCAGCCATCCTTAGACACTGTGCACCACTTCCTTCTTTCAGGAGCTTCTGTATAGAGTGTCAGCCACGACATAAATGCAGTCACACCAGGTTTACTGCTGGAATATCACTGTTTCTAAGATTTTTTTGTTGGCAAGGCACTAACATCTGAGTAAATAATCTGTCTGTCACTGTTATTTTAACTGTAGTCTACACTCGGGGACGTTAAAACTTCATACAATATTGCAGCCTGTAGCTTTCACTCTGTAGTAGAAAAAAGAAACGTGATTGATTAGTCACAAAACGTCCTCTAGACGTGCACCCAGGAGGCCACAAGAGGAACAAAACGGAAGATCAGGAAGAGGAAGAAAAACGATGACATTCATGTCTGAGCGCGCTTTCTGAAAGTCAGTCTTTTTGGTCCAGAGCTCATCGGTCCAAAGTGGCTAACAAGGGGAGTTAGGACCTCTTCTAAACTTTGCAATCTATTCCGAGAGCTCTCCAGAGAGACCTGTATGTGTGTGTTTGCGAGCGAGTGTGCATGCATGTGTTGTTTCATCTCTCCCTGTTCCAAAGTCTCTCACGCAGGGATCAGACCCTTTTGCCCTTGACTGGCCCAGCCCAGTGAAATCTGTCCCAGTTGGACCACTCTGTGGGGCATTAATATTTGACGGAAACACTCCTTTAAAAGCTCTTTCTGGTACGGAGGACTGAGAAAGTCATAATCCCCTCTACACCACAAAAATAACACACATGTCCAGAAACTGCTATCATGGCTACCCAAACCTTTCCATTTCAGATTGGATGCACAAACAGCTGGAAAGGCACGTTTTCTTTTTTGCCTCCACGCGGTTCTCACATACACATGAGATTGTTCACGAGGCCAAATACGAGCTTCTCACGACAGCTCGTCACACTGAACTTCAAGATCTGCTGATCTCTCTAAAGTTATTAGCCTAAAATGTTAGCTCAAGCAAAAAAAGTATATTTGCAGTCATT
The DNA here is from genome assembly GCA_037975065.1 of Chaetodon trifasciatus. Lineage (NCBI taxonomy): Eukaryota > Metazoa > Chordata > Actinopteri > Chaetodontiformes > Chaetodontidae > Chaetodon > Chaetodon trifasciatus. Next base: position 2,257,566 of record JBBMOE010000038.1, read on the forward strand.
CATGAACATTACGCAGACATACTTATAAGGGAAATTTAAGGGAATATTTAATAATGATAAAAGGAATTTTATATAGAACAGACGCAGTTCCCATGAATTATTATTATTATTATTTAAGGAATGACTCTAAAAGAAAAAGCATACTGCTAAATAATTCCAAGCTATACAACAAATGACCAAAAGAAAGTGGCCATGTGGACATTATTCCCCAAAATCAGCCTAGATATAAATTTAAAAGTGAGTGTGTGTGTGTGTGTGTGTGTGTGTGTGTGTGTGTACCAGCTGAGTTTTTCTCTTTCAAATGATGAGTGAGGAGGGGCCAAAAGTAGTGCGGCCTTATGGGGTAGTTCTGCTCCTTCATCATCTTCATCAGATCGAACGACATAGCTGCAAAAATAAAACAAAATAATTAGTGCTGTCAGAAATATCACGTTATTAATGCGTTAATGCAAATCAATTTTAACGGCGTCATTTTTTTTATCGCGCGATTAACGCTCTTTGTGACCTAGTGAACTTGTAGTTTTTTATAAGCTGTGGCCACTGCTAGTAACGTTAGAAAAACTACAGGATCTGATTGTAAACCAGAAACAAAACTATAGGCACGCCCCACGCACGTGTTTGGTCTTGCCTGCTCGCTAGCTGTAAAAGAGTAGGCTACTGGTTTGTGTGGATGTCAAGCGCGAAACGCCGAAATGGATGCGAACAAGATTCTGAATGGAAAGTTTAGTTTCAAAAAGTTGCCAGATGGGTCGACTGACAAGACCAAAGTTATCTGTGTGTGTGAACTGAGTTATCACCGTAGCACATCCAGTCTGAAATACCACTTGATGGCCAAACACACGGCTAATGCGAATTCTCCGCCGCGTCCTTGTCAAAACCAGGCGACAATGGATGGCTTTCCACAGAGGCATGTGGATACCGCAACTAAGAACAAGCTTACTGCAGCCATAGCCAAGTAATGTTCATTCTTTCTGGAGAGAAATAAGAGGCTGGGTTGATAAGCCTCTGGTGAATAAATAGAAGAGCAGTATAGTCTGACTGCTTGTATGTTCAAAGGAAACTTAAGAAAGGAAAGTTTAAGCCTGGTTTAACTGCAGGCTGAGTCCTAGTTTACAGTGATGTGCACTTTGTAACTTTATTTTGTATCACCCTGTTTTGATCCCTTAGAAAGGGTTCTTGAAGGGGCTTTTTTGTAACCAAGTATTTATTTTTTGTCATCTGTTTATTGACAGTGTTAAATTGTGTGAGATTTTGCTTCAAATGTGAATGACTGCTCAAAGTGAGAATGTTAGTGTGAAATAAAACACTACACGTTGTTGTTTTCAATAAAAAAACATTTGCACAAAGCAAGCCTATCCACTTATCCATGTTGATAAGAGAATTAAAATGATAATTCAAGGGACATTTAGAATAAATAAAAATGTGCGATTAATTTGCGATTAATCGCAAGTTAACTACGACATTCATGAGATTAATCGCCATTAAATATTTTAATCGATTGACAGCACTAAAAATAATACAAAATAATGCTTTAATCTTGTACTGCATTTACAGTTCGCCAAATGCACAAGAGATGACTGTGTGTATAGTAACAGTGAATGAGGACAAGTATGTACTGTACCAGTCTTTTTGTACTCCAGAGCACAGGACAGAGTGAAGCTGAGCGCCTCACTGTGCAAATCCATCTCCTGCAGCTCTTTGCAAAAGAGGCCTATCTTCTCCACTGGCTGTTGTGCACACACGGAGACAAAAGAAAAGGCATTAAAACACTGAGATCAATTCTCAACATGCTAGCTAACAGCCAAACACTGACAAGTTTTGACTCTTCAGTTTATGCCCGAACGTCGTTCCTGATCGACCATGAAGCTGGTATTTGGTCGGAATCGTCTCAAAATCAAGTTAGATTCATGTCGTCTGATCCCGGCATTCGGGGAGCAACGGGGGAAATTTGTTTGTCCACGTACCGTGTTCACGCTGACACAGTGTCTGAGAAAGAAGTTGCCCAGATTGGCGGACTGCGAGCTGGGGCTGTCAGACTGGGTTGTGGGGAAATTCTTGAGGATGAGAAAGGCCACGTCCTCCAGGCCCTGGGTGATGAGGCTCAGACACAAGTTCATGGCATCTACAAGAAAAACAACAAATATTGATTCTGCTCGGGGTCACAACACTGCTGATGAGTTAGCAGCTTAATAAACAGTCGCCTGGCTTTGCAGCCTGTTCGCCCTTTTTTGGACGATGAGCAAACATTACCTGACCTTTAATATGCAAACATGCTGCAGCTTAAACCACATTACATTCCCACAACAGTGTGCTTTAATATGCTGAGCAGGGTGTCCCAGTCTTTTTAATGACGCCACATTAGCTGCTGAGCTGTGGGTGCATGCGTACCTGGAACGTAACCCCTCTCGTGCCTGAAGCGCTCAATCATCTCTGGGATGTGCTGCTTGTGTCCGGCCTTGGCCATGGTGAAGACCACCTGCATGAAGTCCCTGTCCATCAGAGTGCAGTCTACGCTCTCTGCTACCTCCAGAGTCTGACAGGACGAGGAAGACGGAGAGGATGAAGAGACAGTGGAAAGAGGGAGGAAAAAGTGGAAAGTAGAGGAGAAGCAAACGTGCAAAAAACGTGCATCAGCATCGTCTTGTCGACCAATCGAACCTTTTTCAGGCTGTCCAGGTCTCCCTTCTCAGCGTAGGCGTTAAGCAGTGATAGGTAAGTGTCAGGACCCGGTTCAATTCCTGCTCCCTTCATCACGGTCAGGATGTTCTCAGCGCTCTCGATGTCCCTGCACAGCGACAGATGACAGCCGGTTTAAAGGTGTACTATGCATAAATCATTCATTACTGTTTGTAAACATTCAAACTTGGTCCACCAGAAGCTCAATGCCCCTGACAGCAGAAAACACACAGCCCGGTGCACCACATGCAGCATCACAGACCTACATGAGGCAGCAACTCATAAGTATGCCTGACTTCCTGAGCTTCAGACACAGATTACAGTGTCAGCCTGATTGCTGCTGTTTTATAAAGTCCTGACCTCACCTGCACAATGGCTGGGGGCTACCCACCCACTGCCCCAAAGGCTGCAGCCCAGAAATGTCCCAAAAACAGCAAAATAATAAGAAATAAGAAAAGACAGGCAGAGGGCAGAGTCTCTGCAGATAAATACGCTGCCACACACTTCTAGTGGATTCCTTTCATATGAGTCTGTAAATTCTTTTTTAGGAAAAATCCTGCATATTATGCCTTCAAATTATCCGATTATTTCAACACTAACGCTTCACTAAACGCAGCAAGAACACAAGCAGTGATGCTCACCCTGCACGAGCGTGGCCTGTCACCAGGGAGTTGAAAACAGCCTCCGTGATGGGTAAATCTTTGCTCTTCATGTAACCCAATATGGTGCTGAGAGAGCAGAGAGTAGAGTTAACATGGAAAAGCAAAAACAGGTAAATCACAATGGAAAGTAGAACACGACACGCGCTCACCTGGCTCCCTCGATATCTCCATATTGGCAGTAGGCTGCTATGAGTCTCTGGTAGGTAACCTGTGCACAGAAATAAAAGGAAATCAGAGTGTGTATCAGGCAGATTAGGTGTTATTCTTTTAAAAGTGAATCAACTTGCAGAGTCAACTAAAATACACTATCTGTATCCACCAAAATCTTCATGTTTCTGCTCCACTGAAGCAAACAGAGATGTATCCATGTGTTTCCTGCCTGTACTGTACGCTGCACTGCAGTGCTTACTCTGTTGGGCTGGACGTTAGCTGCTTCCATCTTGGCCAGGAAGTCAGTGGGGGAGAACTTGAAGTCATTCTGCAGGTAAACCTTCAGCAAGGCGTTGTAGTGACTGACATCATACTGTGCACCTGGGGAGGACAGTGTGTAAATCTAAAACGTCGACATAATGACAACAGCTACCAAAACAACACACCTGCTGGTAATTCTCATGAACCTTGAGAGTGTAACATAATGATGTGTCCTCTATACAGTCACCAGCTCAGTCCCAGTTTAATAATATGAATCAAATACTCCTCTAATAGTTCAAGTATTTGACACCGTTGTTAAACACCTTAAAGTTCAGCAGCAGTGAACAGCATGAGAGTACTTTGGATAATAAGATAGACTATGTTTACATGCAGTCAAATAACCCTTTCATAACCGGAATATCAGCAATAACCCGGTTGTGCACAGCCATGTAAACACCAATAACCCTTTTTAAAAACCGGAATATGCTCATATTCCGTTTTTTAAAAAACGGAATATGACCCCTGGGTTACTCCTTTTCTAACCCGAATATTTGGTCATGTATACGTCTATCAGAATATCCCCATTGAACGGAACATTAATTTGTGTTCTGCGCATGTTCCATTCACAAGGAATCTTGGTCTTTTGAGTTCAGGAACTACTTGTTGAAAACATGGCGAAACGGAGGACACCAAACTTTTGGAACGAGGAGGAGACAAGTCACCTCGTAAGTGTGGTGAAAGACATGAATATCATGTCTTTTGTAGACGGTAGAAAGTACCGGGACAGCGAGATATACAAGAAGGTGAACAAAAAGTTATGCGGAGCAGGGTTTGTGGGAACGCCAGACCAGATCAAGCACCGCTGGAATGCGTCATGACGTTCTCCGTGCATCGACAAACTGTCCGTGCGTCGCTGTTTTGATCGGGATATCCCAATTGATTACAATTACCATGTATACAGGAATAACCCTGTTTGCTCACACATGTAAACAGGTTATTCCGAATGTTTCAGAAACCGGAATATTGACCATAACCCAAATATTGACTGCATGTAAACGTAGTCACTGTTAGGTTGTTTGCACTGGCGCTGCCTCTTACCCAAACTTTGCAGCTTCTCCCACACACGGTGTGCCAGCTCAGTGCGCTCCTCCAGGGGCACCTCCGGCAGCAGGGACCCACAGCTACGCAGCAGTAACAAGGCCTGATTTTCACTGGGATAACCTGCAAACAGAGGAGAGCGGAAGGTGGGGACGGATACAGAGAAAGAAAGAAATACGACAAAATCAAAGAGTCAGCTAGTTTAATAATAAGAAACATGAAGGATGCTCAGTGGAATATAGATTATAGCTTCATGTGGCTCATGTTCATGAGATGAGTCTCCATCTTCATCTGACATCCAACCTTAAACCCCCCCCCCAAATCACTGTTCTGCCCGCCTACCTGTCCTGCAGATATCATGGAAGATACGGAACAGCAGGGTCTTGGTGATGCGACCGGTTCTCCTCACGGAGCTGTCCAGCTTGGTCAGAGCCCAGTCAAAATCCTGCGCCTGCTTGGTCCGCAACGCAACGCTGGTCTCATCCTTCTGCTCTGTGGCCACCGAATAGTTACGCACACACCCCACTGCATATGGCCACACACGACTGTAGAGGGGACAGAGATGGATGGAAGGAGTTAAAAGGAAGCATGAGAAAGTATACAAGACAGTATGATCGGTCAGAGAGGGGGAGAAGGGAGGAAGGAGACGGGACAGAGAAGAAAAAGAGTCACAGATGAACACAGCCGGTGAAGCACGGACAGATAAACATGGTTCTTCTGTGGGTCAACTGTATGAAGAGCACAGGATGTGATGAGTCTGAAGAAGCAGGGGAACGGATACGTCTGCTCAAAGTTAGAGCCGCAATCACGAGATTAGTTGTCAGCTATTTAATAAAATCGCCTAATATTCAAGCACACAATCAAGTGAATGTTTGAGTAATTTTAAGAAAAAAGTCAATATTAGCTGATTCAAGCTTCTCAAAGGTGAATATTTTCTGGTTTCTTTGCTTTTCAATGACAGTAAAATGAGTAACTTTCTGGTTGTGGAGAGAGCAAGACATTTGAGGATGTCATTTTGGGTTTTGGGAAACACTGGTCGACGACTGTCACCATCTTATAGACGGAACAACTAACTGATTACTTGAGAAAATAATGACCAGATTAATGAACAACGAAAATAACGGTTAGCTGAAGACCTACTCAAAGGCTGACTGAACTTTTGTTAGGAGTGATGACCTTGGGAGAAAAAGCAACAGAAGATGCTGACATCTTCATCTTTGAGAGTCAAAGTTTCTCCATTAACAAAGTGAAGGACATGTTAAATACCAAATGCGACATAAACGTATCCGAATCAGATTCGCTTCATGACAACGTGCATCAGATGGTCTCCAGTGATGGGCCTTTGGCTAAAAGCTAGCATTTAAGATAATAAAAAGTATAAATCAAACCCAGGATGACAACGCTTACATTGCTAACAGTTGCATTATCATTACGAAGTAAGTTGGTGTAACAGTCTTAATTTTAAGCCGTGAAGTAGACTGTGAGCATGATAGTTACACAACGTCTGATCATCACCTTGTATAAAACGGGAGCCATGTTTACCAACGCAGGCAGCTAACTACTAACGTTACAGATAACTTATTCTAATACAATCCCACATATATCGGCTCACCATATTTAACTCTACAAGTCATATTTGAGTGAAGACTTAGTGTCTCTGGTTGTCATTGAGCCTCAATGACATCTCTGCTTCACGCACACGCGTGTATCATAGCTACACCGGCTAACAGACTGCGTGCTACCTGGACGCATTTTCCGCTGCTGGGCTGATCTGTCGGTAACACGCGTCGGTCCTGCTGCCGCCGAGAGCTCCGCTGTACAGCCGGCTGAGTGGCGGTCCGGTTCTTTTGGTCCGTGGGATCTGACGCAAGCCAGAAGGCAAATTTTTAAGTAAACGCGCCGATCTCAAGAGCGCAGCCATGTTTTCTGCCGCACAGTAGAAGGGCATCCGCACCACGTGACCGGTGGAAGCAAGTAACGCGAGAACACGAGCGTGACGCTGTGGTCTGTGTCACACTGAGTGAATTTGGTTCACCCTGAGAAAAGCGTGCTTCCGGCGATGAAAGGAAAACAAAATATCGTCATGAATAATACAGATATCCTGTATCTTTAATATTCTGTATGCGCACATTTATTTTGCGCACTACAGTTCATGTTTGACCTTGGAAACAGAAGCTTCACAAAGATCCACTTACAAGCTTTATCTGTAGCTTTCAACCACAACTTACTGACCTCTACAACAATGAACTTTGTATCTCATTTACTATCGCTTGTCATAATCTTACTCTCATTATTCATATGTGCTTGTTTAACTACAATTCCAATACGTAATTGAAGATATCATTATATTAAAGAGCTGTGTGTACATTTTGAGGTGGCAACTGTTTTTATGCTAAGTTGTAATATTATTTAACTGTATTGACATTTCAGTGAGAGAGGAAATGTAGGTTTTCATATATTTTTATTACATCATGAACTTTTACAAACATCAGCATGTTCAAGAAAGAAATCATTAGTTCAGTTCTTCAATTAACTTGCGATTCCCTTTGCTCTTCCTTTTCTTCAAGTTCTCCTCAACTACAGTCTTTGCTTTTTCCATGCTGCTCCTTACGCTGTCTCTTTTACTGTGTTCGTTCCACAGCTCTATAGCTAGTGTACGAGTCCGGTGCGCATTGTCCAAGACCCAAGCTTGAAAGAATTCACACTTCTTGCTTGCCAGGAAGTACTTCTGTCTCCTTGCTCCTTCCTCCCCCTCTTTTGGGAGGGCTGTTCTGGCCTGGGAGAGCACAGAGCGAAGCTGGCTCAAGGATGCCAGGCAGTATCCGGTAGCATCCTTCCTGTCTTTGCCAGTCATGATGTGAGCCGCTGCCTCCACTGCCCTGGCAGGGGCAAGAGGATCCTCCTTGTCGAGGTAACCTCCACCCAAAATGAGAGTTTCCACACAGTCTAAGGCCTCTTGGACAGAGTGGAAGACTCTGCCTGAGCTCAGTGCCTCAGACAGAGCAAGAATCATGTCACAGAACTCAAACATTAGTGAATCGATGTCATTGTTGAAAAGGCACAGGGTGAAGGTGTAGCCAAAAAGTGCATTGACCAAAGCATAGCATACCAGGGGAGATGGGTTGGCACACAGTGAACTCAACTTTGGAATTTTTGCAGAGATTGGGGGGACGCTGGAAACTGCTGAACTTCCCTTGCTCTTGCTCATTTCCTTTCCTTTTCCTCCTTTAATCTTTTTAGACTTAATGGCTGATTTGTCCTGATTCAGCTGTGATGTCTTGACGTCATTATCAACGTCCAGTTCATCCATAGTTTTCGAGTTTTGTCTCTCCAGTTTGCTCACCTCCTCCTCAAGCACCTCCACCAGTGCTCTCCCTCCCTCCTCATGCTCCTCCCACCACGGCTTCCACAGGGGAACCAGCCCACCAAGAGCTCCGCCCTTCATCAGACCCATAAACATCTCTTTCTCTTGACTGCTGAGAAGTCCCCACAGCTCCTCTTCAGACAGTTTGTCGATATCCAGCCCTGAGAGCCGATCAGCTAAGTCCAGCTCCCCTTCTGCATGTTCAGCATCCTCATCCATCTCTCCAGGCAGCGGCTCACCTCCTCCAATCTCCTCAAGCTTTCTCAAAATAGCCTCGATCTCTATTGCGCTCCCGTCTCCAGACTGCTGAAGCTCTGCTAACCTGGACAGGAGCTCCACAACTTGTACCTTCTCTGTTGCCTCTCCTTCCCCCTCATCTGTGTCATCTGACACAATACCCGCTTCCTTTAACAAACTTTCCATCCCCCCTTCTGTCCTTTCCGCCTTTTGTCTCAGTCCCATAAGGACCTCTTGCATCTTCTTTTTCCCTTCACTCTCTGTTTTCCCCATACCCTTCAGCTCCTGTAGCACAGACTCCTTATAAAACTCCTCAGAGCACACAGAGTGATCCGGGCTCTGATAGCAAGCCAAGCCACAGTACTGCAGGTTACACCGAGGGCAGGTGTAACAAGAGGGCTTACATTTACACAACATGCAGACTGCACTCCTGGCGTTACTACCATCCACTGTGGCCTCTTCCGTTTGTGTTGGCGTGAGAAACTCCTCTTGTCCAGAAGCAGCTCCTCTGCCGGGGAGCAGAATCCCATCTCTGGTCAAGGCGTCCGGCTCTGCGTCAGTCCACTCATCCTTTGGACCGATGTCTGTCAGAAGACTCCTCACAGACGGAGGAAGTCTCCGTCTAATTAATGGATTCATTAGCGGCTGATCAGGACAGAAGCACGATATTGTGGCGAACGGAGGAGAAAAATGTCCAAAAGAGGTGACCTAAGACATGGACAAATGAAAATTATGTCAGTAGGATATATGTAATCCTTAACTGCGTTACAATCCCAAAGCAGATTTGACAGTTTCAGGCGCTAATGTTAGCTACAGCGTGTGCTTCACGTAGCGTTACATCGCTAAACCGACTTCAAATTACGTTAAAGATCGCCAAGAAGGCTTTTCTAGCAACGTTTATGTCAATGCGATAGGCTATGTTCAGCGTCAGTATCTTAAAGAGCAAACTCCACTTACTTCATAGCATTTGCACCAACACCAACGTTTCACGTTTGTTGTCCGGAATAAGCCGCCATGTCGCTTATTGATGACGTTTCGGTGACTTAGAGTCGCGGATTTTTTTTATAGCGGTGGTTGCAGTCGTACAAGTACTTCTATTATCACCACTACAGCAGCTACTCCTTCTATTGATATTAATAATGCTTGTTATTTATTATTATATATATTTTTAGATCATTTTTCCTCAAAGAAAAATTGTACTTTGGAGGATAATCTACAGACCACATCAAGGAGAATCCAGGTGAAAGAAGCACAGCCTAATTGCTCGTGTCCAGTCCCAAAAGTGTAAAGATTTCTTGTGTGTCTACATAGTGTATGCCCAAATCTGCCACCATCAATACTCAGTTATTGCCTCCATTCACAGACCAATACACAGAAAATGTTTTCAGTGTGACCTGCTGAACAACTGACGGAACAAATCTATCATACTTGTTTACTCCAAATTAAGAGCTTATCCATAGACTTAGCAACTAAACGACTGGACAAACTGTTGAGATATTGTCGAAACTAAAGTCCCTTTATTGCTGGAAATCAGTGAGCCAGATTTGAATGACTCATCACAAGCATGTATGCATGTCTCAGTCGGACTGACTGTCCCTCCGTCTAACTTCCTGTCAATCTGTGTGTGCATCATGCATGTCTGTCTGCTTGTGTTTCTTCCTGGCTGTGCTGTGTGTCTACATCTCCCGTGGGGCTGTTTGCTACGAGGTGATTGTCTCCTGCAGGGGGTCAAGCATGGTAAAGGTCATGCAGGTGGGGAGTTGTCAGATGGCTGTCCGCCCCTCACTGGGCCAAGGGGTTCCCGTGCCGCCTGTCAGAGCCCGTGGGGAAAGGAGGAGGGGGAGGGGGGTCTGAGGTCGACGTGTGCCATGCTGTCCTGGCCCCGCCCCTGGCTGCCGTGCCAGCAGTCCTGGGTGGGCTGCTGCCTCCTCGCGTCTCCTTTATTCTTCCCTGGCATGTCCTGTGACACGGTGGTACCCCCAATGCTAAATCCACAAGCTTACTTCCTGACTGTTAGGCTGAAGATATGTAGAAAGGCAGAATCTCATCCAGGTTATGAAGGCTTGGAAAAGCTTTTTGTTCTCTTTGCTTAAGTCTGGGCACACGTTTGATGTTTTTGCTTTTAGCTGACAGTATATACAGACATGGAAGATGGGTGTGACATGTAATAGTCAACAGAATTTTGGCCAGTAGCAGTTATATGAATGCACCAGTCAGACAGTTTCTAGCTATAAAAACCTACACGTTTTATTACATGGGCATAATTTCTTAATTATATTATTAATAGTTCTGGGGGTTTTTTTGCTTCAAAAAGTAACACACATACTTTTTTTATGCATCTTCCATTACCCATCACACATGTGACACCCCTATACATACAGATGCACAGCATAGTGCCATTTAACACCCCTGTAGCATCAATTCATTATACAGACAAGCTGGAAGATTTGATATATTATTCTATTCTGAGTATGAAATAAATCTTCCAATATAAAGAAGTGCACGTGGAGATCCAGCCATGCACACCCACGCTTTACTCTACTAATTGAGGGGGTGAGGGGTGAGATTGGAGTGTAAGAATGAATGAAATGTTAAAAAAAAAAAAAAGGGTAAATGCACAGTATAAGTATAAGCATGCACACACACACACACACACACACACACACACACACACACACACACACCCCACTGTCTGCCACCAGCTGATAGGTGACAGAGAACAGGCTCTGCCTTTTGGGCATGTCCAGCCTTGGCATGTCTGGAACTGTGTACTGTACAGCAGCAGGGTGTGTGTGTGTGTGTGTGCGTGCGCGTGTGTGTGTGTGTGTATTTGTCTGAAGTAAAAGAGAGTAGACCTATGTTGATGTAGACTGTTCTGTCACCTGTCAGCTCAAGAGGATCTGGCATTATAGGGCACCCAAAAGGGAGACTGTGTGTGTGTGTGTGTGTGTGTGTGTGTGTGTGTGTGTGTGTGTGTGNTGTGTGTGTGTGTGTGTGTGTGTGTGTGTGTGTGTGTGTGTGTGTGTGTGTGTGTGCTGGGGAGTGGAACGTCCTGTCTTTGTCTAATGTCCAGCCAGAAGCAAGCATTTCAGTTTGACTCACTGACTTTTGCACATCCAGTCCAACTTTTTCTTTCTCCTCACGCGCCGTTAAAGTACAACATGAACTGAGATGTTGTCTCTGAGAAGTATGCATGTAACTTTAGTCAACCAGGAGAGCATCTTACTGATTAAGAATCTCTTTTACAGGAGTGCCATGGCCTGGATTTCAGCAGAGCATACTGTAGAACACATGTGACACACTTGGAGTAACAGATAATATATGAAGAAAACATTCACAGATCAACAAAACAAATCTGTGCAGAAAGATGGTGAAAACAAAATCTTGAAAAATAAATACATAAAAGCATAAATAGTAGTTTCCGATGTTCTTAAATTCAAATAAAACTGCAGAAATACGAAGCTAAGATGCTGCGAATAGGGTGTGCCAATGAGCGTGCTGGAACCTGACATAGCAACAGCATCCTCCGTCCTCCTCACCCTCTCATCCTCCTTTCCTCCATATGCATTTTTTCATGAATGAACCCAGGAATGTAAGACCAGCTCCTCGGCATGAAAGCATCAATGTACTCCCTCAATAATTCATCTCCAGGATCTATTATTTACCTATTATTTTCACCTCTTCACAAGAAGACCTCACAGACAACCCCCTCCTCCTCCTCCTCCTCCTCCTCCTTCTCCTCCTCCTCTCTTTCTCCCTGTCTTCCTTTCTTTAATTGACAACCTTTGCCAGGTCACTCAATCCATATAAACAAATCCCTGTTTCCAGAGCAGCTCCTTGATCTGCCTCAGCCGGCGGACTCTCCCTGTGAGTGTGCGCTGGGTGCAGTGCGGCATGTGATGTGCTAAAACACAGGTAGATGGAGCGGTAGCCTCTCAGTGACCTAAAGCGGCTGTTGACAGCAGTGACAGTAGAAACAAGCAGAAACCCCAAAGCACTCTAGAAGTCAACTTTCTCTCTGCCTCTGTCTGTCTTGACCCCGGTAGGAAATAGAGGGTAGAGTGTATCACAGTAGTCCACACCAGTTATTTCATGTACTATTATTTTTTCTACACCAATGATTCCATGTACTGTTATTTTTGCAGCTCCAGATTTGAGGCTTTTTCTGATTTTTTGCGCAACTTTTTTGTGCTCAGTCACTGGTTTTCTCACTTTTTTCTCTCTCTCTCTTCTCTTTCTTTGTATTCATTTAACAAATGGAGTGTTATTGTGATAATCTATAAAGATTCAATACATCGTTTAGATGAGATCTAGAGCTTCAGTCTCCCTTTGTGAATTCAAAGATTTGCTTTGGAAACTGTGTGCTCTCTCATCTGACTGTAGATGTTGTCTCTTTAAGCTATTTTTTAGATTAATCCCATTTATTTTCATGCTTTTTGACACTTCGTGGACTGTTTAATTTTGCTATTCGTGTTTGTTGTCATATTTTCTGTGATCTCTTTTATATTGTTTGCCTCATTAACTCATTGTTATACCTATCTTGGCCAGGACGCTCTTCAAGAGGAAATTCTTTTAATCTCAGTTCGGCCTTCCTGGCTCATTAAAGGCTAAATAAAAACATTTAATTTAAAACACATTCATTTTTTAAATTCTATTATTATTATGTAATTATAAAACAGCATAAAAACAGATAACATATGCAAAACAGTGTGATAAAAAAAAGGTCACTCAACCTCTCCCAGCTAAAAAATAAAAAAGTATTTTTCAGTGTCTACACTCTTTTACACTACGTGTCAATTTTTTTTTTAAGTATATGCACCTAATAGAGAAGGTGTTGTTCTTTCAGACTGGGATAAAGCTTGCAGCGCTTTCACAACAGCAGGTTGTAAAGCCACTGGGAACAGTGTTTGCAACATGCCTGTCCTCTTACTGACAGACGAGACAAAAACATGTGAAGTGATGACACTCAAGTCAGTCATTTCAAACTCATGCCGTGCAGCCAAACATTATTCAAACTCACAGAACTTTATTTCATACTCTAGTGGAGAAACCAGCGTTTGTAAAGATGCTAAATATGTCAGATATTTCAATATAACAAACCTGACCTCTCTTTCTTCTCATGTCTGCTAAAAAAAAAACTCAAGTGAGACTTCCATTTTTTTTCCTGCACTTCTCTCTCCTCTTCTCCATCACACCATTCCCGCAGGAGCAAACCTGAGACTGACTGTGTATCGGTGTATCACCCGCCTCCATCTGTCTAACCTCCGGCCCCGCCTCCCTCCATCCCCACGAGAGGGAGCAGCGGATCAAGGAAAGGGGAGGAATGGAGGAAGGAGCGAAAGAGAGAAGTGTGTCTGTGTCCCAAAGGATTGGTCTCTGTCTGTCTAAATCAGGAAGTGAGAATGTGACAGCAGGAGAGGCAGAGCAGAGACATCCCTTCAGTGTGTGTGTGTGTGTGTGTGTGTGCGTGCATGGACCTTGTTGAGCTGAGGTGTCATATGTGAAGATCACAGTTTCAAGCTAGTGGCAACCAGGGATGACGCTCTAAATCACTGAAATGCCAGAGATGACTGTGCTGTGATATGTTGCGTGGATGTGTGTGTGTCTTTTGGGATCTTTGATGGAGATTAATACCACCTTTAGAGTCTGAAAGTGAAAATGTTATCAAGTGCGTCACCTTGGAAAAAAAGCGAGCGACATTGTCTCCTCTGGACCCTGACGGACACACACACACACAAGCACACACACAAGCTAAAACACTGGTTGCCCTGTTATTTGAACTTAAATAGGCCACACCTTCATCAATATCACCTGCTATGTTGTAAATGTGTTTATTTGAATTGATTTCCGACTTTGTGCTATTTAATACTATCAATCACATCATGTAATATTTTATACTATACGCACTAAATGCTGTATTTAAACCATTTATCTTTTACTTTTAGCTTTATTTCTATTTATCTATGAACTTCAGCTATATTTCATACATTATCCATGACTTCTTACTCCCTGATAGCTGAAGTCCCCAATGCAGTACAAGTGGGCCTACATCTGGTTGGGAATCACTGCATACAGTATGTACACACACAAACATACCTAATGTTACTCTCTCTCTCTCTCTCTCTCTCTCTCTCTCTCTCTGTGCATGAATAATTAGATAGACACAGGGCTGTCTCTCTGTTTCCCCTCACACATAAAGCAAGATGAATGTAGGCCAACTCACTGTCGGCTTCGCTTCCCTCTCAGCGCAGTCAAAACAACACACTGGCCATTGTCTCCTCTTGTTTATCAACCTCTATCTATCTCTCGTTACCTCTATCTATCTTTAACTCTCTCTTGAGGTGTGAGTCATGAAGAATCGTCTCACAGATCAACCAAACAACTGTCCCTGTGATGGGGCAGACGCACAGATACACCCTCACTCAGTGACGTTGATATAGTTATAATCACATCATTATATCCGTATTAGCAGGGAAAACCCTTCACGCTCCAACACCTACATGCCTCACAGCGTGATATCTGCACTGTCTGATGTGTGTTCTAACTCATTTACTGTGTCTGTGTGTGTCCTTGTCTTGTTCTAGCTTGACAGATGAAGCTCGACACATATTCATGGCATGTTCAGCATAATATATTTATCAAAATGCAGACACAATCTGCTGTATGTGGCACAAGGAAAAGGTGTAAGTTACTGTATGGAGGTGGAGAGCTTGTTCATGTTATATATATATATATATGATAATAATAAACTTTATCTATATAGAACTTTGCTTAACAATGTTACAAAGCTCTTTAAAAATGAAAAGAAAATCAGATAAGGCAGATAAAATGATAAAAAAGCCAAGGACATGAGCACAGGGAAATAAAGTACAATGAAATGAAGGGAATAAGATCTAATAAAAACATTATAAATACAACATATCTTAAACATTTCCAAAAGGTTTCACAAAAATGGATTTCAGAAGTTGTTGTACAATTCATCCTGTGAGGAACATGAAAGATTGAACCACATTTCACGACAGTAAAGCCAACAGATCAGAGTTTTGGACTCAGTGCATAGTTAAATGTAAACCATAAGTAACTGTATCTGAACTTACTATGCAGTTGCACCAAATGGCTGTTGATCATGAGCTTTTAATTAATCACGTGAAGCTCTCCGTAAACAAGAAAACTGATCAACAAGCCAAACTTGGGCGAAGTAAAAGCATGAAACCGTCTATTACTTGAATAAGTAAACCTGTGTTTTGCCAGACTGCATCGTGTAATAAAGCCATATTTGCGTCCTCGTGATATTTTTTCTTATTTTTTGTTAATTGTTGCATAATAATGTCAAAAAGCTAAGTGAAATCTAAAAAATATTATCAGTTAACAGCAGGGAATAGAAGAAGAATTAATAGAAAGCTCTCTCACACACACACCATGTGCTGAACATCGGATGCTTACATGTTGCATGTGCATGTTTACCTTAAAGGCAAAACACAGTAGAAGAAACCTTCCTAATATTGAGCAGGGACAGGGGAGCACTTGGCATTTTGGGGATGCACATAATCACACACTCATGCTGTGTTAGTGTTAGCTGGAAAAGGTTGTGTGTTAGTGTGTTTGACGGCTCTCTGACCCTGGCTGCGATGTTGACATTAGTGGACCTGGACACATCACCTCTGCTTTGGGAAAAGGCCCACGGTGAGCCTGCCCTCAAGCACAGCACGGGGTCCTTTCTCTGTACGTCTCTGTTATTTTAGACCATATTTGTAGTCTTTGCTAAAGTGCAAGCACCACAGACATCTACAGTGTTTAAAGCACCTGCTAATGCCGGAGCAGATGAATGTATAGCTCACCAATGCATATTTCTGTGTTTCTGTATGTGTATCAAAGGCCTACTGTATGTAGTGCAGCTTTATTCCATGTTAAAAATGTTACAGATGTTTGTTTTTCACAGTTTTCAACATAAACATGAAGTCAAAACCCAACTATTTGAACCCTCTCTCTGCTCTAATCTCCTCTATCAGCCATTCGCACCACAGCTTTGAACCACAAGCACCCCAGCTTTGTGTTTTTTCCTCCTCAAAGCGTTGATTTTCACCCTGTGCGAGCCAGTTGTTGACTTTTTCTTCGCTCTCACGTCTGTCCGGAAATCAAAACTGATCAAGTTTTATATTCCACAAATTGTCACCATGCCAACTCTGGAGGATTGAGCGGATGGAAGAGGACAGCGAGACGCAAACAAACAAGCACATAGATGAATAACCCAACGCTTATGTCAACAACATGCCTGTCATCATCAGGGGAGATACAGGCCCTCTCATCCGTGACAATTTGGTACGCGGGAAAAGAAGAAACGGTGAACAGAATGATACAGAGGAAACTAATGGGGAAAAGAATGCATACGTCTGAGATGTGCCTCAGCTCTAACACTCATTGTTTTCCTCTCATTGTCTCCTTCAGCCTTGTTGTACATATCTGTGTGTGTGCGCTTCATGTGTGTTTGTGTGAGAACATATGTACGAAGTCCAGAGCTCTCTTCTGATTTATGTGGTGTGGAATGTCAGGCATGTCTCAACGCATTAGGGAGCGCCGAGGAGGACACTGCCCGCCATCGCGCTCTGATGGAGGCGCCTCAACAATGGACACCACACTCCCAGCATCCTTCAACCCAACCCCCTTCAACACCCAAATCCATGGCACTTATCAGTTAGAGGGTCAGCGCTTCCCCAGAGGGGACGGTCGGGGTGGGTTTGCATGCAGAAAAACTGGCCTCAGGCGATGTGGGAGAAAGTATTTTTCGAGAACTGAACTGCGAGAGGAAGGAATTTGTTTTGAAGGTGATGAAGATGTGAAATGTGGCAGCTGACTGCCTGTATGCTGTTGCTCATCGGTCACATGCAACGCTGCTGTGTTGCAGCTTAATTTACTTATTGGTAGAATTTGTGTTCTTTCCTCTTTTCTATTTGTATCATTTTCTCTCTCAATCCCCTTGTCACTCAAATGACCTCTTCCTCCCCTTTTTTCTCTGTCCCTGCTTCTCCTAGCTTCACTTAGATCTCCCCCTAACCTGACCTGTGACATCCATCCCTCCATCCATCCATCTATCCATCCACAAACCCTTTGGTGTCTTGTCCATCCCTGTATCTGTCTCCTGTCTAGCCCCAAGTCGCGCTCTTAATCCCAACCTCCGTCTTACCCTTGATCCGTCCACCTCTCTATCCTTGGGCATGTTGGCTGCAGGTGGATGTAGCAGGTCTGTCACAGGGTGGCAAAGCTGTCATTCGCTGTGCGTGTGCATGCGCATGTATTTGTGTGTGCGTATGTGTGCATGTGTGTATGGTGAGAGGAGTGTGAAGGCAGCTGTCATGCTGTCTCAGGATCATATGCTGGCTGTCAGACATGCTGTAAAGAAACTGACATCTAACCCCCAAAACACACACACACACACACACACACACACACACACACACACACACGAGACCACATAACAAAACCAAAAACCTCTATTTTACACTTTCCAATTAATTTGACATAGATTTTGACTGAAATGTATGCTGCATATTTTAGACGCATATTCATTGGTCAACTGAAAATGGCTTCAGTTAGCGTTGTGTGTTTTAATTGAAGCACTAAAATCTTGTATGAGGAACAGTGTGATGATCTGGTTCTCAACCAAACATCTGATGCATCTGAGGAGCAAGACACTGACACCCTGGCAGCTCCATGGATGCTGACCCTGCTTTGTAACATCTGTTGACAGAGGTCAAGTGAAGTGAGGAGTTCCCTCAAGGATCAGTAGATCAGGATCAAAGCAGAGTTTTCATGTCAACAATACCAGTTCATAAACATTGTTTTTAGCGTTGAACTGTGGAATCGGAGGAGAGAATGACCTGAGCCAATGATCGGCACACCATACCTCTGCTGTCACTTTTCAGCTCTTCTCCAGCCTGCTTTCATTTCATCACATCCTGTAGTTTTCCTTTACAGTATGTGCACGTGTAGGAATGTGTATGCGTGCCTCTCTGTGTGCAGATGTGTGCATTAATGCATGTGTGCTCATGTCTGCATGTAAGTGTGTGTGTTGTGGGATTTCTCAAGAGAAGGTGAATGTCTCATCTCTTTGGTCCCCTGCCTGTTCAGGTAAATAACACATTCACACACCACTGGGCACACCATCGATCCCCCCACACACACACCACATCACCACCTTCTCTTGTACACCATTGATCCCACACTCTTCTCTTCTCTTCTCTTCTCTTCTCTTCTCTTCTCTTCTCTTCTCTTCTCTTCTCTTCTCTTCTCTTCTCTTCTCTTCTCTTCTCTTCTCTTCATCTGGAAATGCCTGCACAGCTACTTGGTGGTGGTGGTGGTGTGTGTGTTTGTGTGTGTGTGGGTGTGTGTGTGTGTGTGTGTGTGTGTGTGTGTATGTTTCTGATGTCCAGTGAGACAGGGGAGGCGGTCAGGTCTCCATCGGCCACAGCACAGCTGTCGTTTCAGGTTAGTGCAGGCGAGAGGTGGCTGAGGAAGAGGTGGAGAGGGATGAATAAGTGAAGAGGCTGCAGACTGGACTCATGTTAAATGTAAAAAGGCTAACAGACCAGACTGCTGTTGAGCTGTGTGTGTGTGTATGTGTGTGTGTGTGTGTTGGACAGAGAAAGAGAGCGAGCAGGAGAGTATATGTATGATTCTACATGAGCGCATGGGCACTACAGAGGACCTGCTGCCTGTCCCACTGAGCTTCCAATTAGCACACACCACTAGAGCAGGACACACACACACAGACACACACATACACAAACACACACTGAGGACCCTAGAGAGAGGCCTCAAACCTGCCTGTCAGCTGCTGTTAGATCACACTGCACTGGGCCGACACCACAACACACACATGCACACACACACACACACACACACACACACACACACACACACACACACACACACACACACACACACACACACACACACACACACAAATGCAAATTTATACAGAGGTTAAGATTATTAAAAGTTGATTATGTGAACATATTCAGTTGCCAAATGATAGTTGGGGAAAGATTCAATACTAGTATTAAATACATGATATACTATATATTAGATCAAAATGTTTGAATTCTTCTATTGATAACCATGTTAAGTATAATTCACAGTATAGATGTATAAATACATGTATTTATACAGACAGTACTGTAGGAAAGTTTCTAAAACTGTCTCAAATTTCTCTGTAATCCTCTCAACAAATGAATGACAAAGGTCGATGTGAAACACACACACACACACACACACACACACGTTTACACATCACCCAAAACCCTTCACAGCATTGCCTATTTTGTCCTTGTGCATATTTTAATGACATCATCAATAATGGACATGTGCCCATTCTGTGGTAGGGCAAGCTCGGATCTCACAGTGCTCACAGTAACACACACACACACACACACACACACACACACACACACGCACACACACACACACACACACAATATTTGGGTCAGACTAGTTAAATTTCAGACTTTAATTAACAATCTCTGGTATGTCTGGTTTGTTAGTGAGCCCATTATTCTGCTGTTTACTTCTGAGCCACGCTCAGACTGACACAGACCTCTGCACAGCCTCTTCTTTCTACTTAATTTCAATGTGATGTCTGAATAAAAAGCCTCCACAAAGCGAAACAGAGAGACCTTAACTTTACTTGATAAAGTCACTTAGTTTCCATCAAGGTTCTTTTACCGTTTACATTTCATCACTTTGATTAGCAGCTTGGCAGCTTGGAGGTTATTTTTACATTAATTTTAGCATCCCTGATGAATACTTGACGATACACATAATGCAGTAATATAGTGAGATGCTTTTTGTGAAACATAAGAGGATTTTCTCCCTGTAGCATATGGTAATGTAATGCTTGCTGTTGTTTAATGTCATCTGAAAGCTGATCTGTGATGTTAATGACATCTCACTGCTGAGCTTTGTACAGAATCAGGTTGTGATTTGGATAAAATCCTGTTTAAAAAAACAACATTGTTTATGTTGAGAGACATTTGATTTATTGCTGCTGAACTTCTGAGGAGAATTTCCTTTGATTCATGCCCGGCTCCAGCAAAGTCATCAGGCAGCACACGCATCAGAGACCTCTGGTAGGGGAGATGGCACAGATTTAGTGGTTTTACACAAAGACCACTTGAGTGTTTCCTGACATGAAGTGTAAAAATGACACAGGTCATCCACAATGATAAAGAATAAAAGATTGTTTCCCCTTCTGAGCTCTATCCTCTACTCTGACATCACCACCTCAATACTCTTCCTCATCTGCTTTTTTTTCTACAATACTTCCACCCCTTACCTTCAAACCTCCATCTCAAGAGCATCTTCCCACAAAGCCAAAACAAATCTACCTTGGAGTGTTCCCTTGGGTGAGATCGACGTGACACCACAAGCTCAGGGTCAAGCAGAAATGCAGACAGAAAAGACTATGAAGATGAGGTAGATGCAGAAACAGGAGTGGTGGCCTTCTCTCTGCCCACTCAGGGAGAAGATTGTCCTTGCTTTGTTAAACGATTTCTTCCAGCTGAACTCTTCTCTCGATATCAGTCAAAGAGAGATCACTGAGAGATCTCAGAGAGAATACCAAGATTGCATGTATGCCCAGAGTTTCCTGGGTCACCTTGGCATACAGCTCACTCAGTAAATCAATCCGTTTATTGCCATTTCAATAGCCATTCAGGTTGTTTTGTCACTAAGTGCTGTGCACTGGCCAAGTTGCAGTCAGACCCCTGTAGAGTATTCTTGATATTTTTCTAGAGGGGTGTATTTCATGATTGTAATGGCAACATGAACCAGCTGGAAGCCCCTTCATTGCATAGGGGGATAAGGAGTGATTTGAAATAACCATACAGACAGTTACAGATGTAAAGAACATGAAATATAAATGTCACACTCATATCAGGGAGGGTTTTAGTAAATCAAAGGAGGGATTCAGTGTCAGAAACACAATGATGAGTGGACAAAGCCAACAGCAGGGTCTCTGTAATTCATATCAATCTGCCAATTAAGAAAATCTGAAGTACCTGAACTCAGGAAGAATATAGTGTAATTAAAGGTTTCCTACTGTGCACATTTCTATCCATCATTGGATTCCCAGTAAAATCCACTTGAGAATAAACGTTGAGGGCATCAGCTTTGCAAACAGTTGATATCAGAACCAGAACATGTCTTTGTCTCCATTACCATCTTCCTCTCCATCCATTTTCTCGTTCCATCCCTGTTGCCCCCATATTAGGTAGCAGTACCTCCCCCTCTCACTAGATGGCGGTGCGATACTACAGATGATCCACAGCAGCCATTCATCTCTGACCCATCATAGCGTGCACTCAGCCAGGTCTCTAATTTACCAACTCAGGCCAACCTCTCTATACAGCACTGTAATTACACTTACACCTTACTGCACTGTATGGGATACTGTACTCTGTGAGGTCTTTAGGCCACTGTGGTCTGAAGTTTACAGAAACAGACTTGCGATTGTGTTTTTCATTCAGTTCCAGACTGGCAGGATAAATCTGGGTGGAGAAGTCAATCAGTAACTTGATGTTCCTTCATTAGCTAATGTTGCAGGGCCCTTGAGCCAGGTATTAATGCCCAACCACTGTAGTGCAGCTGCTCTGTGGACATTGGCTGTAGTTGTGACAGACTCCAGGTCACAGATTAAAATCCTCAACTTCAGCTCTCAGGGAGGCGTTAGAGCACTAAGACTTCAAATATGACGCAGTGGGAGAGACATCGAGGCCACAAGAGGAACGTAAATAGGAGATGATCAACTATCATACATGGAAATATTTGTGAATTACATGAAAATGTAGTGACGTAGAGTATGCCAGGCTGCTAAAGTCCAGTACTGTTCACCAACTTTGACTTTCAGTCATCTTGTTTTTCAAAGTAGAGCTGGTCCCACAATGTTGACGGGCGACATATGGCAGCAGCCCATGCTCCCCCCATCCAGCACTAACATACAAGCTATGTCCACACATGTTCCTTTGACACACTAAAAGTAGTGGGTGTGTCCAAGCATATGTCTGCTACTGGACATTACAGGCATGTGACCAGAACTGCCGATGTGTGTGTGTGTGTGCGTGCATGTGTGAGACATATTCAACGTATGACATATGCTTGGAAAATACATACGTCAGCAAGTGTTGGGCATGCATGTGATTGAAATATGTCCATGCATAGCCTACTATGTTCACATGTACTGTGTGTGTGTACGTGCATGTGTGGTTGTGTGTGTGTGTGTGAATTTGTATATCGAGCACAAGCCTGTGTGTGATAGTAATCCGGACTGGGCAGCTGCGCTCATTCGTATTCAGCCCCGAGGCACTTCTAGGCTGTCTCGCTGATTAGGGATCAGAGACAGAGAGACAGAGAGAGAGAGAGAGAAGGAGAGAGAGAAGGAGAGAGAGAGAAGTGGGAGAGAGTGAGGGAGAGAGAGACAAAGAAAGAGAGCTGGAGACAAAGCAGGAGAGAGAGGTCCTCTCCCGTTTAGTAAACAGTTGGTTAATGACTCTAATCCCATTAAGCAGGGGGAGCAGATTGCCCCCTCACATAACATGCATTAATATGTATGTTTAAGTGTGTGGCTTTGGTGTACGTTCTCTCTCTTTCACACACACACACAAGCACATACGCTCTAAATATTATACACAGGGAATGAAATTCATTTGCCCTCATAAACATTTGATAAAGCCCTAATGTAACACTGTGAGCTATTAAGGAGGCTTGGAGAGCAGACTTATGAAAATGACATGTAAATCAAATGAGCGCTGTATATTTTCAGTCACGATTTGCCAACAATTATTGTTTTGACCTGGCTCCTCAGTTGACAAAAGAAACCTGCTCCCTCTGAGGAGCAGGAAATCAGCTTTTCAAGTGCTCTTGTGTTTGAAGAGCGGAGGGCAAGGCAAGGCGTGATTGCTGCACTCTGCAGAGAGGATCAGACTTGCGGTGATTTCATACAAGCCGAGGGAAAGCAGTGAAGGCACTTAACTCAGTGTTTACTCCGCTAACTTGTGCTGATCTGTAGAGAAAAGGAATGATGGATGAAACTCTCCTGCGTATATTAAACAGCTGATAAAAAAACAATTCATCATTGCAGCTGGTGGCCTGTTCCAACACAAAGCTTGTGTGTGTTTCACCTCATTTATATAAAGTCTAGGTGGCAGAATAAACACGTGCTGAGTGCAGGAGTTGTTAACCCATCAGCAAACTAATGCATCATACTGAGCACATGAATTTGCATGTAGTACAATAGCATCAACATGCAGGAAACAATATGAAAAATGGGTATATTTTTCATATGCAATACACTTATGGAATTATGAGCGTTGCTCATGTTAGCAAAAGAGGCAACTGAAGATCTGTGTCTCAGTGTCATCCTGAGCAGATGAAAACAAGTGACTGTTAAAGTCAGACAAACCAGCATGAGTAAGCTGGATGTAGAAAAGTAACAAACCATAAAAAACCCTTCCCTTCGGGCCTCCCTCCAAAGCCACTCCTCAAAAACACATGAACACACTGCCTGACTACTGCTGGAGGACGAGTGCATGAGGCAGTCCGACGACCTCACGTCTCATTCACATGTAAGAAAACATCTAACATTATCATGATGAACGTAAACAACAAATGTGGGAAATTTACCCCCAAAACATAACAAAACAGGTAACTAGCTGTCCAACAGAAATACAGCAACCATGGTGTCACTTTTCAGGCCCTTCAGCCCTCTCAGTTCTCGCCATTGCTGAAAATCCACACTGATGTTGACTCTGGTTTGAGCTCATGCTTTTCCAGGTTGGAGCCTTTTCTGCTTCTGTTTGTCACAACGGCCATTTTCCCCTGATGTCACGCTCAGGGTTGGAAGCTCAAACGCTGTTATCAAGTGGATAATGTCAGACTGCTGTGTTCCAGGTTGCAAGTCGTATAAACATAGGGAATCTGACGAATTCTCATCATTTCACTGCTTCCTGATTGATCTGCAGCTGAAAAGACAATGGACAGACAAAATCCAGAGGGACATCGGGACATGTGTTCATGTAGAGCAACATATTTGATGACCCATTTGGTACTCTTTACCAACAGCTATTCAACCACTTCCTCGCCAGCATGACTGCTTGATAGTGTTACGTGATACAATAGGAAAAGTATAAATGAATTCTGAAATATCACTGCACATATTGGACACATTTATTTGAACCTGGGAGTAAAAACCCTCTGTTGAATATGGTCTATAGGTGGAACTGGAACGTCGGGCTGCACTTTCTCTGCCATTCCTACACGCGTAGCTTGCTTTAGCTTCAGCAGTATATCTGCCTAGCCTTGTGGAAGACTCCAGTCATTAGTGTACTGGCAGACTGCACATGGGCAGACAGGCGGACGAACCATCCAATCATTTCATCTGGGCCGAGCGAAATGATTGGATGTGCTTATTACAGGCGTCTAACTACCACACATATCAGATTTTGTTATGTCAGAGTGTTTAATTTAATGATTGCTGTCACGGTGGAAAGAAAATTTCAACAAATTCCACTATTTTTTTCTTGAATACATCATCTAATCCCGCTTTAAAGTTGTCGAGAGCGTGTTGAAAACTTCTGCTGGGATTAATTTGTTTAGACAAGGACATTTATAACAATATTCTCCGGCTAATCTGCAGCAATATTTCCGAACAGCACCAGTCTCTCACTGTGATTCATTCTGCACTCTGCAATCATTCGCTGGAGAAGCAGTAATAGTGCGTGTCCTGGGACAGGGGTTGGGCAATTGAGCAATTACTTCTCAGTGAAGTCTACACAGCACGGAGAGAAGTAAGCAATATAGCACTATAGTGAGTATAGTCTGGCCGTGGCCTGAAGATATTAAGTCATACGATCCTCAAGACACTCCCCATTTGGAGACACATAAGTTTAGGCCTTTTATGCCCGGACTGCAAGTTACTGCCAGGCTCTTTTCAGTTCAGATGTTGTTACTGAGCACACACACTGCAGTGAATGACTCACTCTTTACACAATACCACCAGACTTTACTGAAGCTTTCTTTTTCAGTCTATAGCCAATTAGAACAATGCTATGTGATCACTGAGAGTAACTGATACCTGCAATATCAGTTTGCTTCACACGATCAAGATGGATCATGAAATGAAAAAACTCTGAATTTCACAGTTAAAAAAGAGCACTGATTTATTGTAATTGTAATTGTTAACACTCAGTCAATGGTACTGTAGCGTGCCAGCAAGCACACACCTAATCCACCGCTTCCATTCACGTGAATATGATGAGATTCTATGTTAACAGAGGTCTCAAGTCAACAGAAGACACTGGGCTTCCCGTCAATATCAAAGCACATTTTAAGGAATAATTTTACTTGTGGGGTCTTGTTTTGGAATGTGAGATTGCTTATTTTATTAAGTCAATGTACATATTATTTGGAAACATTATTCTGATTGTTATATTTGCAGGAGTATTATGGTATTAAGTATGTACAGCATAGTACAGCACAGATTACTTTCAAAGCCAGCTTTCCTCACAGGCACATGACTTATGGTGCTGCAAAATGTAAACCAACCCTCAGGAGCAACTTTTGGTGCCAGTATGAAGTTTATACTTACATACTTATTCATACTTACTAAATGATCACATACATTATTGATGGTATACTTTAAGTGTTCTGAACTATTTATATAAACACAGGCCGACAGACAGGCGCCAACATGATGACATCATGCTTAGCATACTATATACAATGGAGGGACATTGAAATGAGCGGTTTGACTTTTTTTTAAAATGCATATAATATATACCTCTATGTGACATTAAAACAGTAATGCCCTGCAATCGACCATAAAAGTATGACATATCTACTCTGCCTTAATAAGACAGAACTCAGCAGAACTTTGTTTAATATTTAGCACTGCAGTATTTAATATTAAATATTCAAGTATTCAACTGAATTATTTATATAGGTTAAAGCAATAGTAGTACTGCAGTTGGCTTCTGGTAGGAAGCAGAATATGGTGTTTGTGGTGTATGTTGCTTAAGTTGTCCTTTATAAATCACACTGATGCACTTGACCCAATCATGCCAAGTGGTTACCTGCCGCCTTAAATTCCCTTTAGTAGTGGTGTTCCATGT
The DNA here is from genome assembly GCA_037975065.1 of Chaetodon trifasciatus. Classification (NCBI taxonomy): domain Eukaryota; kingdom Metazoa; phylum Chordata; class Actinopteri; order Chaetodontiformes; family Chaetodontidae; genus Chaetodon; species Chaetodon trifasciatus. The sequence continues at coordinate 2,284,172 of JBBMOE010000038.1, forward strand.
GTAAGAGCTTCAAAGAGTGGGAGCAGATTCCCTCAAACTTCTGATTAGTTTCTTTCTTTCTGGAGCCACCTACTGTAACCTGTTGCTGATGGGGAGTGGAGATTGGTACTAATGTCATCACAGTGCGCAAAGTAAGCTTCTGTTCACCTTTACATGTAAAGAAAATAAACTTCTCTGTTGTACAACAAATGAAAAACTTAATGATTTAGACTGGAGCACACTGGGCATCATGTAACTGAATAGATTGCTCCTGAGCAGGGGATAGATCTTATGATCGCACTGGATCATATCCACAAAGATGCTATGTGTTATATCCAATCATCTTCTCACAAATGGCTACTCCCCTCTTAGGACATGAAGATCCCCTTGAACATGTGTCACCAGAGGAAATGTCATTCTTTCTCGCTTATGCAAGTTTAGGTCACAGTGACATCAGGCTAAGGAAGGTAGCCGAGACATCCTTCGCCCAGATGGGATATAAAACAGTATAATCAATCCAATGTCTTCTGGTCAGCCCCTCATCTCCTTCCAGTTGGACATGCCATTAATGATGTCTCAGTTCCGTGTAAGTGTCACAATGGCTGGGCCATGAACCTGGAAAAAACTAAATGGAGTGCAGCCAGTTTTGTGTTTTATCGTCTATGAAAAGTGAATATGTCTGTCATGAGAAGGTATTTGATTCTACAATCTGCACATCATATGTATTGGCTGTTAAACAAAATTTGACAGGAAAATGGCAGTGAATATGGAAAATTCACAAAGTCACAATGGCTGTCAGTGTGTGTGTGTGTGTGTGTGTGTGTGTGTGTGTGTGTGTGTGTGTATCAGCAAAAGTTTGGAAAGCTCTTTTCCCTCACACACATACACGCACAGCAGCCGTGAGTGTAGACTATCAAACAACTTAATTTTTACTGTTTACAGTATGTCAGAGGAGAGGTGTGACTGACTCATCGTTTGACCAATCGTGCCTCAGCTTCGAATCGGCATTAGTCCAATCATAGAAGAGAATCAAAGGATTGCCCACTGCATGTTGAAAAAGAACGTCATCTGCCTCATACATTTAGCTTTAGCCAAAATTAGCTAGTTGTTCAAATCATAGAAACAGCTAACCGAAACCAGTGTTTTTCTTTTCAACCGACAGCCTGCGTACGGGTTATTTATTTTGTGCTCCCTGGGTTTACTGTGCCAAACATGTATATAAAAGCCTTAGTCCGATGCAGAGACATGCTGAAAGGAGAACTGATCGTGTGAAATGCTGGCTAGCCTAATCAAAGCTAGCTAACGAGCAGGGGCCGAGAGACGAAAAGTGGCTAACATTAACGAGAGATAAGCCTATCACAACAAGCCTGGGTGCTTTAACATACCTGCCACTGAAGCCACAAGAAGAAGGACTGGTAGAGGTAGTTCCTTTCATACAAAGTAAGTAATATCTGGTTCTTGGAATAAGCGACGTTACTAGAAACCTCGGCTCATACTAACATTGGCTAGTCACCCGCTAACGTAAAGACAACACTTTGACAACTGAACTTCGCTAGCTGGTTAGCTAGCAACATAACTGGCCTCATTTTCAGTTAGGGACAACTGCCTCCTAGCTAACGTTATTATGGAGCCGAAAGATAAACGTACAATTGTTTGTATTTTGGTAATGATGGTGGCGATGATTATGATATTATCGGTCCTGCTGATGTTGCGCCAGTTATTAACCTGCCCGGGTTTTGTTAAGTGATTGACGTTAACTTAGTTGCTGTTGCCTTGTAATTTGCCGGACAATTTTCAAATGTATCTTTAGTGTCAGTTTGCTGTTTTATGACCGAGACTGAAGTGTGTGCCTATTTATGGCATGATAACATATTTGCTCCCCTCCCATTGTAAATGAATACGTCCTTGTTTTCATTTTATCTTGGTTTAGGGGTAAGTTAACTGATTATTTAACGATAATGGTGTCTAACGATAATGGTGCGACTCTCACGAGGCGCTGGTTTAATATAGTTTGTTCTGGTTTGCTGTGGAGGACCAAGAGAACAACATTTTTTGTGTCACCTCTACCTTTATGGTGTAGTTAAGAAATTCATGGTGTATTATTTACTGTCAGCGTACATAGGAGTGTCTAAACTAAAGTTCTTTGACATATTCTCGTTCCATTATGTACCTATGAAACTGCAACACAGGAATTAGCTTGTTTTATTGGCTTGTTGTGGGTAGTTTTATTGGGTTGTTGGTTTATGTGGCTCTGTGTTTGGCTGTGTGTTTGTGTGGCAGTGTGTTCCAGAAATGGCAGCATCATCAGTGGCATGTTTGTGTTGGCACCTTGATGTGAAATCCTGCACTTGCCATGCTGTTTTAGCCTATAACCACTGGTCCGTCCAAAGGCATTTATCTATAGGCTTTTGGTCATGTCTGTTGATTGAATCACTTCACATGCAGATGTGGGATGCAGTGTTAACTGGCAAGCTCAGAACTCAAAGATAGATTTGTCAAGAGAGGGTGAGATGGATAAACTGAGTGTGTGTGTGTGTGTGTGTGTGTGTGTGTGTGTGAGAGAGAACAGAAAAAGACATGAGTTGCAGATTAATTTTCTGATTACACTGTTGTTGATTTTAGAATTAGCCAGCATAAATACTCCCTGTTTAAGCACCTTATGTTGTGTTAATTCACTTTAACTTTTATAGCCTGAATCACTTTTCCATTGTCATATTTAGATGTTGCTCACCATTCATTTGCCAAAGGGATATTGACTTACATAAGGGCACTTGGGATTAAGATAAGCGCACATCTTGACTGTGACTCTTTAAGTAATTTCCGTTGGATATTACAATCTTGACTGCTTTCAATCAGTAATCACGTGATGCAGTAATTGTGGCCAAGGCTCAAACAGGTTCACTGAACCATTGGGATATGTTTTATTGTCTGTTGTAATACCATCTGCAAACATATCACAGATGTTAGTACAGTATGTCCTTCAGGAATTGAGACTTCTTGAGGCCTGGTATTCAAACTGAAGGCAGGCTAGGTTTCTGGATAGAGAGAGCAGGTATGTACAAGTGCAGATGGTCTTCCTGTTGATGACAACCCACTCACAGTTCAGTATAACCTGGCACATTTACTTTCCTCCTCTTTGGCTGTAGTCTGATAGACTCCAGTCTGGTCAAATAACAGCCCCAGCTTCCCCGACGCCACTGCACTGAAGATGACTGAAGCTGTCTGTTCAAAGAGCACTTGTTCTGGGAAATCGACTACTTCTGATGCGACTTCAGTGATGAGTCATCAAAGAGGGGGCTCTGCGATATCCCCATCGTGTTGGTTCCACCTCTCCAATTTGTAAAAAGAGAGCCCTTATTGCAGGACAAAACTGATTCCATTTTAGTGACAGTTTTTGTCACAATGGAGGACGGTGCATCAGCTGTTCCAGATACCTTGAGTTTTTACTCTTTCAAATGTGGATGTGGCTAATGGGTTCTTAATCATAGGTGGCGCCAGGCACCGGCCCACAGGGCTTCAGTGCCACCATGATTTCAGCAAAGCCCTTAGTCTTTACTGGTCATCACACGTGGGGTTTTTGTTAAACCTGATCATAGCTGTGTAGGAAACAATGTTTGGGCCAACTATGTTTACACAGAACTAATTTGTAAAAGCTTTAAAAAGTGTTCACTCAAATTAATAACTTCATCAAGATATTGCAGTTGGCAGTGCTGTTCGTCTGCATGTGCATTGTGTATCTACATGGTTGTGTGCACTGGTTATAGTACATAAACGCTGTGTAGTCCTGGACTAACCCCGTGGACCCCTACATGGCCTAAAGCATATCCCTCTCCTGCTCAACTATCTATAGTCTTCACCACCATGCTACCATATTTTTCCCATCAGCTTGTTCATAAGGTATCATGTTGGCAAGTAGTATTCTGATCATAGCGTGTTAATTTATTACTTGTTTGGTACATGGCCACAAACACAGTGTTTGTTTCTGTCACCTGTCATCTTCCCACCAAATACAGTACAATACAAATGTTCAGTCATGCTGTCATCTGAAATATAGATGTGAACTATTACATAACATACTGTACGCCGCATGTCACTAAACAAGTCAGGAGAGAGATGGCTTTTATCTTGGTGGTAGTTCACTGCTGTGTGTAGTCTGCGTTTGACAGGCTAATCTGGCCCTGTGTGGATCCCATCAGCAGCTGACTGTTAAATTGAATTAGCTTGTTAAAGCTGCACTGCCTGTCTAAAGTCTGAGACCTGTGGGCTTGTCTGTTAGCCACCTTTCAGCTTTGACTCTCGTACAGCATCAGCCACTTGCTTCGTCTTGCTACGTGAGATGCGAGAGAAACAACTGTGTGGTGTGAGTAAATCAGAGCGAGATCAGGCTTGCGACCTTTGTTGAGACCTAACCCTGAAATGCATGAGCGCGCCATAAACGGCCACTTGAACGTACGCACACACAGGCGCTGTGGCGTGGCTGTGCAATCCTCCTGTCGCACGCTGCAACCACCAACACCTACTGCTTCTGTTGCTATGGCAGCCACTCAGCTGCCACTCCAAGCTGTGTAACCATGGAGACATCAGACTAGGTGACATCACTCCCCGGCGTTGTCAGTGCTTACACAGGTGCCTACAAGTTACGTGTGGTGGTATTTATTTTTTATGGAAGACCAGCAGGGTGTGGCAGGCATTGTGGCTGCGTGTTCATGACTTCTAATGAGTCGTGAAGCCTCGGTCTAGTGTGTGTGCGGTCACTGCACAGGTGAAAGAGCACATGATTTGGTTTGGTGATTGCACACATGGCTTTGATATCTACACAATAATACGCTGGATAAGTGTGTGAATGCATTTGTTGTCAAGGTAATAATTCAAGTGGTTTGCACTATGTCCCTTTGAGGTGCCATCTGTGTGTGTGTGTTTGTGCGCTGATATGCAGAAAACACACACCTGTCCTGTCTTGTTTAGACTAATAGGGAATCTGGAAGTCAAACAAACCACTTTGGTGCTGGTTATCTGCTCTTTTCTAAAAGTTTACAAAAAATACTAAACCTGTGTTTAGGTTGGTTCTTTACCACTGACTGAGTGCAGGTCATAATGTTTGGATCAGTTTTGTAATTAATATCTTAACAAGTTGGATGGAGTTGTTTTAGTACCCACCCAAAGCGAGGTGTGTGGTCAGTTGTTTGCAGTCTTGATTTTGGACAACATTTGAAGTCGACATCAGAACATTTCTATCGTCAATCAGATGTTTTGATTTTTCACTTCTTGTTGTGTTTGAATTCTTTTTTGTCAGCAGTTTTTCAAGTGACTAAATTGTAATTTGTAGCCTTTCTTGAACACTGAAGACTTAAATCTCATTGACTTTGACATGGAGTGAGTGGAGTGAGTGGATAACCTGACTTGTTTTATTTTTTAATCTTTAGCCAAAGTATTTCTGTTTGAACTGCTTGACTGAATCAGTCTGAAGCAACCTTCGGTTTTGTGTCATTTTACAAACAATTTGCATGAGCGTTCAAATGATCAAATATGGTCTACAGTGGCTAACTATATAGTAAGAAGTATGTGCATTTAGCATTTGACATGACATGATTGACTCCCTCTTCGCCCATAGTTTGTTTCACTTTTGTTTGTAAAATGTTAGCAATGCAGCGATCCGATACTTGATCCAACCATGCTTTTACCTTTGACCTTCAATCATGGATTAACAGGAATTTGAGACAATGTGAAGCTGTGCAGTTAAGTTTAAAAAAATGTACCGATTAGCCATAACCATATTTTCTTTAAGAGAGAAGAACCTTGAGTATGCCTACAACTTATTCGTAAGTAGTGTTTATAGATATTTTCAGAAATTAAGGTACAAGTTAAGAGTGCAATTTCCGAGGCTAAGAGGCCATTAAGTAGTTTTACAATCAATGAAAATGTATAAGTTCTCACATTACAGAACCAATTAACAATAGGCTGGTTACAGAATTTCTCTCCCATCAAGCAGCTTGACGCTGCTGTTCATTTAGCTAATGCAGGTGCAGTTATGGACAGATAACACATCCTCCCGAGTTTAATGCTCTTTGTAGCCACTTCTGTCTGGCCAAAGAAGCTTTTAAGCTTGCTCTTCAGTCTCTTTGAGCATAAACCAAAGTGACTGTGCTATTTCTGGATATGATGAGCAATGATCACTGTTTGGTTGAATTGTTCCTTCAGGCCTATTAAGTAAACAGTAAAAGAAACACACGCTGAAAAGCTCTAGAAGCCCAAGTCTCCCACAGTTTCCTTAAAAATCTGTGGGACATTTGCAGGATTTTAGATGTTCAGACCATCAGAGATTCAGTTGAGATCTACAGTCTGCTCTATGATTTTGAGTGGAAGCCTAATTTATGTTTGCAACCTGATGCAACAGCTTGAAAGTTGGAACCTGGGCAGTTTAAGTTATGAAATTATGTATCTGACTCACAAAGCAGGTGCACTTTGCAGATCTTATTTCAATCCAATGTATTAACCACACAGCCAAGTAGGTGCTATTTCCGCTGGTGTGGTACATTATAAAGTAATATTTGAGAGAATATATGCAGTTATGAAAACCTTTCAGTTTTAGACAAATTTATCACGAGCTGAGGCTGAGCATGAATGACTATGTTGCCATTCAGCAGAACTGATCAGAGTTCAGATGTTTGCAGATATGGACTCATGTCTAAGTCAAGTGAGGAACATATACCCCTACATAGACCACTACTTTCCCCACCCTCAAAGTCTATGTTGGTTACAGGTTTATTTGTGCTCTTTCTGCTTCTGTATGTTAGCTATGCAAGCATTCTTATGTTTTACCTTGATGACTCATGTGACCTTTCCTCTGCAGCATCATTAATATCCACAAGAAATACTTAACTTTTGTGTAATTTGATCTCTTGCTGCCCCTGCCTCTTTCAGGTGAACACACTCATAGTTGGATTGGAAAGTTAACATTCAATTTAGGTGTGCCAGTTCACCACACAATAGAGCCAGCATGCGCAATACCAGGGCCCTGCCGCTGCTACTTCTTTATTGATTGAAACCATAATTAAATAGTTATTAGGTTCACCTGTGTCAAAATGTCCTCTGGGAGAAAGTCACTTGATGCAGTATCCAATAGAAATGGAGACCCTGGTCACACACCTGGACCAGGGAACAAATTGTGGCCAATGATGAGAACATCTTAGAAAACAACAAAGAAAGGGATCCAATTCTGGGAAGGGATGTTGTTTTTTTTTCTTTTTGGCTTTGCTTGAAATAGTAATTAATTAACTAAATGCTGAAAAAGTATGAATTTAGTATATAGTGTTTGTAGTGTGGAGTTGGGCCAGCTTTTGATCTGTTCATATGAAAATGCTATTTAACATCAAAGATGTCCTAAAATCTACCAAACCACGCAATCTTGAGGATTAGCATTTTAAACCGTGTTGTTATTAGAGACAGAATTTCGGTATTGTGTCAACATAGTAGAGGCATGCCTTCACTGAAGTGTTTCATTTAAATTCTATGTCTATGTTTTTTTGTTTGTCCTGTGTCTCTTTTTTTCCTCTCCCACAGGTAGCAGTGGGTGTCTCTAGGGCAGAGCCATGGGTGCGTTCCTGGACAAGCCCAAGACGGAGAAGTACAACTCACATGGTGAGGGAAATGGTGTGCACTACGGGCTGAGCTCCATGCAGGGCTGGCGGGTGGAGATGGAGGACGCTCACACAGCTGTGTTGGGACTTCCTGCTCCTGGTATGAGTGACTGGTCCTTTTTTGCTGTGTACGATGGTCACGCTGGCTCAAGGGTTGCCAACTACTGCTCTAAGCATCTTCTGGAACACATAATCAGCGCTAGCTTTGGGGCCGGAGGGACACAAGGCTCCCAGGCTGGTTCGGACGCCTCCACCACTGACCCTCCACCACCGGTCCCTCCTTCAGTGGAGGCTGTGAAATCTGGGATCCGGACAGGCTTCCTGAGGATTGATGAGCACATGCGCAGCTTCTCCGACCTTCGAAATGGCATGGACCGTAGTGGCTCCACAGTAGTGGGAGTCCTCCTGTCACCCGATCATTTCTTCTTCATTAACTGTGGGGATTCTCGAGCTGTTCTATACCGCAATTCACACGTGTGCTTCTCCACACTCGACCACAAGCCTTGCAACCCACGTGAGAGAGAGCGCATCCAGAATGCCGGCGGCTCAGTGATGATTCAGAGGGTTAATGGGTCACTGGCCGTATCGAGGGCCTTGGGGGACTACGATTACAAGTGCGTGGATGGGAAGGGTCCCACAGAGCAGCTGGTTAGCCCCGAACCAGCAGTGTTCGAGATGGTTCGGGCCCCAGAACAAGATCAGTTTGTGATCCTGGCGTGCGATGGCATCTGGGATGTGATGTCCAATGAGGAGCTGTGCGAGTTCGTGAAATCTAGGCTTGAGGTGTCTGATGACCTGGAGAGAGTCTGCAATGAAGTGGTGGACACCTGCCTGCACAAGGTGTGTACAGATTTGTTTCTGAGCATGGCTTATGTGTGTTTTTGCTGTGAGAGCCATTGTTTGCTAACAGCACACAGAGGTTCAAATGCGTGGAATCTGGCAGAATCAAGTCCTCCCAGAAACCGGTTTGTCAAAAATGACTTTTTAAAATGAAAGTGTCACCAATTGGAATTCCTTGCTTCAAAAGGAACTATATGATGAGGGAATGTACATGAAGAGATGTCTGAACAGGGACTTGTTGTAGCAGTTTTAATGGCCCAGGCGCATACGTAAATAGTCCCTTAAATAAGAAAAGAGGAGAAAGTGAAATGGGTCAAGCAGTTTAGATCATCACTATTTCTTTCAGCACTACACAATAACTCCCTCTCTTTCTTCGTTCCTCTCTCCTCTGGTCCATCTTAGGGGAGTCGGGATAACATGAGTGTTGTGTTAGTGTGTTTGCCCAACGCTCCCAAAGTGTCAGAGGAAGCTGTGAGGAAAGACGCTGAGCTCAACAAATATCTGGAATCTCGAGTGGAAGGTGAGAATGGATGGCTGGAGAAAAGGAGCTATTGTTGACTGTATGTGCAGGTATAATGGGTAGAATATTAAAAACTGAGCTTACTCATTTTCATAGTCTTTCTTTCGGTTTTTCCTGAAAACAGCTCTGGAATGCTCTGATTTTTTATGTGGCTTAAAGTGAATTTTAGGTCTTTTCATTTAAATAGGTTCTTCGTAAAAAAAATGTACTGTTTGCTCATGTGACAACTGTGGGTTCACAAACATTTTTAATCAATTACACCCATCAATACTGTTGTTTAAAGGGGTGTAGTTGGGAAAAATAGGTGCTACAAAGGTTTTTCTTGGAGACACAGGATCTTTCTCCAACTGAGACATATCTGTATGCATGTTTTCTCCTCTGACTGACTGTGCTACTCTCTATTATCTAACTTCCAGCCAAGTTAGCTCCAGCTCACAGCAGAGGAATGACACCATCATGACCTCCCTTTCCATTTCAGCAAGCATCTCACCTCTTTATTCCCTGTTTGCTCCTCTCCTCCGTGCACCTCCCTAAACGCATCTTTCTCTCCCCTTCCTTGCTCACACATTCCCTGGCTTGTTTGGATGGATTCTCTACTCCCCTCCTGTCTCTCTGGCTGTCCTTTCTTTTCTCGTTTCATCCCAATTTTTTCTCAGGACGCATGAGGTCCTCTGATGAACACAGGGCAGCTTTTCTAGTTGTTGCTGGTTATGTCAGCCTTCTTCTGTGGCTACTCCTAGATAGTATAAAACCAGGGCCGGTTTCAGAGCCCGGCCAAACAGGAATGTATTCTTAAACTCTGAGACTAGATAAAGTTAATCTTTACACCTGTTTTTATCAACCTGGTAACAATGTGGGCTACGTTTCAGGTTGAAGTACACTTATGCAAATATGTGGTTCTGGTGAAGCAGAGTAGATATTTGACTGCAGATACTGTCTAATACTGCAAGATAGAAAGAAAGAAGGGAATAGATAGAGGGGAAAAGAATGAGGGAGAGGAATGCTCTGGCTGAACATTGACCTGGCCTCATGCCATGCTCAACTCAGTTGCAGGCCTGTAGCTGTCACCATCTCTCTCTCTCTCTCTCTCTCTCTCTCTCTCTCTCTCTCTCTCTCTCTCTCTC
>JBBMOE010000038.1:2299261-2335629 GCA_037975065.1 Chaetodon trifasciatus
ACACACACACACACACACACACACACACACACACACACACACACACAAATTCACATATATGAAAAGGATATAACCTCACCAGCTTGGGGTTTAAATTTCCAAATTGTAGACATAGTGGCTTTAAATAGATTTTAATTCTGCATAATTTCTAATGTAAGGGATGCTGTAGTGTTAGATGGCATTCAACAGCACTTTGTTTTTCTGACAGACTTCTTCAATTAAAGGTGCTATCAGTAAAATATGGCCCTTGTGGCAGCCTTGGGAAGCTACATCTGTAAACGTGTGCTCCTCACCGACCTCTTGTTAACTAGTTTTATGTCAAGGTCGGTGTTCAGATCACCACATGTGACCTTTATGGTACTTCAATGGGGAAAAAACAACACTGCTTGTCATAAAAGTTTTTTTATATCACCATTACTTACTTACAAACCTGGAATGTTGGGACTTTTGTACAACCCTGATTCCAAAAGGTTGGGACGCTGTGTAAAACATTGATAAAACAAAATGTGATCATTTGCTAATCCTTTTTGACATATATCCAACTGCAGTCCAAAGTCAACATATTTAATGTTTTACTTCATCAACTTCACTGATTTTTGTAAGTATATGCTTATTCTAAATGTGGTTTCCTACAAGTTGGGGCAGGAGCAACAGAAGACTGGGAAAGTTACGGGTAAACAGGTTGAATGGTAACAGGTGAGAGTGTCATGATTGGTTATGAAAGGGGCATCCTCGAAAGGCTCAGTCATTCACAGGCAAGGATGGAGCGAGGTTCACCTCTTTGTGAACACATGATTGATAGAGGATATGACTACATGGGCTCAGGAACACTGTAAAACCGTTGTTGTTAAACAGTTTGTTTGCAAATGATTGCATCCTGTTTTCATTTACATTTTACACCAGCTTTTTGGAATCAGGCTTGTAAATTAACTTCAGTTACTTTTGAGCTGCAGTTCAAAAATCCTGATTGAGCCTGTTAGCGCCACAGAAATTTAATTTTTAATCTGGTGACTGTTGTCACTTTCTTGCACGCCGCCAGTGATGCATTTTAGTTCAGCCAATAATGACTGGTTTGCCAGAGCTGAAGAGGGAACAACTGTAGGAAGAGTAGGCTGCAGCATGGCGCTGCCTGTGGTGTGATATGTTTGTATCATTATTCTCCCTGCCAGAAGGGGGAGACATTAACTCTGCACTGCAGGTTGAAGTTCTATCCGTGTCTGCGCTGAGTGTAATCTGACTCAGGTACGGTGGTGCTGCACTACTACGCCAGCTAGAATGAGTCACATTCAAAGGTTCACCTCCAGTATTTATTTCATTCTTGTATAAACTGATAAATGGCCACAATGACAAAATCATTAGTGATGACGTTTGCTCTAATGGATTTAGCTAATTTTAGCTTCTGTTTAGCTAATGTTAGCTTCATCACAGGACTGGCACATCATACTTTTGGACCTGTCCAAACCAGGTGACCATAAGATTCCTTCCAAAAATTGGACTGGTGGAGAGACAGCTGGTCATTAATAGACCCCAGAATATTCAGACCAAAATGAACAGACCAAAATCAAGAGAACAACCGTACTGGCAGCAGCATGATGCTCCACCAGCTAATCAGAGACCATGATTGAAAAGAGTAGCAAGATGTGACTGAAGCAAGAGAGACTAAAGAGGCGCACAAACAGCTCGAAAATGATTACTGATGGCACCTTTAAGGTAAAAATTAGCTTTTCTGGAAGAAAAAACAACCAGTGTGATTTCTCTCTTAAAACAATATTTTATCATAGCAGCACAAATAGTGGAATGGTTTAAAATATACTGTAGTTCGCAAATGGCATGTAGTAAAGCACACACACGCACACACACACACACACACAGATTGATAAGGGATGTATCGATTTGTCTAACTGTGTGTTCACCTCTGATTAACGCAGCCCTCCTGTTTCATTTGGTAAGTGATCACATATATAACTGTTACCTCCTGCCCCCCTTCCCTTCTTCCAACCCCTCATCTACACACACACAAACACACACTCACACTAGGGCTGGGCGATATGACCTAAAACTTATCACGTTTTCTTTGTTTGTTGTTTTTACGGTGGCGGTATTATATCACAGTTTTAGGAAAACAGAAGGGATGCTTCATATTGGCAATTGAAGGGAACATATGGCTTCAAATAAGAATGAAAATAAGGTATAAGCCCACATCCACATGGAAGGCATAGCCTACCCCATCATGTCGGTTATATAGTACGTGAAATGCGATTCATTCTCAGTGATAGACAAGTAGTAGGGTTAGCATCTCAACAGCATTTATTGAACAAAAAAACCCAAAATATATTTATGGTAAATGGTAAATGAACTGCATATAGTGCTCATCAGGAGCATTCACGCGCACTCAAACACCAATGGCACAGCTATCAGAAGTAATCTGGGGTTCAGTATCTTGCCCAAGGACACTTCGACATGTAGACTGCAGGTGCCAGGAATCAAACTACATTATAAAAGTACAGTCAGTGCACCGCAGGACCCGTCCATCAGGTGCATTTACGTACTGTAGCAACAGACACACATACCGACGCTGCACGCCAGCCGAGCTCGTATTGCAGTATGAAGTGTGGACGTAACGTTAGCTCTGGCTATGTGAGATGACACACATTCTCTTGTCTGTCCCTCGATATTAAATACACCGACATTGCTGCATCGTGTGAGTCTACAATAGCTGCTACTAGCCACATTAGCCGCAGACGCTAAATTCAACAGGCTAACCAGCAAAATAAACAGTAAAGCAACATAAAAATGACGAAACTTACAGGTTTCTAAGCTTGATGCTGGCTTTGATCCATCCTTGAACATCAGTTCTGAAGCAAATCCTGCTTTGTATTGACCCTGGAAGCCGTCCCGGAGTCAGCGTTACAACGAGGAAAAGAGTAGTTACTGGATGTAACTCCAGTTCTATGAGCATATGCATAGCCCTCTACCTGCATGTTATCACAGCCGCTATTTTTAACATGCTAAAACCTTTCTCACAGTAATGACAGTATTGTCGTGGCAGAACGTGACACCTGTGATGAAACTGTTATACCGCCCATCCCTAACTCTCTCTCTCACACACACACACACACACACACACACACACACACACACACACACACACACACACACACACACACGCATTCTTACAGGCATGTACGTGGAGACCTGCTACGCATATTCCCCTGTCACTCCTCCATCAGTCTCTGCTCCCTGTTCTGATCTCCTCTCTAGCATGTGGAGCCCCATTTAGACTTTAAGGCGTGTGTGCACATGGACGTCTGCGTGCAGACGTGACTGTCCAGGTTGGATGAGGATGAGTGGTCGTTGTCTCTGGTCCTGTCCGTCCCTCTCTCACGTCACACGCACTCAAACACGCATGCATCGCTGTCTCACTCAGCCTTTCCACAACTGCACGCAAGTGTACACCAGTCTCTGTTTCTGTGTCTCTGCCCGCAATAAGGCGAAGGAATTGTTGTGTTGGCGTCTTGTTGCAGATACATGCTGCGGTAGAAAATGTGCCCTGGCTTACTCTGCTGCTGTAACTGCTTTCAAACTTTATTTTGTGATTTCTCTGTCGTGCTGATCAGAGGAAAACCTGGCCTTGAAGTGCAGGTTGGGGAACAAAATCATTGCCATTGTGAAGATTGTGTTTCTGTGTTTGCTAACAGTGTGCTCTCTTTTTTTTTCCTCCCTCTTTTCTCCCTGCTCTCCCTCATTTTTTTCTTTTCCTTCCTTCCTTTTATTCCTCCTCTCCCTGTCTCTTCCTTGTCCCGCCATATTCCTCTCTCGGCGGCTTTCCTCTTGCAGAGCGGAGCTGAGTTGGAGTACCACTGGTAGCTGTCCAGCACAACTGCCTGATCCAAAAAAAAAAAGACAAAAAAAAGACAAAAAAACCCCAGGACCACTTCTCCACACAAGATCACATCCATTGTCACCTTTTAATTTCCTCTGGGATTTTTTAATTTTTTTATTTCTTTCCCCCAAACTGAGAGACCGATCGAAGCAGAAATCCCGTTTTTTTTTTTTTTTTTAACAAACAACACATCCGGTGTGGATGAAGGCTGCAAAACAGATTTTGTTGGTTCTTTTTGTTGAACAAGAGAAGGGGAATAACTTCATCGAGGGTCTGAAGTGCGGAACTACATCCACAGCATGTACGTCAGAGGAGAAGCAAACAAGCACAGTTTCTGGTGCCCGTCGTTTTCTTGCTTTCTTTGTGGTGGTTATTTTTGTTGTCGATTGACGGGGACATGAGAGCAGCGCTGCTCTGCTCTATGGTGCCTTCCTCAGAACTGAGAGCGAAGGGAGGCGAAGAGCCAGCCAGTCATTACTAAACCAGCCACTCATAGATCAGATCCTGAATGGACTACAGTGGTTTGTTGGCTGCTTTTCCTTTTTTTTCCGTTTTTGGCATTATTTGTTTTGAAGTGTGAACTTTACTTGACTGGCAGCCAATCGACCACGCAAGCCGACGACTTCCGCACACCTCAAGCTGCACCGTGCCGCTCAGTGCAGCGAGCGTGGGAGTTGTCAGACGGGGCCCGAACGCTTCACCCACCCAGTCCTCGCGATCCAAATGCCTCCTGGATAAAGCCTCCAATTCAGGGCCCGAGAGCCCATCACCTGGCCGTACACCTGAACACGAGCGCGAAGAACCGAGTCTGTGTGGCAGCAAATTTCATGTCGGCTGCTCCGTACCGCGTCCAGGCTAAAGCAGGACGCGGGCCGGGGTGGCGGGCTGCAGACAGGAGTCCCATGGAGGCATTTCAACTCAAAGTGTGATGACTCTTCTTGCACGTCCCTGCTCCCTTTCTCTCCTCCCGTCTCTTAAAGGATATTATCAAACAGCTGATTTCTTCCCCTTCCCCTCCGCCCCCCTCTCTCTTTTCGCTTTTGTCTGTCCTCACGTGACAGAAGCGACTCGGCTGTCATCGGCAGACTTTGCCAGAATCATAAGCTTTTGAGCCTGCTGTTGTTTCAGAGATAGAAAGATAGAAAATATATATTAAATTGCTATATATAGATATATATTTTGATTTGTTTTATCTTAATTCCCAGCCATGGTATTCGTTGTGGCCTAATGTGTGTGTGGTCTGTGTGTGTGTGCGTGTGTGCAGACAAATTAAAACACACAAAAAACCTGCACAGTGTTCCCACACAGCAGCTTTCCAAAGACAGGGTTTGGGATAAAGGAATTCCTGCCTCACCTTCTTCTTCATCCCCCTTTCTTCTCAACACACACACACACACACAAACACACACACAATCCTCGCCTTTTCTATCTCTCGGATATCCTGTGTAAAAATAAAAAAGCCTTTTTTTTTTGTTTTGATTGGAAAAGAATCCATTTAGATTTTTTTAAATGTCTTTTTATGTTCTTTGCTATGTAAGGCTTTTCAGAGTACTGTGGCTGTGGTCGACAAAACGACGAGGGGAGCATGAAGTAGACCCCGTACAGCAGATTGGGAGAGAAGTTTTTGGTGTTTCACTGTATGAAGTAAAGGAGGGACACTGTAGGACAGACGAGAAAAGGTCCTGCGCCCAGAGCCGAGTCCACGCTGTCACTGAAATTCCTGTTCCTCGATTTTCCCACAGCTACCTACGCAGACTTTGCCTCAAAGGCCACGGGGACGGCTGCTGGGAAAACCCCGGTTCCACTCTGCGGACTGAGTCCTTTTCATTTCTGTCAACCCAAACACTAAGAAGTGATTGAAATGTCAGAAACAAATCTTTGTCAGAAAACGCCTCTTTTCTCTCTCTCTTTTTGAAACAAATGTACTCATAGACAAAGTGGATACACATACTTTGCATGTGTATTCTTTTCTGTAGATGCGTTTAAAATAGGCTATAAGTATATACAAACCTGTACTATACACTTTTTTTCCCCCCAATCATTCAATGGCAGATTCATTGTGCTTCTGAAGTGGCAGTATTGAAAGAGAATAGGCCTAACAGAGTTTGCCGGCTGATAAATGTTCTTGTGGTACACTTGCTCTCGGTGCCATATGACGAATAGGTACTTGAATGTGTAGTTCTTTTGCAGTTGCGTTGTTTTAATGGGATGATTGATTTTTCTTTGTTTGTGGTGGAGGGAGCGGGAGGGGTGGGTCTCTATAGTTGTGCATGTTTTGTGATTGAGGGGGAGTGTATTTAGTGTGCGAGCGGGCGGCGTACTGGGCGGATGGGGGTAACGCGGGCGTGTTCAGTGTGGTGGAGCACAGTGTTAGAGAGGAGAGGTGTGAAAAAGCCTCGACGCAAGAGCAAAGATAGGACACACAGCAGGAGGTCATTTGTGTTTTAAGTGTTTCCTTTCTCACTGCATCTGATCTGATTTTCTATTCCCACTTTTTAACATGTTACACCACACTGAACACAGTCCTCAGTTTGGGTTTATGTTTAAGCTATATCAGACACTGGGCGAGGAGAGGAATTAAGGGAGGGAAGGAGGGAGAAACGATTATTTTTCTGAATGTAATTTGTCATTATTCACACTGATTCCACTGCATGGACTGAATACAAGCAGCACTGCAGCATCACATTCTCTCCTCGTCGGTCATTCAATGACAAAACAAGCCCTCCTGGCTCCCTTTGTTTTGAAGAAAAAAGGAAAAAGCACTTGATCATTACTCTTGTTGTGGAATATAATCTGAAGGCTGGCGTGGGAAAGACTTCTGGAGGTGGTGTGACGCTGGAATACTTTCACCGTGACTTCTTGCTTCAGTGCCGGATGTGTTAAATAGAGGTCACTTCACAAAGCGTATCGTCTCCAGATCTTTAGTCTGGGTCGGCCGGGTCGACGTGATCTCGAGGGCGCCAGTAGGCAGAGGCGAGAATATGAAGATACCGAAACAGCAAAATCGGCGACATTCCTCCGGTGGCTTTTTTTAGGATGGAGACGGACCCTCGTACTCTCTGTCACCTCCTCCCGTCGTCTCTGGTCACTCTTTATTTACACACTATTAGAATTGACAGGCGTATGACGGCAATGATCAATTCCACACTTGTTTTTATTTATTCTTGTGCTTTTTAGCTCTTACAAAAATGCTGTATTCTGAAGACAGAACGAGGTCACGATAAGCTGGTGTGCATTTGAGAGTAACGTGTGGCTCACTCGACTTCACCTCCGAGGAGACTAAAGGAAGGCGAGGTTTATGAAACACCCAGGGTATTCACCATTCCTTCTTCCTGTACTAATTTCCCAGTATGCTATTGTGATGTTACAGACCATACAGTGAACATAAACATCAATAAAAGATGGATTTAAGTTTAAACTGCTCTCCTTTTTTTTTTTTTTTTTCCAGCTCTGTTCAGTACAGCACAACATGTCCAGAGACAGATCGTACCCTCTGTGGTGCTCGGTCATCTGTGCCAGCACACACAGAAAAAGTCAGCATGCAGCAAAGAAGAGAAGGCAGAAGTCTTCCAGTAAAACCTTTGCTTTTAAGATAAGATAAGATATACCTTAATTAGCCCCAGAAATTTCAAGTATTACAGCAGCAAAGTGGATAGCAAAAAATAGAGGGCATCAGTAAAAAGACATTAAATATCAAGCAAGCAATATAAACAAGGAATATAAAAATATGAACAACAGGTACTGATATTGCAATTGGATGATAGTACTCCTGACTGGAGTATTGATATTGCACATAGGAGTAATAATACACCTAATTGAAAGATTGACATATTGCACCTTAAGGTGAGATTCACCTAAATATTAGCTAAATAGCTAAATATTTTCACAGTGTAAGTGAACACAGTTGATGTGTTTTATAGTGCAGTCAGTTTGAAAGTCTTGGTGAGTGTGTGGTCTACTGGGAGCACTGCTGGTTGTGAAGTCCGCTGCAGGAAGGAAGGACCTGCGATAGCGTTCCTTCACACACTTTGGGTGAAGCAGTCTTTCACTGAAGGAGCTCTCCAGTTCTGTTTAAGTGTCCTGTAGGGGGTGGGAGTCGTTCTCGATCATGGATGACAGCTTAGCCACCGTCCTCCTCTCTCCTACCGCCTCCACCGAGTCGAGGGGGCGTCCCAGGACAGAGCTGGCCTTCTTGATCAGTTTGTCAAATCTCTTCCTGTCAGCCGTCGAGATGCTGCTCCCCCAGCAGACCACTCCACAGAAGATGGCTGATGCCACCACAGTGTCAGAAAAGGTCTTCAGGAGTGCCCCCTGCACTCCAAACGACCTCAGTCTCCTGAGCAGATAAAGCCTGCTCTGGCCTTTCTTGTAAAGTGCGGCTGTGTTGTGAGTCCAGTCCAGTTTATACACCCAGGTACTTATAAGATGTCACCAGTACCTGTGTTCACCTGAACAATAAACTTTCAAATACATTTCTTACAATACATCCTGTGCTGTGACTGAATCGCACAGCCTGCTGTCCTCCAGAGTTTTAACACAACAACTTTGGACGTCTGAATGCATGTCCAGCTTCTCACTCTGAATTATGGCACAAATCATTGTGAATTTCTAGATTTCGCTCTGATAATTCTACGTTGAGTAGATCAGACTTGAATGCACGCTCTGTTGCACACCACTGGTCAGATTTTGACAAGTTCAGTGACTGATTTGTGCAGCTACAGCGTTAAAATGTTTGTCTAAAGTACACATGAGGGCACTGAAATGAGATGTTTTCTCAGGCACTGGCCCAGCAGGTACCTGCATCATTGCTGCAGTCCAGTAACATTACTATCACAACCTACATTTAACATTTTGCTCCTCAAACTGTATTTTCTACATCTGAACATTGATGCAGTGCAGCACAGATGGAGCAGATACAGAGAACATGTCCCAGCCAGTGGTGGAATAATGTTTACTCATGTGCTGTACTCAAGCAAAGGAAATATAGTACTTTATATCATTATTCTTCTTTAATTTGACAGCTATAGTCGCTAAAATATTTAATGAGCTTGAAAACTATCATGCATTGCCATCGATAAAATACTAAAAGTATACAATTTAGAGAAATTAGCTGCACATTAATCAGCCATAATATTGAAATGCAGGTTACACATTAATGCATCAGTGATAATGATCCACCACAGCGCAGAGTAACTCTGCATAATGACTACTTTTCACGATAAAGGTTATGTACTTGTACTCCTGTCATATTTTGTGAATGAACGACTTCTTTACTGAGTTATTTCACTTTCCGTGAAGTCAGTAAAGGCTGTGAATACCTCTCCCATCACCTCTCCCAGTCAGCACTCCAACAAGAAATGTTAATCTCCAACCGTTCCCATCCACCTCTCCAGTTCCCCACATTCCACAGGTGGCACTGCAGTGTGTGTGTGTGTGTGTGTGTGTGTGTGTGTGTGTGTGTGTGTGTGTGTGTGTGTGTGTGTGTGTGTGTGTGTGTGAGGAATAAGAGGAGAGGGGAGTGTGTGTGTGTGTGTGTGTGTGTGTGTGTGTGTGTGTGTACTTTGACCCTTTAAGAGCAGATAAATCGGCCCTTCAGTGACTCGGTGTTTGTGAGGAAGAAGAGCCGCATCAGCACGCTTTGGGTTCGCGTTTTCCTCTTTAGAAATCTGAACAGGATGAGTTTTAAAAGAGGATCCGTCAGTCTGGAGCTCGGGGAATGCACCCGTAACCCGGGCTTCCAGCATGTGGAAGACGGTGGAGCGCACACCACCCCCGCCGTCCCCGCGGAGGAGGACTCCACCGCGCTGAAGCTGGACGAGGTCGCGGCAGAGGAGAAGTACACGCAGCTCAAACCGTACGCCGGGATGCCCAAGGAGGTGCTGCTGCTGTACTCCTCCCAGGCCCGGTACCGAGTGCCCCGGGAGATCCTGTTCTGGCTGACGGTGGCCTGCACCCTGGCGCTGGTGGCGGTCACCATCACGCTGATCGCGCTGTCGCCGCGGTGCATGAGCTGGTGGCAGACCTCCCCGGTGTACCAGGTGTACCCCCGGTCCTTCAGGGACTCCGACGGAGATGGGGTGGGAGACCTCAAAGGTAAGATGCCCCCGACCCCGGTGCATCTAAGTTCTTTTATTTTCCGGTGAATCTTTATTTGTGAATCTGTTTCTCTCTTCCATCCTGCCACAGTAAGTTGCATGTTCTTGCAGTTGCAATGATGCACAGACGCCTTCTGGCAAAAACTCAACAAATGACAATAAATGTAATCCGTGGCATGAAACTGGGATCTGGGACCCCAAATCATCCCAGCAGTGAAGGGCTCCCCTGAAAATGCCCCTTTCAAGAGAATTTGTTAAGGATCATGTATAGCAGCTCAAAACGCACAAAACCTGCTATTTCTTTCAAGTAAGTCAACCTTTATTGATATCGTTAACTTGTAACTGACAGCTTCATACATTCCTCACATCATGTACTCAAGCTTTCCGCTTCTAAGGATCTAATGTGAATCATTGCCAGGTTGTGAAAAACGTTATCTTTTCAAATAGTTTCAGTCCATCAGATAGACCTGGACCAGTGACGAGTGTCTGGACCAACTGCATCAACATTTAGAAATCTAGACTTGATGACTTATTGGAGTGCACGCGACATGAGCATTTATTGATAAATTACCAACATTTATTAGTGCCTTGGTTGGACCAAATGCGTTAACTGTGCTGCTGACAGCCTCATCATTCCCACAGGTTTTATTCTTTGCCTTCGACCTGTCGTTGGGGTAAAAGTACTGCAGTATTCACCCCCGTCGTGTCTCTGCTCTGGCAGGAATTCATGAGCAGCTGGATCACTTCCAGTACCTGAACATCAAGTCCATCTGGATCAGTCCTTTCTACCGCTCTCCCATGAGGGACTTCGGCTATGATGTGGAAGACTTCCGGGCCATCGACCCGCTCTTTGGAACCATGCACGACTTTGAGGAGCTCCTGGCTGAAATGCACGATAAAGGTGCTCCAGTGGTGGGAAAAGTGAGGGTGGATCAACACGTGTTTGGTTTTGGGGGATGCAGGGTTGACTCACAGTGATTTCTTTTTTCCACCAGGTATGAGGCTGATCATGGACTTCATTCCCAATCACACCAGTGACCGACACCGCTGGTTCAACTTGAGCCGGACGAGAGATCCTCACTACAAGGATTACTACGTGTGGACCGACTGCAATGCAACTGCACCGAAGCCTAATAATTGGGTTGGCACTTGTACTGTTCTCTACCTGGTGTCTGTTTTGGTCTTTGGGTGCATTTTCACTGAACCTTCAACACAGTATAGATGTGATGTACTGGAACTTCTCAGTGGATGATTTGGAGAGTTTTCTCTAAATAACACTGTAAACAGAGGAGTAGTTTCCTAATGTCTGCACGTCCTCATCCCCTTCTCCTCAGGTCAGCGTGTTTGGGAACTCGTCGTGGACTTATGATGAAGTCAGAGGACAATGCTACCTGCACCAGTTCCTCAAGGAGCAACCAGACCTGAACTTCAGAAACCCACATGTCCGCCAAGAGATGACTGTATGATTACATGACCCTCCCCCACACACACACCTAGACACACATGTTAGGTTTTCATCACCAGGCCTACATTCACTTCCTGGAGACTTACCCTACCCATAACCATAACCAGTACTTGCCTAAACCTAATCCTTACTCTAACCTTAACCCAAGTCTTCACCCTAAAATTTAATGATTTACATTATGGAGATCTGCATTATGTCCCCACAAGTAAGGCCACAATGTGACTGTGTAAACAGATTTAAGATAAGACTTAATTGATCCCACAGTTTATAAAAATACTGCTGCCAATATAGATAATATTGTTATTGTCTCACACACACACACACGCTTTTTCACATGCTGTACTTTCTAAGTGTCTGTTCTTTGGTGGCTCAGCCGTTCTATCTCATACTATAATCTCAGCGTTGTCCTCATCTGTTCTGTCTTAACTGGCCTATGATTGTTGACGGCTGCTTACACAGCACATAGTGCAACAGAGTGAATGACTGTGTTTACAGCGTGCGTGTTTATGCTCATAACCCTGTGTTGCAGTTGAATGAAAGGCTGGTGGAAATGAGAGTGAAATACAACAATTTTATGACTTGCTATTCTTGTATTTTAGGATATTATTCATTTCTGGCTGAGGAAAGGAGTGGATGGCTTTCGGATGGATGCGGTGAAGCACATCCTGGAGGCTGCGCACTTGAGGGATGAACCACAGGTGGACCCAAACAAGCCACCGGTGAGTGTTACCTCTTTGCACCTCCTAACATCCAGCCTCACTCTGTACCGTTGTTCATCTCCAGCAGGCACTGGATGAGAGACGCAGCAAATGTCTGAGATCTATCAGCAGCTTGTCCTCACATTGACTCGACAAAGACGGGGAGGTCTGTCTGATCTGCTGGTTTAAATGGATCCGTATCAAATTAAAATGGCAGAGCAGGCGTGTCACTCCAAACACATTTAACCTCATTTAAGGCCTCAGACTTCAGCGCAGATCAAATTTAATTACAGCGACTGACACCTGAAGATGCTGCTGAACAATTCATGAATCATTCAGTTCATTCTGACAGTTTTTGAGGGAGACAGTTTGCTTGGGTCTGTTGAAACGGTCACATAATAATAATCAGTAATAATAAAATCCACAAGGTCTGCTCAGGCCGCAGTGCTCTGTTGTGCTCTCACCACCTGGCAGCTCTTCCTTCTCTGAGCTCACCAGATCAAAGTTCAGTTTAGCTAACAACCTCTGCTGCAAGATCCAGCTGTACACTTGTGTTTTATTTTGTTGAATTACATAACGTGACATGTGAGAGTCCAGATTTTAACGATGTCAGGGAGAAAAACAGCACCGTGGGCAGAAGCGGCTCTACTGACGCAGCGCTTTCCAGCGTAGCTGGTAGAACAAACATAATCAGCAGCTGAGTGGGAGAGTTCGCGCTGTGCGTGATGTATCACTCCCCATTTATCTGTCTTGAATGTCAGGTTCATCTCATGCCCTCCTGGAGAAAATACTGCTCTTGGGATCTGAAGGGTTCATGATTCATGCAGAGTTGAGCTCGCTAAGAAAGAGTTTTTGTTCCATGGAACTAAAGTTATTTCTCACAGAGGGAAGATTAGTAGAAGAGAGGCATATTTTGGTGGATTAGCAAATCACTGGGATTTTCTTACCACTGCAGAATAACTCCACAGCACTGAGACTGACTTGTCTATTTAATGTTGACTGAGCAGTGAACTCACCACCGCAGCAGTCCACCCACACTGACGACGACTCATATTTAAGTAATATCATACGCAGGCTGCGCTTTCCAGTGGTGTTTGATGACATAACAAGAGTCACTGTTAGTCGCTACGCAGAGACTAGCTGTGTGTTTATTGGGATGTTGAGGATTTTACAGCCACCTTGAATATGATTCAACCAATCAGAACTGAGCAACTACCTTGTTATCATTATTGCGTTAATGGTTTAGTGCTGCCAATAGCTTTAAGTCCTGACAAATTACACGTTTGCTTTACTGGCTGTTGGCTGGACGGTTTGCTCATGTGGCAGCATGTCAGCTCTGTGGTTAGCGCTGCTGCCTCAGTCATTAAAGCTAGAGCAGGTGTTTGTATTTCAGAGGCTCTTCTTGTTGTAGCAGGTCCAGGGCTGATTCCCTTAAAATAGTGACCCCACTGCTTTGCACTGGTCTTTGCTGTCACATTAGAGCCCTGTAGGTGTAACTTAACAAGACTTCTCTTTTTTTTTATCTTTTCATGAAGACTATTACATCCAATAGTGTACCAATGAACATTCCTTCCACGCAGCAGTCGTCCTTGATCACTGAGCCCAAAGGTCTGTTATCTCTTGGCCTCTTCTCTCTTCCTGTCTGCTGTCTACCTGTGTTCCAACTAGCTGGCCTGTGACTGGACTCTGTGCTTCGGCCTGACAAAGGAACACATTTACAGCTGAGCTCTCCTGACTCCCCGTGGGCAGAAGAAAATGAGTTCTCTTACTCCACTTCAGTTGATTATCTCAGGGTGGAAACTTGACTGTGAATGGATCACTGGTGTCTTACCTTAGCCAAATGCAACACCTGACTCTACTCTACTTAGGCTGCTAATCCAGTCAGCCAGAAATACAATAACTACATTACCTCATCTTTGTATTCCTAACACTTCAGGAGTCTGTAACTTCAGAGTGGGACCTCCATCACGACTACACCACCAGTCAGCTTGGCTTGCATGACCTGCTGAGGGACTGGAGGGCTGTCATGGACGTCTACAGCCGTGAGCCTGGCAGATACAGGTGTGGGGGCTATAATGATACAATAATGCTATTGGACAGGCTGGGACTGATAATGCTCTTACCTACGTGATTTGCTACTACATGATACATATGATATCATCAATGGTGGAAGAAGTACTCAGATGAGCAAACGTAGCAACACCACAGTGTAAAAATACTGTCCAACATTCAAAATCTTACTTAAGTAAAAGTATAAAGTATTAGTATCAAAATATTCTTAAAAGTGCCAAAAGTAAAAGGGCCCATTTCAGAATAAAGCCCAGAGTAAAAATATTCCTGTTTCTACTGGAATAGAACCTTTTCTGATACAAATTTCTATTTTAGCATGGGGTTAACAAGGTGAGCAGTCTTAAATGAGTTTGACATAGTGTGACTCCAGTGAGAGAGCAAGTACGAAACTCACATGCCGAGTCTTGAATGTTGACAGTCTGCAGCTAAGGATCAGTTTGCACGACATCATTCACAAGTCCCTGCTCCACTCCAGGTTCATGGTGACCGAGTCGTATGATTACCACGAGGTGGACAAGACCATGATGTACTACAGCACACCGCTGGTTAAAGAAAGTGACTTCCCCTTCAACTTCTACCTGCTGGACCTGCCTCAGAACGCCAGCGGCTTGTGGGTTCAACATCTAGTCAACCTGTGGATGTCCAACATGCCCAGGGGACAGTGGGCCAACTGGGTGGTGAGTCATCAGTCACATTTACACATTACTTTCTTGGCTCCTTTAAAAACAAGACTACCATACGGGGGATTGCACCAAATAATCTGCCTTCCAAAGACATTTCTGCCTATTGTGCTCCATCCTGACAAAAAACAAGCGATCAAATCTGGATGAGGTGATAAGAGTGAAACAGTGTGATACTTGCATGATGTGCATGCTGAGATCCTCAGATTAGTCTTTTAACATTCATAACTATGGACTGCTGGGTCAGTCTCAATATACTGTCTGTTTAGATGGTGCTTCTCTTCCACGTCTTTAGTTATTGCACAGGGTACACAGATTAAAAGATGGTTGTAGTACCACACAACCACAACGCTGACCTGCTAAATCACATTTATGAACACAAAAGTGCTCCTCTGTGATGAAGTGGATCACTTGGCTCGCTGGGACCAGAAAACAACTGGTAATTCATGACCTGAACAGAATAACATTTTGATGCAATGTGCACCCAGAGCGATCGGCCGTTAACAGATACCAAAGACAACAAAGATGTGTGTGTCACTTTCACTCTGGGCTCAGCTACCAATGGATTTTGATTCCCTTTGTCACAGAGAAGTGTCCAGTGTGAGCTACACTGACCTGCCTCTCTCAGAGCACACCAGCACAGATGAAGTGCTTGATATTGCAAACTACTCTATGATTGTTTCAGCATCATTTACTCCCCTGTGACAGTCCGAGCCCACTACCTATCTTGTATCCCTCACTTTTTAACTTCAGCTTTCCCTTCCATGATCCAAACCCATCCATTTCACTCTGCCTTCGTCCTTCCCAACCTCTCCACCCCCTCTTGTATTTCTCTTACCTCCCCTCTTATCAGGTTGGGAACCATGACAGGCCTCGAATTGCCTCCAGTGCTGGTCGGACCTATATTCGCGTCATCAACATGCTGCTGCTGACCCTTCCAGGGACGCCCACCACCTATTACGGCGAGGAGATCGGCATGGAGAACATTAATGTCACAGAAAGTCAGATACAAGACCCTGCTGGCAAATACAATGCAGTCAGTACTGTGCACACACTGAAAAACACATTTTAATACTCACTGTAACATCTCTGACAAGTGCAGTAGGTGCATAAAAAATGACCCGATTATACACAGCCTGGAAGAAGGCCATTAAATTAAATCACCGCCTCTGTATACCAATTTGAATAAAAACTGAACAATTTAACCTTCACAAAGGTGGAATTTATTGCAGGTTTCTTGTATTCTAGACTGATTTGTTTTATGGAGGTGTATCTAAGAAAGCGTAAAGTGCATCTATATGCATTCACTGTCAAACTGATTCCCGTCCTTTTGCTGCAGAGTGCCAGTCGGGACCCTCAGCGGTCTCCAATGCAGTGGAGTGCTGACATGAATGCAGGCTTTAACAACAAAACCAACATCACCTGGTTGCCTGTACACCCTGACTACAGGAGCGTCAATGTGGAGGTGCACAACTCTTTTTGTAATGTTCAACTCTGGACACACATCTGAGCAGAGCTTATTTCACATCATGTATCCCCTCGCCAACCTTTCTCTTCTAGGTCCAGAAGAAAGATGAAGGTTCTGTTCTGGCTCAGTACCGTTTCCTAAACACCCTGCGTCAGTCAGAGTACCCCCTATACCGCGGGTGGTTCTGCTTCATCCATGCTGATTCCAGCATCTTCGCTTACCTCAGAGAGCTGGACGGGCTTGACAGAGCTTTCCTTATGGTGCTTAACTTTGGTCAAGAATCTGCCATCACGGACCTCTCCTCTGTTCGTGAGTTACCGGACCAGCTGACGGTGCTGATGAGCACAAACCAAGTCAACAACGGCAAGGTGATGCAAAAGTCTCGTATTCCGACAGAAGCAGGTGAGGGTTTGGTGATTCAGTACTCCACCCACACTCGCTTTAATCCCAACCACGCCGCACAGTGCTACATCTCTGAGAAGGCCTGTTATATGGGGGTCGTGGACATACTTTATACATGCTAATATGAATGGACAACGGTATTCATTACATTTTCACAGCAGCAGTCAAATCATTGTCTCCTCTGTATGTGTTATGTCAAATAATAAAAAGAGCCATTGCAGATACATTCAGTGTTTCATTCAGTCTTCAAGATTTGGGCACCGTTGTATCATCCTAGTTGCGGCTGTAATGTGTAGATGTGGATGTTTGGGTCATCGTTGCTTGACTGCCTCCTGCCAGTCTTGCTATCTCCTCCTCTTGCGTGGAGGCCGAGGAGGGTTCAGGCCCAGCTCTGTGTATAGGAATGCTAGTTTGAGGGCTTCCTGTGTTGAGGAGAAAAGTGTGTGACCACACCAGTACCATGATGAGAAAACACTGCATGCACACCCGCACTGTGGGTACAAGTATTTCACTCTGGGGCTTTACAAACACATTGTCTTTTTAGTGCTGCCACTTTTTACTTGTTATTTGTCTTATTTGTAAATGTATTTGGAAGCACATATTTAAAAATCCGGACTTTAAAAACTTCAAGACCCTCAAGAGTACATTACCTCCTCCAGCATCAGCTCAAAGTCTTCTGGTCCGAGGTGATTTGCTCCAGATTGGATATTCAGAACTATGCTCGGTGCTAGCTCACGTTCTAACAGAAACGGGAAGACAGAGAGACAGAGGTCAAAGGCAGAACAGGGGAGAAGAAGATCTTTAATGTTTAAAACTTATTATCTTATTGTGTGCCCACTTTGCTCTTCCCTCTGCCCAGTTACCCCAAATTTTCTCTCCCTCTCTTTATCACTCTCTCTCCTCTGACTCTTTACTCTCCTCTCATTCATTCGTGCTCCATCTGATATCGCCCTCCCTCTTCTCAAGCCCCTCCATAATATCCCCCCTCCCCGTCTCTGTGGTACGGGCTGTTTCACAAGTGCGGTCTTGACCTTGACAGCTCCCAGTCTGTGGCGTCTAATCTCTTGCTCTGATACACTATCTCTTTACCATGCTAATGGGCCTGCCCACCCGCCTGCATGTGTCTATGCCATCAGCACTTTATCAAAGACTCGGGAGAACAGAGAGACAGATTAGGGAGACATATACACACACTGCCTGGTGTATGTGTGTACGAACAACAGAAAAGTGAGAGAGGGTGAAAGAGAGAGATAATGTGTGCATTCGGAACAAGGAGAGTGGAGGCAGTGCGAGAGAGAAAGAGGGGTGTAAAGAGGAGTACCACCAATGTGGTGAAGGCAGATTATAAGTGAGAGGGAGAAAGAGCCTGTCTAAGGGGAAATGAGAGCAATTAGCTGACACATACACACACATGCTGTACTACAAGGTGACCTATCCTATACTTTGGTCATGAACTTTAAATGCTGTTAACAGGTTCCCCAGACAGACAGCCATACGTCTGTTACTGCTGCCTCTCCAGACATGCACACTGACACCACTACTGGGAGCTGACCTCAACTATTAAAACCTCTGATGATGCAGAAAGTGCACCTAAACAAATGGAAAAGCCATGCTGGAATGCACACACGGAAACATGCACACAAACATATACATTTCCTCAACAGCATGCGTGGCTGCACGCGTGTGCGTTTACATGATCAACACGTGACTAAGCTGTTGTGGTAGCATGTGTGGGAGAGTATGTGTGCAGGTACCTGAGTTTGGCTTCATAGTGAAGTAAGTATGTATGGCCTTCCTTAACCTCTCGGTGTATTTGAGAACACCTGCCAGAGGAACCCTGGCATCATCGCTGTAGGCCGTCAGAAGAATCGATGGGTAGCACTAGCTCACACACACAACACAAAATATAGACACACATACACACAGTTAACCTACAGTAGTTTTCATTATGGTGCTTAGCAAAAGTTAGCAATTAGCAATGGTCCTCTGTGTCCCCTAAATCAATATTTCAAGGCTTTTGGTTTTCATTTGCTATTAGTAGGACAGGGGACTAGACAAGCAGTGCCTCTGGTCCTGTGCTGGACAGATGTCAACATACTTGTTGACAGAGAAAGCCTGAAAGACACTAATAGAGCCAGTATCATTCAAACACTGGCTCTGGAACAGAATGTGGGCCATGGCTTTTCAACGTGGTCGAATTTACCTTCTTTTACCGACCAGATGAGGTCAAATTACATTGCAAGGCAAACTTAATTAGAGTAAAACTACATGGTTATCTCAGTAAAGTATGCAGCAAACTGAATAAAGGAAAACAGATAAGGAAAACACATCATCTAAAGCAGGGGTGAGGAACCTGAGGCAATTCTTCAATACAAAAAAGCAATTACTTTAATTTTTTTTTCAGCACTAAAGAAAATAACATAAAGTAGAAGATTATCACATTTTTCTGAGAGGTCCCTGAACACACACGCAGCGCCTGTTATCACGTCAATGCATCATGTTGCCTGTCAACAAAACGGAAGTAGATGTGGAGTGGAGAAATGGACCACTTTTATTTTCTTGTTGAAGTAAAAGCAAACCATTGTGTCCAAGTTAGTTTGTGGGGACCCACTCACAGTGATGAAAGAGGCTTATCTTGAGCATCAGTGCAGCTACAAATATGATAACCTGGATGAGCTGCAAGGACAAATTTACTTAGATTCTGTTATAATTGCGCTGATCACACAGAGGTTTTTTTCTGTAGCACATGCAACACATATGTTGTATAGTACAGTCCTGCTCTTCATGGTCTTCCTCTCCATACCTGAGGAGTAATGTTGTGAAGGGGACAGTAGGAGGAGATGGTGAGTCTGTGTTTGGGGTTTCCTACTGGGTCCCCCCATTCTTCTCTATCCTCCACAGTGAGAGGCAGGCTGGGATCCTCCATAGTTCCCAACACATCCAGGAAAGGTGCCTGAACACAGAAAAGGAGACGACTTTGGATGTCTGTGTGTATTTTAAGTCGTCTCTTATGGTGAGGCTCTGTGGTGTAACGGACAGGGAGACTGTCCTTCAATCTGTATTTAATCCTCCATATTGGCAAACGCCAAGATACAAAGATACAAAGTCTCTAATATTCTTGTTCTTCAGACAAAGAGTAACACTAAAAACTGCACTCTCGACAATGCAAACACACAAATCTCCACTGATTTAACATCTTACCTGCAGTGTGACAGCCCGCATCATGTGTGGGTGTGTGTTGCACAGCGCTCCCACTGGCGCAGCCCCAGCACTGCAGGCTGTCAGGGCTGTGAGTGAAGGAGAGGACACTCCTGAAGAGAAAAGGTGATGGAGACAGGCTTGGAGGTCCTCCACTCCTCTCTTCTTCCCCTCCACTCGAGCTTGTCTTTGCCAGGACAGACCCCGCTCTCCTCCACCTCTTTGAGGTGTAAAGGTAAAGAACACAAATTCACTTTAAATTTAAAGTGAATTTGTGTGACTATAGGCCTCACAGACATTTTCCAGCAATTTCCTGCACCATAATATCTTGACTTGATTTGTTACCTTATGTGGCAATAGGCCAGAGCCCAGCCCTGCTCCAGCAGCAGCCTTTCCTCTGGGCAGAACTCCATGTTCAGATCTCTGCCATAAGCACCATAGACATGGACCAGTAGAGGCGCCTGTTTTAAACCCTCCACAGGTACTGTATGAAACAGTGTCACTGGCACTAAGGTACCATCCTATAGAGGGGAGGCAGAGAGACTGGTCTGGAAACTGTAATGTGTAGAAATTACTAAATGTTCAATGGTCCTGAAAGAAGTCTGCTTTAAACATCATCACTTGTCCTTCTGTGCGTCAAGTGTATGTGTACAGGTGCATGACAGAAAGTGTTACTAGTGCTACTGAGGTCTTCTAACTGTGGTGGCTACTGGCCAAAAGAGCTTTGTCAGTGGACACTTGAGTCTCAATATAAAATGCTTACCTCCCTGCTGATACTGTTTCACTGTGCATGCACTTGTCTTACATATCAAGTGTTCTCACTTGGTTGCAGGCCTCCCAGCGTGTGGTGGTATAATCGCCCTGATTCTCTGGGGAGGATCCATCTTTGGTGCCAGACAAAAGTAGCCCATCCTTGGGGTATAGACAGTAGGGCACCGGGGAGCGGACTGGAGATGAAATCAAGAACTCTAACACGGTGCATTTGTCTGCCATGCCTGGTTTCTTGGTTTTGATGGCACAAGCCCAGGAGGGAAGCTTAGGAGTGTAGAGATTTAAAGGTAAAAGAGATGAATATTCAAAAGAAAAATAC
Source organism: Chaetodon trifasciatus (assembly GCA_037975065.1). Lineage (NCBI taxonomy): Eukaryota > Metazoa > Chordata > Actinopteri > Chaetodontiformes > Chaetodontidae > Chaetodon > Chaetodon trifasciatus. The sequence continues at coordinate 2,320,311 of JBBMOE010000038.1, forward strand.
TGTATGAGGAATGGTTAACAGGAATGACAGCAAGCAGGTCAGCAAGGAAGCAGCAAGGAATGCAAAGAAAGAAAGAGAGTTTTCTGTCCCACTGACCTGCACAGTGTATGCTTCCTTGGGATTGCTCAGTGGGACCACGATCAGGATGAGTTCACCTGCTGGTGTTCTTGCAACCAACACGCAGTAGTCTCCGACCACATCCATGTCTTTGACTGTAGTGCCGGGGCCAGGGTCAAACAAGGGCTCCCAGGAGACCATGGATGGCTCTGAGAGAGGGGCCTGCACCACCTAGTGAGCATATGCACGGATAAATGTGCTCGCTTGAGAAAATACAAAAAATACTTTTTAAAATTAAAACATTAAATATTTATCTGCATGTTGTTCTTCTTCCTAATATAATACTCTATCAGATACCACAGCAGAATCAAGTTGCTTCCAGTCAAAAGAGAACATTTCAAAACAAAGAGGATTGAGGAACAGGAAGTATTAAGCCTGTATGTACATATTTGTGTCTATATATGCACCCTATAAACAGTGTGTGTTTACATATGCATTGTACAAACTCTACCTGATATTCCTGCCCAGGCCCGGTATTAGCCAGTATAATCAGCCATCTTTTCCAGTGCTCCACATGGTACAGGAGATCCAGTTGGCGTGGCTGAACCAGGAAAGGCTCTAAACAGGATCTTGTTTTATCAATTAGCAGCACCTCTGAAGCGGTCCTGCTGTTGCAATTGATGGTCAGTATCTGTCGGTCACTGGAAAGGGCAACCTCCACAAACACACTGGGGAGATGTCGGTGTTTCGATTAGAGATGTGTGGGAGGAGAGAGCTAAGATGTCACATTAGTTACACTTACTCAGGATGTGTTTCCTCATATACAGAAGTTATCCTGCTTCCATTGGAGGTCAGGTCCAGACGAGACACTGTGCTGCAGCGCAGACCCTCCAGAGTCGTGTAAAACAGGACCTCGTCTGTGGCCCACTCTTCGCCCGTGCAGACAGGGACATACGTTTAGCAAGTGCAATATTATCTCTATTGTTACTGACACATTGTTTTTACAAATGCAAACTATTTAAAATGTACCAAAGCTAAAGACTTTGTCCAATGTGAATATGAGTGCAGGATCCAGTTGAGAGGAATTTCTTTTTCCAAGCCTCACAACCACACACCTGGAAGATCACAGGACAATCATCCATATAATCATTCAGTAAATTTGAAGAAACATTGCTGCCAAATAAAGGATATTTTGTATGTTTAATTCTGGTGTATTCTTCACCTCGCCTCTTCTGTTTGATTGGTTTTTAGTGTGGCAGCAAGATGTTTTTCCCCTGGGGACAGACGTATTCTCTGGACAGTCCACTGAAACCTCTGCTTCCTGTCTTCATTATCGAGTCCTGTCCTCTTCTCCTGTCTGGAGACTTGTCCTAGATTTAGCACCTGCTCTGGCTCCAGCTCACCTACAAACAGGGAGAGGAAACACAGTCATTCACAGAAGTTCCTAATAATGGATCACAGAGAAAGCTGTAGGCGCAGATGTAGAAACAGGGTTACATGAGAAATTTAACTTCTGTAATCGTCTCTTTGGTTTCCTTTAACATGTTTTTCAATTTGAGCATCTCTGGATAAACTCCAGTCTTGAGAGTGCAATACGATCACAGGTCTCTGTTCCCAAGTTTCTGGCTTTCAGGGTTGCTGACATTAGTAGTGAAGCTACAGTCATGTTTTCTGCTTACCCTGCCTTTTGTCCATTCTGTAGATGCCATCACCTTCGATGAAATACACATGGTGATGTCCCGAGACCTGTGTCCAAAGAAATTACAGTGAATTGTAACAATACTTTGAAAACAAATGCATGCTAGATGAGTGTAACCTCAGTCTTCAAACCCTTACTTATCCCACACAGACATGCACACCCTGACACCACAAAGGTGAATTTTGGAGGAGGTGGTGTATGATCTATCACTTGGTTCCTATCCTAATGCATCAGATTCAAACTCATAATGAAATGGTTCAAACCCAAAGCAGAAGGCCAGCCTTACCACTGAGTGATCAGGTGTGTCGGAGAACCTGTGGTATGTTGCCTTCAGTCTCCTCTTGAAATACTTCTGCAAGTCCTTGTACCTCTCCAGTCCAGAACTGAGATGATCCACTGATGAGTCTGAAGTGCCCTCCTGAAACAAAACTTCATATAATAAGGAAAGATTTCACTTCAAGAGCCCTAACTGCGAGGGTCATCCCTGCTCCAATCAAAATTGTTGATGCCTGTGCAGGTGGGCCAGCAGACTGACCATTTGAGTAAACTAAAGCAGTTTAACATGGGATTAGTGGCACGAAACCTCATGTTAAAAACGTTTTTGACTACTGAATAATGTTTGTTTTCTATTCTTTGCTGGCAACATTATGTCTTATGTACATTTTCAGGTTGTATAAGGGTTGTAAAAGTGGTGATTTGGTAGATTGGTGACACACTTTCAATTCAGACAACATGGTACCAATGTCAGTTTTCAATAATTGACTGACAATAATGTGTTGTTTCCAAATTATTCTACACTTTTAACTCAGCAGGCTTAATCTGATGATTAATAAATCTGTACAGGTGTTTATGTGTCTTGTTCCGGTGTCAATGTAGTGAGCCACATCCAAACAGGCTCAGTTTCAGCCCTACACCCTTATCTGAGGTTCCGTACAAGACTAGTTTTGTCGGCATGGTGAACAGACACCGCTTTGAATAATGCATGACTTCACCTTATCGACGCGATAGCTTTACAGTCATTAATCTTACACCAAACCTAACGTGAGTAAACACATCATTAACGTTAACTGGACACCCTTACCGACGTGTAACAACGCTGGACGGACAAGGAGAGCCATTTTATCCGTTTGTAAACGTCGAGCTCCCAAACTCGTAACCGAGATGTTCGAACGACGGCAGACGAACACAGCAGCGACAAGAGGACGGCCATTACGAAGATTTAACGGTTTATCAGCTAAATTTACGATAGCTGTTATGTAGTTTTCAGCTGTCACTGTCACGTACGTAACTGTCGGTCATCACTACAGTTAGCGCCTACACGTTATATCTCCATATTAGAAACAAGCATCGTATTTCAACCTGTAATATTTATTGTTTCGCTATTTAAACAACAACTCTTCTGTTTGTTAACCGTTGACAGCAAATTCTATGCACGTGCATGATTTCCTAAACAAGCCCGCTGTTGATGACGTAGATACCAGTGCCAGACTAAAATAATCAAATTCAGACATGCGTAGCTTGTAGTTTGTAACTGAAAATCGAACATGATTCTGTCGACAATCCATTGCTATGCCTCCAATGCCAAAAGTGTACGGAAGTAGCATGCATCCATTGTGGGTGTAACAGGTGATTACAGTAAAGCCGCATCTGTGATCATTTCTGCGTTGGCTTAGTTTTCAGAAGAAAAACCTCATTTTTTTATTTCCACATTGCTACCGATAACTGTGACAGCTTTACAGCAAGTGAATTTGTTTACAGATTTATTTCCGCCCACAACTCCGGGGAGAAAATGGAGAGGGACTCCACCGGTACTGCAGAAAAGACCGAGCCGGCTTCGCCTTTGAGGAAAAATATGAACGAGGCCACCTGCGTAGCTAATTCCCACACCTCCCAGGATGGGACCTGTGGCACGACTGATGTCGCAAAAGCTAGGTGGACTCTACTAAGACAGGTATGGTTAGCCTCAAAAGGAAGCACACCTCTTGTGGTTTCAGACTATTTTTACGAACATGTTTCATAATCTACATAGAATATGTTGGACATTTTTAGATCTCGTATCTCAGTATCTCAGAATCTTTGTCTCTCGTAATTGTAGAATAATAATGTTGATGAGAAGAACATATTGTAGTAGCCGTCTTCCTCCCTGGCACGTTTCCTCCCTAATTTTGGCTAAAGAAAAGCTGTTGCTGTTGAAATTCACTTGTACTGGGAACTATATAAGTTCACATAGTATTTATTTCCAGTCCAAGCTTTGTGACCTATGGAGGGAGGCAGTATTTTGGAGCATTTTGTCCATGTCTAATTTGTGTATACATCACTACAGTTGGATAGTCTGCCAGCTATGACATTGTCTATACCTGTATTAGTCTCTTACAGCATGAAAGCAGTCTTAATTCATTAGTAGTCCGATCTGCTTTGACATCCAGTTTAACTTGAATCTTTAAGTCATTTTATGTACAAGTAGTTTTACAACAATATATTCCAGCTGCACAGTAACTTTGCCACCAGTTGAAATCTGTCTCTTTCCTCCGGCCACAGGATCTGATTATCTAAGCATGTGCAAAAACCGGAGCAGTAGCTGTAAAAGTAGGGCTTCTAGTTTTTCCCATAGATGGGCATTGCACAGAAGTTACAAGAAAAGCTCCCTGCAATGGGGCCATCTTGCATGTTGCACTCTTTCCTCCTGGCACAGTCATGATTTCTACCTGTTAGGACTCCACCAGAGGTAGCAGATAGATAGATGGATAAACAGCACAACAACACAGAGTTTAAGTATGTTTAACTTTCAGTTAAAATATGACATTGTTATTGAAATTTTCGACTCCTGATTTAACTCTTCGTGCATGAAGTTGTGTTCGTGCGTCAAGCGAAAACCAAAACATGCACATTAAAGATGAGAAATGCAAAATTTGTTGAAAATATCTTTCACCTCCATTGCATATTGTAGTTTTCCTGACGGACCTCAGGTGTCTGTTGGACTGAAACAGGAAACATGACTGATGTGTTTAGTGTTATACTGGAGGAGTGCAATGGAAATAAGCCTTTACTGTGTTTTCACTCCCTGTGATTTTTAATGTATTCAGTGTCTGCAGTGCAGTATTGTATTATATGTGCTTTTAATCATCAAATAATTTCATTCATTCATTCTGCAAATGCTGAGCTGATAAGGAGATTTATCAGTTAAGGGATGTGCTCTTTTGTGGAAAATTAAACTCATTAACTCCCATTGTTCTCCACTCGTGACTCTCACAGGTTCTTCGTCAGAAGCAGGTGGACAGTCCTGAGGTCAAACAGGTGTCTGTTCGCAGGTTTGCCACGTTCGACCTTTTCAGCAGGAAAAGGCTTGTGACACAGGACCCCAGTGATACCTCAGATGACCAGTGGGTGGAGTACAGAAGTGTCTACTTTCCTGAGTACAGTGCCTTACTCAGGTACATACACTTGAATGGACGCACATAGGGTTCCAGTTTCATGCTGGCACAGATAAAACACAGTGACAGTACACTCCACAAAGGGTCATTCCACGTTACCACAACACATCTGGCTAGTTTGCTAAAAGACAGTATTGAACAAGTTCCAGATTTGTACACTGTTGTGGTACTTTTATCATCGAGGGTAAAAGAGCATGGTTGGTGGCATCACCTAAAAATATTTAGGATCTGTCGTCAGTTGTGAGTTGAGAACAAATGAAGGGTTGATTTGCAAAATCAGATAAAAGCAGCTGTTAAAATGAACAAACCAGCATCAGTTTGATAGATATTCCCTGGAGTTCACAATAGCAACTTCTGGAAAATGAGTAAAAACAGAGATATTTGTTTTTGCTCATGAACCCTTCAAGCACGCTTGAAAAAAAAAAGTATCAAAGTAAGTAAAAAAATTCTTTGCATTGAAAATGCAAAAACGCAACTGAAGCGAAAGCGTTCCAAACCAACAGGTGGCGCTACAACCCTAACCCTAAAGCCATGCTGACCAATCAGAGGCCTGAAAAAAGACTTACCAACAGGCTACCTCCAACTAGAGATCCAGATGAGATAACAGCGCACACTCTGATGTCACAAGACAAAAACTCTTCAACCCGGAAGCAGCTTTCCATGAGAGTAGAGACGGACTGTGTGTGGACAAAAAGCCGAAATCCGTAGAAAAAGCTACATTTTGACAAATGTGCATGTACGTGTGGACCGGGCTTGAGGCTTTCCAGGATGCCCCTTTCATACCCAATCATGACACTATTACCTGTTCCCAATAAACCTGTTTACCTTTTCAGTTCAGAATAAGCATATATTTACAAAAAGTGATGAAGCTGATGAGGTCAAACATTACATATAATGTCTTTGTGCTGTTTTCAGTTGAGTATACGTCGAAAAGGATTAACAAACCATCATATTCTGTTTTATTTATGCTTTACACAGCATCCCAGTATTTTTGGAATCAGGGTCGCACCTGACACATCAAATCTGTGCTCACTTTTTGATAAATTTCCTTTGGAACATGTTTAAAAGTCTTAATCTGGTTTCACTGTCTTTAAGAAGAAAGGACAACACAGCTTTCCCCCAGACTGCTGTGTAATGCTGTATATTTCTGTGTCTCTCAGGGACAACCTGGGGCCTCTTAGAGTTAATGAAGTGCTCAACAGTTTTGACAACACTGGAAATGTCTGTAAGTACATACTCTATCTTACTTCTTGAAGGTGTTGTATTTGTAATGTGTTTGTGTAAGTGTGTGTGGGTGTGATTGTGTTCACAGAGTTTGTTTTACTTGCTCTCTTCCCTGGCACACACACATGCACACATGCACACCACAACTTCGGGTTAGCCTCATGCTGTGTGCTGTTAGTGTTTGATTGATGGTTTGATGGAGGTGCTTTGATTCCATCTCTTTGCATGGGAGTGTGTCTCTTCCGTGGCTTCTACAGCAGTTTATCATGTGCTTATTCCTCCCTGCTACCTTCAAATGTCCTTCCGAAGGAAAGTGGGCTGCAGTCTCCTTATTGCTTCAGCCGACAGTGATGAGTGGTTTGGGAGAAAGGAAAGAGCATGACTCAAACAGGGATTCGCACATGCTCTATGATATGGAGTGAAATAGCATCACCTGAAACACAAGAGCCTTGATTTCACCTTCACTCAGTGAACCTTTTGTGAGGCATTTAGCTTGACTCAGTTCACTTCTGGTTGAGTTAAATTCAGCTTTACTGTTTACATTCTGTTCAGTTATTGCTTTTGCCTTCAGCAGCACAATGTGTAATTTTTGGAACAATCTAGCAAAGTAGGATTCCTAGAAATGTTTCTGTGACACTTAAGCAGTTTATACTATTGCAGTATTAAGACAAGGATCGTTAGAAACAGCAACGTGCTGTTCAGCTTTACAGCTTTGCTCCGCTGAATATGTTCACAAGTCATTATGTACGATGTACCTCTCTCAGTGCAGGTCCGTCTTCACAGGCATGTGATGGGGTCTGACAAAGGTCATGGGTTAGTGTTAACCAGCCAGATGGCTCCACAGGAGTCAGGGTCAGAGGCGAAGGTCATGGCTAGGGGCTACTTCACTGCACACTGGGATCAACCTATATGAGTCATGACAGAGCTCAGTGGCGGATCTCATTCCAACCTGCCGGAGTGGATAATCCCTTTTTTCTACAGGTAGACAATAGGATCAATCCTTGTTTTATTTGAAGAGAGAAAAAGAAGTTGTTTTTCCCTTTTGGCACTCACCTCACTTCCTCTGTTCTTCTGCCTCTTCCTTTTTTTCTATATATAAAATAGCAACAAGTATAAAGAGCCCCTCCCTCAAACAAACATCTCCTCCTTCTCAATCTACCCCTCCTACCATTTCTCCTCTTTCTTTTTTCCACCCCTCCATCCCTCTCTCCTCTCAGCTGGAGCCGTGCTTGGCCAGATGGGTAACTGAGTTCCTGACTTGGCCGGTGGATTAGCACAGCCGGAGATGAGAGCATAGATGAGGGGAGAGGAGAAAAGGGGGAGATGGGGAGATGGTGGGTGGGCATGCCAGAGGTGGTGTGCGTGTGGACGTTTGTGTGTGTGTGTGTGTGTGTGTATGTGTGTGTGTGTGTTTAAGGAGTGAAGAGCCACCAGCGAGGGGACCTCGTTCCTCAGACAATGAGCCAGCCATCTCCCTCCTGTTCGCCATCCCATGTTTGGGACTAGTAATGCGTGAGATCAATTAGGATTGGTTGAGAGGATGCTCTGAAAGGCCCAGAGGTGACCCTGTCAGAGCTCTGGGGTATATTTTTCAGGGTGGGAGTCAGAGAGAAACCCCTCTAAATACACAAACACACACACACACACCCACTTATGTGTGCTCTTCACAAAGACGTACAGCCGTGCCCTTATGCTTGCAAAAAATCTGCACAGTCTTGGTAATAAACACGTATCCGCTTCGCCCACCTTCACACCCTCTCCACCGTTCCTGCTATCTTGATAATCCTTCACCCCTGAGGTGTGGACAAGCCCAAATCCTAGGGGTCCTTGTCCTCCTGAATAGCAGGCTAAAAAGCCTGGCCGGATTAGCCCACTGCCTCCAAAATGTGTGGACTCAGCTTAAAAATGCTGCCCCCTCTCAGCGTGAACCCTCTCTCCCGGCTATTGTGTTTGTCACACCACTGTGCACGAATGTGAACAATATGTTGTTTCTTAAGGTGACGGTAAGCTGGAGTCAATGGTTTCATTTCAAGACCAGAGGATCAGGAAAGGAGTCTTAATGAAGATGTTTTAGGAAATGGAGAGTGTTTCTTAGAGATGACGTCATATCACTGAGGGACATTAAGACGCCCAAATGAAGCCATATATACATAGGACAACATTTAATAGAGATTACTGGTAGAATTTACAGCCCATTACCTGTTGTGTATATCAGTTTGTACTAGGATGAAAATACCTAATGAAGAAATAAAGGTAAAACAGCAACAAGACCAAATGAAGGGTAGCACGGTGGCACAAGTGGTAACACTGTCGCCTCACAGCTAGCAGGTCCCAGTTCGAATCCCCCTGTGGGCGCTGGTGGCGTGTCCTCCACCATGCCTTCAGTGCCTGCTCGAGGAAAAAGGGTGGAGTTTGCATGTTCTCCCCGTGTTCACCCGGGGTATCCTCCTTAAATAACCCCCACTAAAAACATGCAAGAAGATCACCACCTGACCAATGGTGACGAACAGAGTTGGGTCCCTGGGCGCCGCTGTCCCACCGCTCCTGGTCTGCCGCGGAGGAAGGATGGACCAAGGATGGGTTAAAGGCGGAGAAAATAATTTCAGGGAAGCATGGCGTGTGTGCATGTTGTGTGCAACAAACCGAGCCATCGCTCAGGACTCAGACCGGGTCCAAATTATACTGAGGCTCCTCAGGTTGCGTCTGGGGTTTCATTTTACGGCCGCAGGTCTCAGGTCTGTGCTAATATGTCTAACACCTGAGTGGATCGGAAGTGATCTGAGCATACTTGTTATCAACTCTGATCACACGCTGCACCACAATCACAGTTTAATTGTTGGTGCAGGAAGTGAGAATATGACTTTCTCTTATTTCCATAAATTAGTTTTTGAAGCATATAAACAAATTAGTGAGACAGATACTTTCCTGCGTTTGCTCTTGATGAGGTATCTGCGTCCAAAGCACCCCCTCTGCTGGTCATCCAGAAGTCACATAGCCTCAGTTACATTTGTAACTCATTGTCGATGAATGATTGGGCCCGTTTCAGACTGGTCTGGATCACTTTGAACTATTTGAACTCTGAACTCCCGACCTTCCTGGTTCTTTAGCTGACAGTGGGGGCTTGTAATTGTAAGAGAGCTTTGTGCGGCCGTTGTTTGGGGTTTTAGGGGTGCTTGTTTCCTGCTTGGGATCAGGACTTTAGGACACAATGCAGGCCCTTGGGGTTGGGTGACTAAGAATGCATCAGAGGAGGTGTGTGCATGTGCGTGTGTGTGTTTGAGAGGTTTTAGGCAGAGCTTGTTGACATTGCAGAGCTTTTGGTAAGAGGGCTTGTTGGGCTGTGGGGTTACTTGTTGGGTTCACGTCACAGGCAAAGGTCACAGTGACTGATCGGTGTGCCCATACACACACACACACACACACACACACACACACACACACAAACAGGAATAAATGATCTTTGCTGCTTGTGATCGAGATAATGTACATTAACCTTTTGTTTATTTATCTGCCACTTTAAATCAATGGTTTAGGGGATCTTAAAGGAGATTACAGGAAGGAAGAGATGCAGATAAGCTCGTACTCATTTAGAGAAATCTCTGCTTCTGCATGAGAGTGTCTTTGTGTGTGCGTGTGCGTGTGTGTGTGTACGTGTAATCAAGAGCCAAGCATCCTAATGAAGCCTAATAGAGCCTTCTTCTCTACAGCTGTCATTGTCTGAATGGCTACTAGCCTTTCAGCCTCTCACTCATCCTTATTATCTCCCACAGACTTCACCTATCACCCCCGCTGGTAAATGCTATAAGCCCAGAATGTCTGAGATGTGTGAGAGAGAGCTAGTTGGGGGAGGAGGGGTGGGGTTGGGGGTTGGGGGGGGGGTGTTTTTAGCGGGCCGTTTATGTGTGTGTATGTCTGTTTGCACCCTACCAAATAAGCCAGTCATCAGCGCACATGGCAGCGCTGTGTTTTTGTCACTTCCTGTTGCAGCGTTGGACAGGTGTGTGTGTTTTCTGTATCCCGTGGATCTATCACAGTCATGTATGCGTGTTTAATGTGTGTCTAAGTGATCTTCGTGACTATGTGTGTACGTGTGTGTGTGCATGCGCATATGAGCGTGTACCCGTGTGTGTGTGTGTGTGTGTGTGTGTTGTAATAGGTGCCCCCCGTAGCCTCCCCTTGTGCCAAGCCTTTAGCGGAGCCCTGTTTGCATAATTATGCTAATTCATTGTGCCATAGTGCTAATTAGACCTTGTTAGACAATAGCGCGAGACTGGGAGCTGGCAGGCGTACACACACAGACACACACACAGACACACGCTCACTCAGACTGTTGTGTCAATGACAAGGTTTGCGGTCCCCCTCTGCGCTGTTTATAACATGCTCTCTATAGAAATGGTGCTCTACTTGTGTGCTCTGGACTGAGCTCAGGTGTCTCTTACGATTCTGATTTAAGCTAATGGAACAAAAATCGACGTGGAACAACAATACTCCACAAGCTTCCTCACAATCTAATGAACCGGTCCGTGCCCATATTCCCTTTCTCTCCTGTTCCTCAGAGCTGCTGTTAATTGTTCCTTTGCCAGCAATTTATTCTATTTTTCTAAACTCTGCTTATTGTGACGATAAGTAATAAAACACTGAGTCAGTCCAGGAAAAATAGGTTCATTTTTTTTTAATTTCTTAAATCAAATTGGCTCTAAAATTCTCAGACTGCTCTTCACACTATTAAAAAGAAAAATGATAATATTAACAGAATCTTATTTTTTTTCTTGCTTTCAAGACATTGGTCTAAATAAATAAATTCTGCTGTGTGAATTAACTCAAATGAAAGTCAGGTGACCCCAGTGGGGCTTTAGGACCGAACAGCAACACATATCCCACCAACATACTCCAGGAGACATTGAATAGGTGTCCTAAAGTGGACATTAGCTAAACTAATGGACAGGAGCTTGTGTTAAAGGAATAAAATGAGACAATGAGCAGTCATACTTTCACGCTGGTGCGTGCAAAAGGGTTTTGCCTGGAAGCCTCTGTTGTTTACATGCTGTGGTGTGATTGGGAGCAATTAGATCTGACTTTTTCAGCTGCAGCGTTGTTGTATACTACGTGTACTACAAGGTGGTAACAGGGATCAGTAAATGCAGCCTTTTCTGTTCCTCGGAGGTAGTTTTACTGGAGTTTTCCTACTCCTTTTTTTCAGCATAGATTTTAATCAATTGTGCGGTTTTAAATGAAATAATTACTGTTTTCTTCTGTTGCAAATGTAGACGTTATTATGAACATTAAGTTACATTTTCAAATAATGATACAGAGCACAAATAAATGCAATTTTGTATTTTTTGCTACTTCTGAGTGTTCTTTACAAAAATGACATACTGAAATGCTCCATAACTATCGTTCAAGCGCATGTTTTGCCATTGCCACAGTATTTGTTTCAGAGTCAATAATTTAACCACTAAACACAAGAGCACAGTCACACAGTAAGTGGATGTGGCTTTTAAAGTGTGTATGCACATGTGCACGTAGCGTGTGTGTCACTTTGTGGTGTAGGAGTGGGGGTAGGAGGTAGTGTAAGCAAGACTTGAGTGGCTTGAGGGCACAGTGAAAGAGTTGCCGGTTGACTTAATTGAAAGTAATTGATTTTCGCTTCTGCAGCGTTGTCTCCTCCGTCCGTTCACTGGAGGAAACAAGAAGCAGGGACTCGCCTGAAGTACTGCAGGGTGTTGGAAGCTTCTTGACACTCGAGAAGTAAACAGTCGCCACACTATATCTGAGCACAACTTGATGCTAATGTGCAGATGCAGACAGAAATGTTGACACACACACGCGCGCATGCACGCTGGAATTCCCCGCAGTAAACCACCATTATGACTTTGAGCACAATAGGGATTGAAGGTGAGCTGTTGGGTGTAGCTTTGCTCAAGGAGTCCTCTCCCATTATAGCCAGCAGTTGATTATGTGAATTTGTGCATGACAGAGTTTGTGTGTGTGTGTGTCCAGATGCGTGTGCACGTGTGCACTATTACCAGTAAGCGGTGGGGATTAAGTTCAGGAAATGAGTAGAGCGTTAAAGGTTGCTTCCCTGCCCAGTGCTCTTGCATTGTCACCACTGCTAATACTCAGCTAATTACAAGGACATACTTTAACAGCAAGCTCAGTCCGTAACCCTCATGTCTCTCCACTTCGCTCCCTCCCTTTCTTAGGTTACCCCCTCACCCTAGAATTAGGGGATGAAATGAAAGAAAGAAAGAAAAAAGAAAGAGTAATAACAGGTCGCTCCCCTCCCTAAAAGCTCGCCCTCCCTCTGGACGGATACAATTATTGGATTTTTCTCCATTTAAGTCAACCAGCCCCTATGTGCCCCTCCTGGCAATGTCCCCTATGGTGCCTAAGCTCAACCTACACTGGCCCCTCAGACCATGTAACACACACACACTCACACAAAGAAAGAGAGTGGGAGTGTATAATATCATTTAGCTGTGGTTCACAGTTGGAACATCATCGCGTCTTGTAGGCCACATCACCAACATGCAGTGTGCTGCATCCTGTTAGCTGTAAAGCTTCTATTCATTTGGCTTTTTATGTTTGAAGTAAAAAAATTAGAAGGCTGGACAAAGAAGAGTTAATTCCTGTGTAACACAAATAGTTATGCTTTATTAGTTGCTATGCCAACTCTTGTGGTAATCATAGCTAAGATTCCTTCTTTTCTCTCTCTCAGAAATAAAGATTATGCTACATTGAGTGAAACATTGCAGTCAGTACAAAAGTAATGATTCATTCAAAGCAATTAAACCCTCACAGATATTATTTTCTCTGATTATAGCTACTTGCAGTACAACATTAATTTTTGATCTCAGACTTGCGGGCTGCCTCTGGTATAGAATCTTTTACAGCCGCTTTCTATGTCATCACCTGCGGTCACGATGATGAATACCCCCTCGGGTGAAACTGCACAATCGTTCATGAGAGTGGTCCAAATTTGAGCAACTTTAAGCGGCAAATTACACATTTTTAAAATGCTGTTTCTTACACCCAACTGAATCTGTATCTGTATCTAGATGAGCCTTTTTTATTCTTACTCTAACGGTCCATGTGTACTTTGTTTGTCAGTGTGTCTGCATGCACATTTGAGTGTTCTGTACTACTATTAAACCTTTATTTAACCAGGTAAGTCCCCCTGACGTGACAAAATCTGGCCCTGGCCAGGATAGCAGTATTACTGTGTACACAAAACAAAACATACAGTATCAACTGACATCACAGTGTGTCAGACCAAATGTAAACCGAATGTTTGCACACACACAGATGTACTGAGTACACTTACATTAGAGAGCTAAGTGATTAGTGCATAGTAGTTAATTTGGCTCTCCTCTCTCTTTTTGCTATCAAGTGCACCACTGAGCACTTCCAAGTGTACATATGTAAGAGCATCAGTGTGTGTGTGTGTTTGTTTATGTGTGTGCACGTCTGCGTGTGAGTGTCCCTGATGACATTTTGAAACAAATAGATGATTAATGTGATTAGTGTGTTTGTCGGGGAGTGAAACCTCTATAGTAAATGGCTACACGGGCATATGGGAATAGACTCTGGCTCCACTCCAGACGCTCAGTTCGTGTTTGTGTGTGCTTCAGCGTTTTCTTGCTTTGCGTTGGTTTTGCCATTTTAACATTATGCACTTTTTAAATTCTTTTTTTTTTTTTTTCTACATTTACAACATAAATACATCATTTAAATGAACGCTTTTCTTGTAAATCCTGACAAAATGTTCCATGCCTCTATTTTCCAGCCTTTGAGAGATAGAAACGTAAACCTTTTGAGGAATGTAGAAAATATTAAAAGCGCTCAGGAACCTGTAATTTGTCAGAAGGAACCTGGTTCTAGGTTCGGTAGGTTCTCCCCCTGAGAGTAATACAAAGTCCTGAGCTCATACCTCTGGTGGCTTTGACTTTATCTTCTGCTTAATTCACAAAATACATTCCTGTATGTCATTGGATGTGTTGAGAGTCATTGTTAACTATGAATATTTAGTTCTTGGCACTATTTTCTCAGAATGCCCCAACAGTGAGATGATGGAGTGGCTGCCTGTCAGCCTTCAAGCTGTCAACATGCTGTAACTGCTAATGCATTTGCTATTTTGCTAAAGAGCCATTAACTTGCTTAGTGTCTCACTATACAGCTTTAATGCACAAACTGCTACAGCACTCGTTCACTCTGTCAGCCTCTATCTGGAGACTCCCTAAATAGCCCCACAGGGGTCTTTAACTGTCAGTTGGCTGAGCTAACGCTAAAGTAGGTGTTGACGCTAATGGGTGTGCTAAATGCTAATGTGAGCTAGCGTGGGACTCTGAGGGGAAGTAAACTGATTTTCAAGTGGCCCCCTGAGAGACGGCCCTAATGACTAACTAGCTGTAGCATCTCTCTTGGGCTCCAGGCTGAAAGGACTGAAGCCGCTGGGGCCGCTCTGACTGCTCACTGCCATATTGTGCTATGGCTTTACGCTTTCGTTTTAGAATATTATGGGGAAAAGCAGCTCAATAAGTGGTCTGTTGTTTGTGTTGTTTGTGACATTAGTCATTTGAAGAAGTTCGAAAGATTCATATATCAAATATTTAAATTGAACATTTAGATTTCCTTTATCATAAAATTATATTTTGATGAGTTTTAGGCTCTCTCTCTCTCTCTCTCTCTCTCTCTCTCTCTCTCTCTCTCTCTCTCTCACACACACACACACACACACTCTGTCACTCACACATGCACACACCTTTTTCCTCTCTTATTCTGTCCGTCTATCTGTCCACAGCAGGCCATGGCGCCACAGACCTTTGTGTTTGCCAATTGAGGCTGAAATACTCTCTCTCTCACTCACTCGCGCGCACGCACACACACACACACACACACACACACACAC
>JBBMOE010000038.1:2340248-2378584 GCA_037975065.1 Chaetodon trifasciatus
CACACACACACGCACGCGCATGCGTCCTGGAGGAGAAATACAGTTGGAGCTTTTATGCCGCTTTCCCAAGTGGCTGTTTTCGAGGGCAGCCACAATGGAGGGCCTAATGTGGATTTGTTTAGAGAGCTGGTTAATTGGAGTGGGATGCTCTAATTGCACCTCTTTCATGGTGTGTGCGTTTGTGGATGTGTGTGTGTGTGTGCGAGTGCGAGTGTCACCTGGCCTTTGTTTGGACTGTGAGCGGGAAAACATTTGCTCAGCTATAACTACACCACACAAACACTATAAGCTACATAACACACACGTCAGGGGTGTGAAGTGTCTAAGTATGGGGAGAGAAAAAGCAGAGTGAGGGAGAACAGCATGCCTTATAATGGGTATAAGCTACTGTATGTGCAGACCCCCCCCCCCCCCGCCCCCGCCCCCATTGTGTGCTTGCACAGCTGTGTGCACATGTCTATCTGTGCAGTGCCTCCCTCTGTCTCTTTTTGCCGGTGTTGTCCCCCAGTTGGGGGTGCTCTAAGTCTTTGTATGACTCCACTGCTGGCTAATGTTTGTGCATGTGCATTCGTGGGTGTGCACGGGATGCCTGGCTATTTGTATATCGAAGCTTCCTGCCAGTTTGACATCTGTGTTGTCATGCCGCAGTGTCCTGGTATGCCTTATGCCTTTTCCAGGGCTTTACACAGGTTTTACATGTAGGGCTGATAGTTTTGAGGGTGGTTGTCAGGCATACTGGTAGTCAGCTGACAAATTAAAGCAAAAACGTGAACGGATGAGTGGTGAAATGCGATGAATGCGGATGCTTCCATACAGGACTTGAGAGGTCACTGATGTGTGTGAAAATGATATGAATAATACAGTATGAGCCTCACAGATCCATCCCAGGTTAACATCTGCAGGATTCTACAGACTGTGGTCTCCACCATCATCATCACAACATAAAATAAGGGAATATCTTTAGGAAGAATATGTTCAGTTCTGTTACTGTGGAGGTTCACGGAGGCCCAACGCCTCACTGAGGCGCTTTATGTTGATTTTTGCTTGAATCCGTCACCTAACTGCATGCAAAGCTTGGTAGCCCAGCTGCTAACAAAAGCAGGTTTGAAAAATAAAATAAGCTGAAGTGAAATAAAAAGAAATGGAAGAAAAAAAAAATGAAGTCTAGCAAAAAGAAGTTTTAAATGTATTGACAGTCCACTTTGTCCACGGCCCTCTCTCTGAACCTTTTCTCTGATTCCCGTCTCCGTCGTCCACTCTCAGGTCCCTCCTCCTCGTCTGTGTCCATTTGTTTTTCCCTTCCACTTTCCCTCTTTACTCTCCGTCTGTCCAGTTCTCTTTCAGTCTCAGTCCACCATCCACTTATGATGATTGTGTGTGTGTGTGTGTGTGTGTGTGTGTTTGTATATGTGGGTACCTCTGTGTGAGTGCAAACACATGGCGTGCCCTAAGTGGGCCATAGGCCTAAAGCTAATCAATGACTGTCATTTAAGCCCATTCTCATCCTGCAAACACACACACGCACACACACACCGCAGTGCTTTGCTGATCAATTGAAAATAAGTGTCATTCACTTTTGCTTGTCTACTAAAGGACACGGACAGAGCCCGGACGGTCCGTCTCGATTTCCCGTTAAACTTCTCTCTGTTTCTTTGTGTCCGTCTGTGTTTAGCTTTCATTGTTTGGCATTATGAGACAAGAGAGTGATCTCTTTTGTTAGCGTAAGTGTACATGTTTCTCTTTGCTTGTGTGTGCTCATGTGTACGTGTGTGTGTATTTAGGTGCACGCATGTGTTTGCAGGGTCAGTCTAAATGGAGATGGTATTATTAGTAACCATTCGGAGCACAGTGGCCGTAGTTCCCCAGCAAAGCAATCAGATCACTTAAGAGGCTGCTTGGTGTATAGTCTATGGCCTAAAGCTTCCTGTCTCTCCTTGTATGTCTCTCTCTCCCTCTCTCTCTCTCCTTTAATGCCTCTCTCCAGCACACACAAAAACCCCAGCAGCCATAGCCATCACCCCTTATCTTCTCCCTCCTCACCCCTGCCTCTTCTCCTCTCTACCACTCTTGCCTCCTGTCCTTTACCTCCATGGGGGAAAAAGGACAAGGTCATGAAGATAAACATAGAAAAGTGAAAGCGGAAGAGCGAGAGAGACAGAGAGAGCTGAAATGAACCATCTCATTTGGACATTAGCCCCTGGGCAGCCGCGGTGAGAGGCTAGCTAGCCTAGCGGATAATGCCCAATTGTGTATAAGGCATTATTTAGCTTCAGTTAGCCGGCTGCTTTGACAAGCTATTACTGAAAAGAATGAAGAGCAGGGTAATGCAAGACTTTGTGTGTGTGTGAGTGAGTGTGTGTGTGCATGTGTATGTGACAGGTGGGTAACTGCCCCTGGGACCCACTGGCATAGACCTTGCTCCACTTCCACATTGCTGGCGCGCAGAGACCACACACAAATACACACTAATGCATGTGTGTGTCTGTGTGGGTCTTGACAGCATGCTTAGTGGACTGTTTCCATCCATGCATGCACAGCGGTGACAGCATTGCCACAGACAGCCAGGGTAGGCTGTTTAGTGAAGGGTCCCTTAACCCCGGTGACACTGAGGAGTTTGATAGTGAAACCCATGAATCTGTTCCCATAGAGCCTGAATTCTAAAGAGACATCCGCGTCAAAGCCACTTAAAAGATACAAAGGCAGCTAAATCTATATTGTATCTTGAATTATTTGTAATTTTTAGCCACTTTGGTTTGTGCTAGTCGTGTCGTTTTAGTAATTTTTTACAGTAAAGAGTGAGCGACCCTCCCTGACACAGACATAGCGTCCCATTCCCCAAATACAAATATGGTTTTTAACACTCAAGCTGAGTCGATCCTTCTGTTTTTTCTTTGTCTTTGAACCGAATTGTCGTGTTGGAAATTAAAATTGTGTTGCAGGTTTACTTATCAGCTTCCTGTCTAGCTAATTTGAGTCAGTTTTGGTTTACTTGTGTGTAAAGGAGAGAAGTTTATATTGCAGCAGGAAGATTTTACTAAATATACAGCTGTGTATCCATGACTTTTGAAAAAAAAATTGGTGCTTTATTAAAGCCAGATGTTTGAAGTCTCAGTGCAGAAACAGCTCTTAACTGTGAAAAATACACAAATTAATCAAGTTATGTAGATAAAAGCTCACATTTTTTTATATTTAGTCCTGTATTCTGGACTTTTAGTAATTTTCTATATTTTTTCAAGCAAATAACTCAATAATAACACGAGAAAAGTCCATTAATAACGATCATCCTGTGCTCTGTATGAGTAAAACATGTACGGGTTTGGAGAGAAGAGAAAAGAGGGGAGAGGCGAGGAGAGAGGAGAATGTCTAATAGAGATATATCATTACACTGTTATATGTGTAATCTATTGTGCTGCCATTGAACAGCAGCAGCGTGAGTTTGGCAGTAGGCCATGCACACACACACACACACATACACACACACGCTGTGCCTCCAGTGGGGCAGTAATAGAGGGTGTGAGTGTATTAGTCGCTACAGTCCAAGTGTTAAGTGCTGGCCTGGTGTGTGTGAGATCGATGACAGCCGGGCAGCCCCTCATCCACACTCGCACACACATAAACACACACCGAGCTGTGACACATAGCCTGGGGTCAGGGGTCATACACAAACATCTCTGTCTCTCAAACGCACACAGACATCTCCCCTCTCTACTTCTGTGTGTATGTACGTATCAAAAACACTTTGTGTCTATTAGACGTACACACACACACACACGTGCGCACACACAGCCATACATATACCCATCCTGTCCTGTGACCATAGGGAGGGGCCTGCTGTCAAGCGCCGGTGGTCCATCGATACTCGGGCAGTGCACTAATGCCTGCTGCCCGCTGATGGACGCTGGCCTGCCTCCAGGGACCATTATACTCACTGGGACACAGACAGACACACACACATACACAAACACACATCGGTACACTAGCATGGAACACATAAACAAACCAAACACTTGCATGCACACACAGCACATAGTGCCTGCAAGCTCAAACGCCACAAACACATGAACGTGCAGTAGATACATGCATACACCATTGCATTTTAATGAGTGTTCATATCTTTAGTTTTCACGCAGTTAAACTAACAATTATGTTGAATGCAAGTTGGACATCCTAAACATAGATGCAGCAGTGTTGTAATGAGAGGTAAGGTAAAAGAAATGCATACTTACGCATACAACTGATGCTAGGCACACCTCAAAATGGATGTTAGGATAGCGCATTATTACCATGGTGGGAAATAATACCCTCCACATTAGCTGATAGAAATGTGATGAAATTTAAGGTATGATATCGTGCAAAAGTCTGAGGACAGAAGTAGAAACGTAATGTCTTTCATGGTCTTACTGTAACTCCTCTTCTCACTTTGGCTACTCTCACGTCTACCAAATAAGTTTGTCCGTGCGGATCGGTGACAGTACGCGTCATTTGTCGTAGGGCACTGCTGCTGTACTATTTTTTGCCATCCTGCACAAACCTCTTTCCTGTCCTGAGCGGGGCAGTAGGGTCATTAGGTCATCAGCGCTCACGTGGCTAAAATCACCAGAGTGCTGCGGGATCAAGTGCTATATTCTGATCCTTTGCCTTGTTATCCATCGAACCGCAATCCAGACACCATTAGTGCTACTCTTCTCTACTTTGCTGTGGCTCTTTGGTCCTTTTCTTCGTTCTCTCTTCCTTAGCACCAGACCCCTCATCTTTGCAGCTCCCTCAAATCCATCCAATTGAACACACTCTCACAGATCTGTATTACTCACAGAGTGTCAGGCTCAGTGCTTTTTTTAGGTGAATTAGCTGAACAACAAATGTGCTGAAGTGTGTGAAAGAGAAGAAGATGAGAGAACAGATACCCAGGAGGACCCTACAGTGGGTGAGGTGAAGTTGGTCCATGTGCCTGAATTCTTCAGGTGTAGTCCTGTAAATCCCTCACCTGGTTGCTATCACATGTAAAAATCAGCCATATAATAATCAAAAGATAACCAATGTTTTCTATGTTTGGCCTTTATTTGAGCATATATGGCTAACCAAGTATTATTTATCATTCAAAGAACACCATGTTAATGTAATACATACAGATCCTCATTGGACATATCTAGAGAATATGTGCACTGTCCTGACTGGGAAACAAGGGGAAAAGTAACCATAAAACTAACCAATTAAAGGAAATATAATGCTGGACACATGTTGACTGCAACACAGTTTATGTCATATAGTCAGGGGGCAGATGTTTGCCAGTCCCACAATCCTAAACATAGAAACACCTCAGGTACACAAGCAGCAGCAACAGTTTGACATCCAGTAGATTCCCATAACAGGAACTGGTGTCTTTGCATAATTTCATATCTATTAAACACAGAGTCACAGCCATGCTCGTGGCTATGTGGAGCTGTGTGCTTTGAGCTAAATGCTAATGTCAGCATGCTAACATGCTGATAATGATAATGCTAATGTGCCGATATTAGCAGGCATAATATAATGCACGCAAACATTTGCTAAGTAGCACAAAAAACAAAGTCCAGCAGAGGCACGTCATTATTTTTTCAGGTATTTAGTCGTAAACTATTATTAGGCAAGTTTAAATTTCGACCTGGTGGCGTTAGGTAAAAAAAAATCGTGATAAAGTCATTAAAAATCATCTGCAGGGGGAATGTTTGTACCAAATTTCATGGCGATCCATCCAAGAGTTCCTATCAAAACCACTTGTCGACCTCATGGTGGCACTAGAGGAGAAGTCAAGGGATCACCAAAGTCAGTAGGAGTCATTGTCCAGGAAGCCTGAATGCCTGCACAAAAACTGGAATGAATCCACGTAGTTAATGTTGAAATATTTCAGAGAATGAACCTGTTGGCATTACAAAAAGTCAGGGGGGACCCTAGACCCGGTATCCCTCGGGGCTGCTGTTTTTCCATGCTTTCCTTATTATCAGCAATCAAAAGACAAAACCAAACAAAGAATTAATCCCAGTAGTAAATATTGTCTGCGTAGCCATGGCCTGATGTCGCTTAAGCCTGCAGGTCACAGAAGTCCACAAACTGTTAAAAACACATACAAAGACTTAACTGTTGCATTTAGGCAACAATTTCCTAAAGTATGGTGAGCACAAGGAGTGTAGGCTGCTCCTCTCAGCTGCATCCCAGAGCATGTTCAGTGACCCTGCAGTCCCAGAGTTCAGCTTTCAGTGTCCATGATCGTCGTATGTCATCAAAGCCATTATGTCTATTTAATGTTTGAATATCAGAAATTACAATATAACAGGCTGTAGAAGGAAAAATGTACTTTACAGGTGATTTATTAATGATAATAAAGCATAAACATAAAATAAAACTGGTGTTATCCTTTTAAGCGGAGTGTGTGTGTATGCCAAAACACATATAGTACCAGTCTCACTGCAGTTGAACGAATGTCTGAATAATACATTTAATGATCGGGCTATAAGGAAATCTAACAGCAGCATCTTTGTACGTGTTAAATTGTTCAGCATGGACTGGCATTGATCTCCACGCCTGATTATATGCTTTCATCACCAATACATTTTTTTCAGATATGTTGTGGAAATATTAAATGTTTCCTGCCTGAGAGGGCCGCTTTCATGTATAGTAACAATTTGACTGCAAACAGGGAGTTATTATACTTTAAAAATATCACCAAATAGCATTGTGATCTCATTCAGTCCTTTGTGTCAGCAACATGGCTGTCAGCAACAGCAAAAATGAGAACTCGAGCACGGTTTTGTTCCAATATTGATTGATCTGTACTCTAAGAATTCCTCATTAGACCGGCTAATTACTACCCGACGCAAGTCTTTGTTTTATTGGCTCAGCACAATAAAAAGGGATCCCTAGAGCTCTGAAAAACCACAGTCCCATAATATAATAACATGAGGGAAAAAGGGAAAGTGTAACGAGTTCTAATAAAGCTCTTGAAGGTGTTTTGAGTATTAGATGGAAAGAATAATTGGAGTTTAAAGACATTTATGTTGACGTCCTCTGTGCTGCGAAGGCGCTGTTAGTGGTTACTTGCTTAACGTGGAAGCCACTCTTTCTTTTTCTCAGTTTATGGATTAAAAAAAAACAACAAAATTCCTCATTAAGCGCCGCTGTGGACAACAAGCAAGGCTAGAGTCGCAGAAGAGACGGGCGGGGAGGAGACGAGTGAGCAACACAGAGAGGAGAGATGAAAACAAAGTGAAACATGATGAGCGAGAAAACAGTGAAAGGACACCTTGAGAGACAGAGAAAAGAGGGAGATGGGTCCTGACAGGAGAAGGGGGCTGTCTACAGATTTGCCTGCATCAAAACCAGGCGCCTGTGGGCATCATCACAGGACAGGCACACACACACACACACACACACACACACACACACACACACACACACACACACACACACAAATGCACACACAGATGCACAGTGATAACCCATCAGCACTGGCCAAGTGTTGTTTAATCCAACCTGACTTGCACTCGACAGAAAAAGCAAATTCACTTCCACTCACAGTCTGGAAAACCGAGCGCTCTTCACATAAATGGCAGCGCTCTGAATTACCCCGTTTACGTGTGTGTGTGTGTGTCTGTGTGTGTGTGTGTGTGTGTGCCCGCTGGCATGCACACGTGCACACACTCCACAGCTCATGTTTTTATTTTTGTGATGATTTTTTCAGTGTGTTTGTGCGTGTGTGTTTACATGTATTGGTGGTGACAACCTCTTCAGCAGTACCCCCTTCATTGTGTGACAGGCAGATAGCTAGGCTGCTCTGCTCCCTATTGTTTGGGGGCTGTCATCAAACCCTGCTTGTACAGCCAGTTATACTGCCTGTCTGTGTGTGTGTGTGTGTGTGTGTGTGTGTGCATGGATGTGTGTGTGACACGGAGAGTTTGCACTTCTACATCTCCGTGTGCGCTAATGCATATACCTGAGCATGTTTTTCTGTTTGTGTGTTAATGAGTAGGCTTGTTTTTGCAAAAACAAAACAAAACAAGCGTCCGCTGCGCACATGAGCATATGCGCATAGGTGAGTGTGTGTTTGATTTGTTTATCTGCGCCACAATGAGAGAGAGAAGAGAAGATGAGGGCTGACAAGCCATTGTTTGACAGACTGATAGTTTGGCTGGAGCGCTCTACTGTACTCCCCTCTCCTCTCCATTGTTATGTGACTTGTCATTAAGCCCTTGTTGCCCAGTCAAAATGGGCCGGAGTGCTTGTTAGCCACAGCACTGTCATTTGTTGAGAGGAGTAGGTGAGCCTAGCACAAACACACACACACGCATAAACACACGCACACAGATACAAGAGGGCAGATGCACAGAGTGGGTACTGCAGATGTGAAAAATAATTTTTGCTCAGTATCTATGGTGCTCGATGTATTATTAACATTCTCATATAATACTGTTAAAAAAGACACGAGCTGTGCTGATGAAATTAGGAGTCGGCCATTGTTGAAAGAGGTAAGCTACATTGTTCAAAGAATAACTTTGGTATTATATTAGGCTGTAAGAGGTGAAAACTGGAAGGAGGAGAATCCACTGCCAGTGTGTTTTCTCTCCGTCAACAGCACCTTCTTGCTGTTGTAAAGTTATAAAATTGCTTTATTTTATTATTCCTAATCTTTTATTTGTTGAAGTTGGAGTGAGAGTGGAGTGGAGGAGGATTTGTACCAATTCTGTCTTCAATAGAGATAAGAAAATCCTACTTTAGTTTAACCAGAAGTAGTCTTTAAGTTTGTGAACAAAAAACACATTTTATTAGATGTTTAGATTGTTTGTATTGTTGTTATTGTTTTCTCTCTCCATGTGCTGCATAAGATTCATATTAATGTCTGTGTAGACGTATGCAGAGAAGATTGTTATGGCTAACTGCAGGTATTCACAATGTGGCAAGCAATCTGATTGGTTGATCCAACTCCTGTCGGGGGGTGAGACAGACAGACAGACAGACGGACAGACAGGCCAGTATCCCTCTCTGGTCCATTTCCTGCGTCAGGACGGGACGAGGACAAACAGGTGACATCACTTCCTGCTGAGGACAATCACACAGGAACAGGCCAGGAGCCTCCAGAAGTGCTGTCATCGCCATAACAACCCTGAGCACAGCCAAGAACACACACGTACAGTACACACACACACACACACACACACACACACACACACACACACACGACACTATTGTTAGCTCCAAACTGTCAATAAGCTGAGTTTATTGACATAATTTTGAAGCATTGTGTTTCTGTCTGTCTGTGCGTCTTTTCCCCGTTCTGACTTCCTGTTCTATCGGCCTCTTATTTAGCCCGTTTCCGTGTGGTGGGTTTCTCTTTCAGTTGGATACACAGTTAATTTCATCACTTATCCCTCTCCTCCTTCTGCTTCATGCTGCAATGAATGTTATGTGGTGTCAGTTTTTACAGTTTAATCTTCATCAGCAAAAGCACGTCAGTCTGACACTGCTGGAAAACACTTTGACGTGAAATATTTAGACAAACAACCTTGAGAGTAGCGTTTGCAGGTGACCTCGGGGTCTAAGATGTGTTCTTATGAAATTGTCAGATCTGACTGTCTCCCTCTGTCCTTTCATTTCTTACCAAGTCTCTGCTACCAGATGAAAAAGGTAACATTTGCTGTCCCAGTGCGTACATCGCTGTAAAGTAGCACACTTTATTGTACACTTAAAAACAAAAAGCTAAGACCTTGTGGAGGTCCAGAGAGAGGAGGCCTCAGAGGGCCACGGTGCTGCTCCGCACACCTGCAGTACCCTCTGTGACCTGAAGGTGGGAGCAGTGGCTGCAGTTTGACAGCTCTGCTGCAGTAGAGGAAGACCTACAGCACACAGCAGCTCCTGCACAACTGTCTACTTTTCTTGTTTGAGTACAAACAAAACGTACAATGGGAGGGAATTACAAAGCGTAACAGTCTTATGCAAGTAGTCGAGTTATTTATTGTCTTCCTTTATTATTTAAGTTTGTTTTTACTCATATGTGGTTGATGTAGGATTTAATGGAGTGTAGTCGCTTTTGTTTTTGAGCTAACCTGTCCTGTTCCTAAGGGCCCATTCTATTCTATTCTATTCTATTCTATTCTATTCTATTCTATTCTACTTTAAGCTATTTTGTTTTCCAGGAGTGACGTATAGGAAAAAACAGGGTACAGTGAACAGTTGATTACACATTGTCACTCTCCATGTATTTGCCTTGATGTGCGCTCTTATGTGCGCTCTTAATTGATTGACCCGTTGTTATGGATCGCCTTGTGCTCGGCACCAGTCAATACTGCCAGGTCTTAGTTTTCCTGGCTGAGAGGGGGAGAGGGAGAACGGGGAGGAAAGAAAGAAAGACAGACAGAGGGAGAGAGGGAAGATATTGATCAGGTGCCGTGAGCATCGAATTCCACGTTTACCTGACCTTCCAAACTGCTGGCATCATCACCGTAGTACGCTGCTGATGTTCATTCCTCTCTCGCTTTCTTCCTGCCTTCCTCACTTCACTGTCCTTTTGTCTCAGCCCCGTGTGGATTTGTGTGTTTGTGTGTGTGTGTGTGTGTGTGTGTATGCATGCTTGAGCTGCAGATAAAGCCTAAATTGAGCTGTTTTGATTGTTCACTGAGAGTGCCCGCAGCACAAGCCCCCTTGGCTGAGGAACACACACACACACGCACACACTCACACACACACACACTTCCTTACATTCAGCCCCTTTCCAGTCACTCTGCACTCCCTCTCCCCTGCTTTTTTATTAAGTGGTGTTGTCAACAGCGGTGAAAATTCTTTTAATTACTAGTCAGAATAACTTTCTGTCTTTGGAGCGAAGCGGGCTACTTGTTAACACCAAACTCTGAAAAAAAGCCTCCTGCTTCACTTAATGTCTCACTACCACTAATCCGGGTTTACAGGTCTTGTTTTTTGGGGCTAGATTAGCTTTAGGCCTAACTATAGGGAGGTTGTTCTGTGGAAGGTGACTTGGAAAAGACATGAGCATAAGATTAGCTGTAGCGGGGTTCTCCTCGACTGAAGACATGTGTAGTGGAGCGGTCGTCAAGAATGTCTTTGGCTAATTCATGTGACGATTTCATAGAAACATTGATCAAATTGTCCCTAGTAGTGTTATTCCTCTGCAAATGGAGGGATCACTTGTAATATAGTGGTTATGTAAGTCCAAAAAAAATACTTGACCGGATGACTAGAGGTGGAGGCCCTGATCTGTAGCCCAGATTCATAGATTAATTCATTCATATATAATTTGTTGTGAGAGGTTAAGATGCATAAGAAGTAGCAGTCAGTGTATGAATGGATTTATTAACATGTGTAAGATCATCACGCTCATGACTCTGTGTGGAAGAAGGCCAAGAAATGTAAAAAAAGAAGAATAGAGGGCTTTGTACGCTTAAGTCCAAAGCAGGTATTTAATGATAAAGTCAAGCATTTGGCCACATTTTACTCCAATAAAGGTCCAGTGACCTAAAACCTGGCTTTATCATTAAATACCTGCATTGGACCTGAGTGTGCAGAGCCTTCTTCTCTCATAGTTTTTGACTATAATAAAATATAAGCAATGTCATCCTCGCGCTCAGCAGAGGTCTCCCATGGGAATCCGTTTGCTTGTGTACCAGATGTAGAAGAGATGCACTGGCATGTCTGGTTTCACAGGGATTTAAGAGGGGAAATACATATTTGTTGATTTGAAAAGGGAATGAACCTGAACCAGAGTCCAATGATACCATACAATTATGCAAATGCACTCCTAAAAACAAACTGCACGCAAATGATTTGGCAGAAACGCTTTGGGAGAGCGAGAGGTGTGTATGTGTGCACACGGATGTTGGCATGCAAAAACAAATGCACCGGACATTGTTCTGCGGCTGTAGACACACACACGCACGCACACACACACGCACACTCCAGGGATGATGTCTGGCTAGGTGGATAAAGTAGTGCTATTGTAATTCGATAGATGGCTTTCCCTAAGATAATCTGCCTTAAACAGATGATCATTTTGGGAGTAGATTTGATTGATGTGGGACAGGCGGAGAAAGAACAAGAGGGAGAGAGAGAGAATATGCATTTTTAAGTCCGTGTGTGTGAGAGAGAGACAGAAAATTAAAAGGGTACGTATGGTGAAGAACGTTATTTTGTGCCAACTGGACTCTAAATGATGCTCAAACTGGGACTTTGCTCTCTCCCTCTGTCTCTCTGGCTCTCTGGCTCTCTTCATGTTGTCATTGTTCATTTGACCAACCACCACTTTCCATTTTTCCCTTGTTTTCTATCCTCTTTTTATAGCATTTGTGATGCCGCGGATGTTTGACTCACATCATTTCAAAAACTTTGCACGCATTGTTGCAGCACTAATACACGTCTCGTTTCATGATCTGTAAGATATATGTGCAATTTAGGTTAGCTGATGGCTAAATGCAGCCCGGCAATGCTTTGAATATTGGATTGCTGTAAAAAAATTACTAACAGACAGTTGGTTTTTATAGGGTCAGTTCAACTAAATCACAAAAATTATGTTCTCTAATTTGTTCCTTGTGGACACACAGATTCAGGTTTGTTTTGTTTATTCTATCTGCATGGCTACATTACATCACAGGTAAGTGAGAAAATCAGCTTTTTCTAATGCGGGAGATTTGACCTGAAAAATTCTTACCCCTGTTAACCTTAAAAATCCGCTATTCACAGTATTCATGACTCATTTATTTGTCTGTGTTGTACCAACTTCCTGTCTTTCTCCTCATCATCCTCTCTGGGACACGCTCTTCATCCTTATTCAACATCCATTCACCCACCGTAGATGAGAGCAGCACATGTGGTTGCTTTGCCCTAGAAAAATGTTAGAATTAGGGTTTGATGAGTGTCCTTTCATTGGCCAGAGGTGTCATTAAGACACTTCATTCTTCTGTTTTGATCGTCACCATGTGACGTGACTGTAATTGCATCGGCAGCATTAACTTGCTGTGGTTTACTAAGCTGACTCGTACCCTGTAGCTATGCAGCCTGTGCTGACGGATGTGACTGAGCTCTCTCTGCTTTCATAGCCGTTTGTGCTTATTATTATGCAACCTTTTACAATGAGCTGAGAAAAGGAGCGAACAGATCAGTGTCGGCCCCACTTCCAGCGTTGCTTTATGCTGTTTACAAGGTTCATTATTAGAAGGTAGGTCAGCTCAATTGATGTCAGTTATTCATGTTAAAACACCCTCTGCTTCTGGTGGACTTCTAAACCAAACTCCATTCTAAAAGTGTGTGTTTTATGGTAGGGCTGCATTTTTACACAATAAAAACTTAATTACACCATCACTAAAACTCTTTTCTGATTCGCTTCGACCTACAGGCACAATCGGCACACATCGCCCGCCCTGTGACGTCACTGTCTAACATGCGATGAAGTGTCTGCCACAGAGGTATTGACAGGCCAAGTCCCACGATTTACCATTTCCAGCCTCTCTGTGGATGACCCGAAGCACTTGTTTTCACCCTCGAGGGGGCGTAGTCTTCCTCACGACAGGGAAGTGACGTGTGCCTGCTCTGGTGTATCACCCTCTCATCCCTTCATATAGTCCAAGTGGCCTTTCATTTGCTGAAAAAGGGAGACATTGTGAGTGAAAAAAAAACATCTGTCCTCTCTTCCTTCCTTCTGCTTACTTCCCAACTGCAGTGCATTTTGTGTTTTCCCCTCCTGCTCTCGCTCCTGCCCCCCCACCTCTCTCTCTCTCTCTTTCACTCTTTCAGTGTCTTCCTGCCCCTCTCTCCCAACATAATCCTCTGCTCAAGCCCCTAGGTTGCCTTAGAAACATCAATAACATTCCTGCTTGACAACATCTTAGTGCATTAAAGTGGTCGGAGGGAGGCTCGGCCCAACACAGGCACACGTGTGCGCACACACACTCACAAACACACACCCACACACTGGAAGCCATCACTAGGATTCCCACAAAAATCACAAAGACTGTCATGTTTGAGTTACAGAAAGAGGAAAACACATCAGGAAGGTTATGTAGATATTTAAACTGTGGGATAAACAGTCTGTGATAAATACAACAGTGAGATGTGGTGGTGATCAGGAGTTAGACCCCCCCACACCCACCTGCCGCAGCAGTCGTCCACTCTGTGACCCTGAGCTCTGACCTCCTTGTGTAAGGAGGTGAAGGTCTTAAGGCTGCAACCATTGATCAGCTTCGTTATTGATTGGTCTGAATGTTATTGTCCGTTAGTTCGGTCTTTGAAATGTCAGAAGATGGAGAAGAATGCACATCACAGTTTCCTAAAGCCCAACGTGACGTCATCAAATGTCCAGTTTTGTCCATCCAGCAGTCCAAAACTGATTTATATTCAGTTTACTATGCAATAAAAACAAGGACACGTAGCAAATCCTCACACTGGAGAGAAAAACGAAAATGAAAAATGCTCATTGATTATTAAAATTGTTGCCGACTCATTTTCTGCTGCTTGACTAATTGACTCTTTGTTTCGGCTTTAGAAAGTTTCCCTCTGGGGACGAACACATTTGTTCCACTCTCTTTTTTATTCAGCAGACGTTTAAAAATGGCTCTCATCTGAATACTTCTTGAACTACGACTCAACTCATGCACTAACGTAATTCAGGATGCTCTTATGGTCAGGTGATGAATTTGAGAGGAAAATGTCGACTTTCGCCGAGAGCTGGAGGAGCTTCTGCTGCTGCCACAGCGGTTTTAATAAACCTTTTAGGAAACCTTTCAGTTCGACATCAAGAGGGAAAATAATTAAAAGTACTTAGGGTGTTTGGCTGGCAGGCTGGGGTCTTTCTGTTCACACGTTGTCCCCGTGTTTGCGTTTGTTTTCTCCACAGTCCAAAGACACCTAGGTTAATCGGTGACTCTAAATTGTCTGTAGGTGTGAATATGAGCATGAGTGGTTGTTTGTCTCTCTGTGTCAGCCCTGTGACCAACTGGCCACCTGTCCAGGGTGAACGCTGGGATTGGCCGCAGCCCCCCGAGCCTGCAGAGGATAAGCAGTTATAGTTCATGGGTGGACTGCATGGTGGTATTTTTAGATGCATTACCAATACTCCCACTCAGCATCCTTAAAAAAGTTCAGTTAAATAAAGTACAAGGAAGTAATTTCTGCAAGACTGCAGCGTGGTGCTGGCCTGCTTTTTCCTTTATTGTTGCACTCTGAGGAGGGTGTGTGTGTGTGTGAGAGAGAGAGACAGAGTGACAGTATCCGCTAGAGTCCACTCTTGGCTTAGAGTAACATCACTTTCTGTCTCTCCGTCACTTTTCCTCTGTCTGTCTCTCTCCCTCCCGCCCTCTCTCTCGCTCAGTCCATCTCAATTAATACTCTCCCACCTCCCTTCGAGGGCCTATTATACATTAGCCCTCTAAATCGAATCTCATGGAAATTGCCAGGGAGACTAACGCTGCCAGTTTGACTGACACGCCGCTGGATTTGTATTCAGCGCGAAGTACGGCCGAGCACCTACACATGCAAAATTACACACACACACGGACGCATGAACACACTCGAGCGGTCAGCCGCGTCCTCGCCGAACATGGAAGAGAGCAGTTTGGACACAAGCACACGCTCACATATGCGTACAGTGGACTGAGCAGCGGGCGCTGCTTTTGGATACATGTAGATAATTTAATGTCACACATGCTGTACAAGGGCAGAGAGAGCATGTGTGTGTGTGCGTGTGTGTTCGTGTGTGTGTGTGTGTGTGTGGGGTGATAACGATGCTCTCTCATGGTGACGGCGGCTGCAGATTGTTCCATTGACAGACCTGTCATCATCCCAGTCAAATTATTCTGATTGGCTGCTGATTTCCTGATGGAGTCCCTCTGTGTGTGAGCGTACGTGTGTGTGTGTGTGCGCGTGTGTTTGATTGAGAGCCTGTGTGCTTGCATTTCTTGCATATGGGATGTGTGTGTGTGAGAGTGTGTTGTGTGATTTCTTGATGGAAGCCCCGTTTCATCATCTGTTGCCATTCCCACCTGTCTCCACGGTGACTGTGCTGTGTCTAATCACTTGATGTGATTTGTGTTGGTAAAACAACGCACCTTCCTCTGATGAGGGCCTCCCCCCTGGTGTGTGTGTGAGTGTGTGTGTGAGTAGGTGTGGGTGTTTGATGCAGGCTCCCTTCGGGGCTTCCAAATCAACATTGTCAAGATCCCGCTGTCCCATTATACAGAGACAAGCCTTTTTGTCTGATACACACACACACACAAACTCCTACACACACACACACACACACACACACACACACACACACACACTCTCCAGGCCAGATACATGCTGAATTTCTTGTAAAACACTGTACAGTTGTCCTGTGAAGCAATCAGGACAGATTTTTATACCATCCCAGTTTTACTTAACAGTTATATGTTGGTGACTTTCTCTTTCTCTCTCTTTCACATGCACACACACACACACACACACACACACACACACACACGCATACCTTGTGAGTGCTTTAGTCAGACAACCACATAATGGGCT
This sequence comes from Chaetodon trifasciatus, assembly GCA_037975065.1. Taxonomy (NCBI): domain Eukaryota; kingdom Metazoa; phylum Chordata; class Actinopteri; order Chaetodontiformes; family Chaetodontidae; genus Chaetodon; species Chaetodon trifasciatus. The sequence continues at coordinate 2,356,764 of JBBMOE010000038.1, forward strand.
AAAGAGGTACACGAAACAGATGGTTTTCCAGCTAGCCGCCTCACTAATGCTAATAGGACATGTCACACGGGCAGAGAGAGGAAGAAAGAGGGTGAGGGAGATAAAGAGGGAAAGCGGAGTTGGGAGAGATATTTACATGGGGACAGAAAGTGACAGACGCAGACAGCCAGCATGGAAAATCTACGTTTGAAATTTAATGAAGAGAGAGGTGACGGAGTCACCGCGGAGCGAGAGCGGGCTCAGAGGAGAGGTGCTTCATGAAAAGGGGGCTTAAAGTAGCGAAAACACTCAACTGACTGCAAACTCTGTCCTCCCCTTAAATACATATATCGTGATCTAAATCACATCTTTTTAGGAAAGTATTTTTTTTTACTTAATTACTTTGATGTAGACGGTCAGTTGAGTCAAAGTGTTGGTTTCCTTTTTCCTGCTTCAAACTGTTGTTATTGTGTCGGCCTTTAAAAATCCGACCTCATGATTTGTGACACTTTTTCCATTTTTGTGAAAATGTTACTTCAGCGTTATGTCATTTCTTGTGTTTCCATTATTTTGTCTATTTTGACTCACTTGGTGCAAAGGGGTGTACGAGGCCTCTGCTGAAGGTTAAAGGACAACAGGAATTAGAAATAAGGGATTAAAAAACCCAAAAAGACAAGGGGACAGGACACGGGATAACTGTATTTTTCCACTTTCCTCACACTGTCAACACCTCTCCTGCCCCTCCACCCGGGAGACTGTGTCGCCAATCTGTGCCAGGCTGTGAAACATTAGCGCCATGTAATATTCAACAGGACTAAGTCAGGCTTTTAGCATCAGGCGGGTGTAGGCTCTATATGTTTAGAGGCACGCCTGCAGCAAGAACAATCTGATCATCTAACAAGCGAGAGCTTTCTGGGCTCAGGGTGGCGTTTGACGTCTGTGCGCCGCCGTGTGCGCCATGCTTTTGTGTGTGTGCGCGCTCTTAAAGTGCGCCATCATAAAAGATGCTCTGTCCTTTTCAGCTAATCTGAGAGGGTTGAAAAGTGAGACGCAGAGACCATGCGTTGAATGAAATGGTTGTGTTTGCCTCTTAGAGCTGCAGACGTGTGTGCTTCTTCAGTTTCCTGTTTTAGTGTTTGTGTTTGTGGGAGCACGAGCTGAGGTGTGTATTCTGTGGAAGAATACAACCACCTCTGACACACACACACACACACACCAGCACACACACAAACATCCCTCCTGCTACATGTCACAATGCAGTGTGCTTCTTCCTTCAACAATAACCCGCAGAAAGCCACTCACAGCCTTCAGAAACATTGTACTTTAGCAAAGGACAACGCAGGCTGATAACTCAGGGTTAAATTTGCTACAAACACTCGAAACAGTACAAATACACAAAAAAGCAAGCACACAAATAACGCACTCTCTCCTTGCTTTGGCATAAACAGTTGGAGATAAAACAGCTAGCAAACAGCACAGACTGAACCACCGAACTTTCCTCCTGATTCTGCTTATCTTGTTTTCCAACCTTCTTCTCCTCCTTTGCGCCTCCTTCTGTTCTTCTCTTTGTCCGTTTCCAGTGGACTTGAAGCTCGTACAGGTTTCCACCCAGTTCTCCCAGCCTTCTACGCTTCTTCTCCCTTGCCCTCGCCCCCCAGCCTCCTTGATGTTCCCTCCATTCTTCCATCCCGTCCGGAATATTTGGGACCTCCTCTTCATTGCGTAACGAACGGTCAGACAGTGAGAGAAAGATGTTAAATACGAAGCACTTTGGAGACAACTCTGTCATGCTTTCATTTACAGCAGCAACGATTCGTGAGTTGATCGTTTAGAAGAAGAAGAAGAAGAAGAATCTGAGGGACAATCCCCTTTTATTTGTCACACAATGTTACATGCACATGCACACACACGCCATGCAATTGGTGAAACTTGTCCTGTGCATTTAACCCATCCTGGTCGTCCTTCCTCCGCGGCAGACCAGGAGCGGTGGGCTGCCATCCGACCGGCGCCCGGGGACCCAGTTCCTGTTGGCCACCATTGGTCAGGTGGTGATCTTCTTGCATTTTTTTAGTGGGGTTTTTTTTTAAGGAGGAAACCCCAGGTGAACACGGGGAGAACATGCAAACTTTCCTCAAGCAGCAGGCACTGAAGGCATGGTGGAGGACACGCCACCAGCGCCCACAGCGGGATTCGAACCGGGACCTTCTAACTGTGAGGCGACAGTGTTACCACTTGTGCCACCGTGCCGCCGTGCTTGTTTAGCAGCTAAACAAGGCATTTATCTGCAACTAAAGTGATAATTGGCTTCTTTTTTAAGCAAATATGACAAACATTTGCTGGTTCCAGCTTCTGAGATATGACTCTTCTTGCATTGTAGGACTGTCGGCCAAACAAAATAGGACATTTAGTGACTTTACCTGGGGCTTTTAGTAACTGGACATTGGGTTAAGACAGGCATTTTCAATCATATGTTTGGTCGTGTGTCATTATTTTTTGACTGTATGCACAAGGACATCCCGTGGTGGTGGCTGTGTGAGTGGTCAGCTGTACATGCAGGAAATATCTGCCAAACAAAATGCTTGATAAGGGTTAATTATATTTTTGTTTTGAATGCGAATGAAATCAACCAGCTGCATTTCACGATACTTGCAGTATTTGCAGTATTTGCAGTATTTTCTCCTCTGGTTGTCCTTTGTGAAATTCTGACTCCGACATTTCATCCCTGTCCTCTTTTCTCTCTGCCTCCCTCCTCTGTTTCCCTCCCTCTCTCCTCTACAGTTCACACTTGTTTCATTACCTACTGACACTTATAATCTGCGAGAGCAGCCAGGTCTCTCTTACGAGCAGCTGTCTCTTTATATTTTTCTATCTTTTACTGGCTTTATCCACCTACCACACCGCGCTCACTCACATATATTCTCGTCCTGGCATTCTGAATTCACTGCTCTGGTAAACTGTTAAACCTACCCACGCCATCTAACCTCGTGTTAATCCACCATCTGACTCTTCTCTCTGCCTCTCTTCCTGTTGCTCATCCCTTTCTGGCAAACAGCAGCTCTTGAATAATTGCAGTGAGGAAGAAATTTTCAATGCATATGTGATGGGCTCTCTGAAGCATCTCTCTCTCTCTCCCTCTGAAAGTCTATCCCTTCTTCTTAATCCTACCTTGTCTAACTGAAGAGCCCAATTTCAGACACACACACACACTTGCACACAGGCTACACACACGCTCACAATTTGGATGAAAGCAGCTGACTGCGAGAGGAAATGCATAGGGAGAGAAACTTATCTCTCAGTGGCACTATGTCACTCGATACACACACTCAAACGTCAACTGTTCGGCAGCAGCTACTCCTTTATACACAAACCACATGCACACAAACGCACGCATATCCAGGCGCCGCACATACAGCCATTCACATACATTCGCAGGTCAATTGCTGTTTGTAACACGACCTTAATGAGAAGTGGTTTTCTGTATAACAAAACACTTGAGTTGTTGATCATTCACTGTGCCCATACATCTGTTCAGCAGTGTGTGTGTGCGCGCGCACATGTGTGTGCAGTGGCGTAGATGTGTGTATGCAAGATCACACATTATGTGGAGTGTTTTAACACCGCCGTGATTAGTGCAGTTATGTGTTGTCAAGTGGGAGGAATCGCTTCCATTTCTAAAACGGCACAAACATAACGATGTTTACGCACACACACGCACACACACGCACACTGACACGCACGCACGCACGCACGCGCGTGACAACAATACAGCCCACAGAGGGGTTTTTGTGAGGTAGTGTGTTCCGCTCACTCGACAAATAATACAGACAAACCTTAACGCCAGTATGTGGTTGTGTGTGCGACCAGCTCACAACTCAGTTTTACATCAGTTTTAGGATGCATACACACACACACGCACACACACAGTCACCTCTCATTCCTCTTAGTTAATCCCCCCCCCCTCCAGCTGTGCAATCATAATTTAAAGGTGTTGTCTGTATAATTTCTGTGGATTATGTGATTAGGAAGCTATTGTGGCAGATTAATGTGTGAATGAGGTTAACCCGTGATGAAATGGCTTTTGTCAGCCTGTGCCCTCTGTAGCGCATTGTAATGCTCTGTCCTTGTCCTTTTGTGTGTGTGTGTGTGTGTGTGTGTGTGTGTGTGTGTGTGTGTGTGGAAGTGAGAGACAGGTGTAGGCCAAAGCCTTCTAATCTTTAAGCCACCATATTTATTTATGATCATATGTCTCGATTTATTTCGTTAATGTGTTAGTCCGGTTTAACCCTCACCTTACTTCAACTCTCCCCTCCTCATCCCTTCTCCTCTTGCCTCCCCCTCTGTTTTCAACTCCTCGCATTAACTCAATGGAGAGAGACTGGGTGACAAAGACACAGCTCAGAGCAAGAGCCGTGGCCTGATCTAGATGGGGCTCTGAAGAGAGGAGGCATGGCTGTGGCAGAGCCTGGAGCCAGCTGTCACAAATACAACATTTAATAGTGTCTCTCTTTCTCTCTGTCTCTCTGGAGCTGGTCTGCTGTCGGCTCAGGTCATTCCAGATAGGACTCTATCTTAGGATGATCTCAGTGACAGCACCCACTTTAGACTAATCACTCCATTTAGACTGGAGTGGCCCTGAGGTGGGAGGGAGAGAGAGAGAGATAGAGAGAGCGAGAGAGGCAGAAGAGAGAGAGAGAGATGACAGAGATGAACAGTTACTACCCCGCAGGAGGAGAAGGAAATGAGGGAAGATCCGAGCGAGGGCCACGAGTTGTTGAGAGAGTGAAAGAAACGGCAGACAGATACTGAGTGAGAGAAAAAGCGAGATGGCAAGCAAGTGTATTTTAGGGGCCGCCTGTGAAGCATAATAATTGTTAATTGAAATGAGGAGTGTTTTGCTAACCTTGGGGTATTTGTGTGAATTTGTATGCCTGAGCCTGTTTATGCAGGCCTAACTATTTCTCAGCAGTAAACAGGAGAAAGAGTATGTGCTCTTGAACTGTCAGCTGGCTGTCAGCTGGGTGGAGGTGTCATTGCCACAGTCTGAAAATTGTGACTGACTCACCTACGGAGGTTGTTTCAAGTCAATGTAGAGAAATATCAACTCTTGGCAATGGCATGTCGACCAAATAGACGCATCATAAAGGACGAACGCGAATGAGATTTCAGTAATGAAGAGAAAAGGCAAATGTTGGTCTGATAGGGTCACTTAAAAACTTAGCTTCTCTTACCAATAACATGCTAATGGAGATTAGCATTACGACTGTGATATTATGATTATTATATTATGATATAAATGATCAGTTGACTTCACATACTTCACGTTAAACATGCTCGTGCACACAGGCATGGACTCCCTCTGCTCTGAAATGAACTAATAGCTGCAGCAACCTCGAAGGGTCAAACCTGAAACTCCAGTGGGTTTTCTTATTTTTATATGCAGCCAAGTGTGCAGTTTCAGGTGCTGCCGTGATTGTTTTTGGAAATATGACTCATGATCCACAGTCTCTAGAAGTGTATGCATCAACTTTTTCCCACGGTGTAGTCTTAAAAAAGCAGAAATCACTATAAATCGTAATATCATATTGTAATTCTTGAAGAATCGCGATACATATCGAATCGGCACCCAAGTGACATGATAGTGTTGGAGTGGGAGATATGATCCCAATGGACATTGCTGCTTATGCTTCTTAAGAGTTTTTATCAGTGAAACACCAACGCTGAAAGGTTTATTCATAACTTACTTTGTCTCTGGCTGACAGTATCAGTTTGTGCCGAATGAAAAATATTTTTTCGCTGAAAATGAATTAGCGCCTTCCAAAGATTTAGGAGCGACAGTCCATGTAGTCACCAAGATAATGATTCAACAGGACATGAAATAGCTGCAGAATACTTGCACATGCACCGACTACTGCATTGAAAGTACCCTGTGATCCCTGTGGAACCGTGTATTCACTGAAGCGCAGTGTGTGTTTGTGCATGTTCGAGGTCTTTTTACTGTACGCCAGCTAATAATGTACAATGGCTCCCTCTCTCCCGTGTGCGCCTCCCGTCCTCTCTCTCTCTCTGTGTTCAGATAACCTCCACCTGTCACTCCTTGTCCTCCGCCTCTCCTCTCCCATTCTTCCATCTCTCCTTCCATCCGTTCATCCCTGGGTGTCCCTATTCATCCGCAGTGATGGATTTGGTCCGACTTGCCTTTGCCTTTCAATGTGGGCGAACGCACGCGCGCACGAGGACACACACACACACAGACTTTGTGTTCGCCACCCATTTACCTGACTCAATGCCTCTATTCTCCGGCTCTAAATTGACCGTTGGCTGGACAGATGGACGGATGACCCATGGTGGTCCCTCTCTCTTTGCTCCCTCTCTCTCGCATACACTAACAGACGCACACAATAAATATACCCCCATAGAGTTCCTTCAGGAACACAAATACATATTCAGAACACACTCTTATTTCCTGTATAAGTCTGCCTCTCTCTGTCTCTGACTGCTTCTTTGCACAGCTTCAGTTTAGTGTAGTTTCAGGGTTTCTTTCTAAGCACATAACTGTGATCATTTCCTTTTGCAGTATGTTGAAGTCTCATAGTTGTACTTATCGTGGGAGGTGCAATCTTTATGTCATTATGCCTAATTCACAGTCAGAATCTGGCTCTGATTCAGGACCAGAAGCAGTTGCATTGGCTGAGTATGTTCACACACACACACACGCACACACGCACTTATAATGTATGCAGCACTAAAAACAAGTGGAGGGTACAAATATAGATAAACAACTGAACAAAAGTAAGCAAAAATAAACATAAAGCTATTATGTTCATGCAAGTAAGTATGAAAGCACATTTGCTGCATCTGTTGTTTCATTATTAATCAATCAGCCACTTATTTTCTCAAGTTGTTTGCTCTTCAGAATATTAGAAGGTAGTGAAAAATGCCCCTCACAGTATCCCTAAGCCTGATGATATATTTCTAAATATCCTTCTTTTAGTCCAGCCAGCAGTCAAAACAACAAAAAGCAGCAAATCCTCACATTTGTCAAGCTGCATCCAGGGAACGTTTGGCAGGTTTGCTTGAAAAATGCCTTAAATAAGCAGATTTTCAAATTAATAGCGCATCTTTTTTTTTTTTTAATCACTAATTGATGAATGACTCATTTAGCACTAAAACAGACATAAATCAACAGCCGAACATCAAACTTACAGTGTTTGTACTCAGGTTACTGATGTTATCTGCTTGCTTTTGCACAGTGCATAATATTTACTCTGCACAGAGAGATCTATAAGGTGAGAAGCGGACTGCATCTCTGATATGCCTATGAAAGGTCTGGCCTCAGCATGGCATGCATTTGCTGAGCTCTTGTATCATACATAACTGTGGCTTTGTCAACAGTCTGCGGGCCAGATCTTTTCCATCTGAGGTTAATCCTACAGAGAGAGAGGGATCCCAAACCTGAATATTACCACAGCTCAAATCTCACAGTCAGACGCCACTACTCACATCTCACACCTTCACACAGAGGGGTTTGCATGTCAAGATAAGTGGAAAAGGTAAAGAGAGACAAACACACTCCTGTGCAGCACGCTGAATGACAAATACACACACACGCACGCACGCACAATACATGCCCGTATCAACACGTATACATGCACACAGATGGATCCATTCAGGGGAAACACACACATACAGTATGCACACACACACAGGCGTGCACACACACACACACATGCTCAGACACACACTGGCAGCGGAGCTCATCTGTGTGGTATCTGCTCTCTTCTCTCTGCAGTAGGCAGATAAGTGCCATAGTCAAACCAGCGAGGGAGAAACACTGTACTAGATAGGCCCTGCAGCAGCACTCCGTACTCCCTGCGGCGGCTCTGTGCGTGTTTGTGTTTGCAGGGACTGAAGCAGAAACGTATTTTGAAATTTACCGAAATCCCTCTTCCTGAATTTTAACGTAAACTTTAAATGAAAGTCGCAATTTAAACAGGAAAGCACTTAGAGACGACTTTATTATATTCCACCGTGAGGTTGAAGTCTGCCTTGTTGGTGCACATTTCCTGGATGTGTTCACTGAGAAACAAAGCGATGAGCGCTCAGCTGATTGAGGTCATACCAGATAATAAGAAGTCCTTCTTCAGCTTGTTTTGCTCTTTCCTGACTCAGAAGCATCACTTACCTGGTGTTCTGCCACAGACGCAGTGAGACTGTTCCCATTGTTAACTTACAATCCCGATACCAAACGCAAATAAAATCAGGATACAATCATTTGCAAATGACCCAGCAATGGTTTTACAAAGTGCTCCTGAGCTCATGTAGTAATCTCCTTTATCCAGTCATGTGTTCACAAAGTGGTGAACCTTGCTCCATCCTTGCTTGTGAACAAGTGAGCCTTTCCAGGATGCCCCTTTCATACCCAATCATGATGCTATCACCTGTTACCAATCAACCTGTTTACCTGTGGAACGTTCCAAACAGGTATTTTTGGAGCATTCCACATCTTTCCCAGTCTTTAGCTGCTCCTGTCCCATTTTGTTCAAAACGTGTTGCTGCATCAAATTCAGAATAAGCAGATAGTTACAAAGGTAAGAGGTAAAATATTAAATATATTGTCTTTGTACTATTTTCAATTGAGTAGATGCCAAAAAAGGATTAACACATCACATTCTGTTTTATTTCTATTTTACGCAGCGTCCCAACTATTTTGGAATCAGGGTTGCATCCCCAACATAACTCTCTATCTTACAGTAAACAAATCAAAGCATTTGGAAAATACACATCTTTAAATCATTGTTCACACTCTCATGGACACTGTGTACTGTCCATGTCTCAGTCCTGTATATTCTTCTGTCCAAGCCGCTTGCGTCCTCCATTCCTGTACCTGACTAGCATGACATTCTGTCATGTTTTGGTTATGGCACCTTTCCACAGAGAGCAATGCAGCACTTTTGCACGAGATCCTACAATCTTGTGCATTTCAAATCATAAGTGCACAATTCCTCATAGCCCCAAAAACGGTTGGGCCGCGCTCCAATCATAAAACCTTTTGTGGTTCCAGTCTTTTGTGTGTAGTAATGGGGCCTACATTTCTGTGTCCCACCCTGTTGTGCCCCTCTCTGTGACGTCCATCTTATTTTGCCCCTTTGCTGTACTCTGCCTGACTATCCATATCTCCCCTCATTATTTGTATAATCACGTGTTTACTGTCTGCACAAGGATTAAAGGGACGACCCCAAGCTGCTAACAACCGATAATGAGACTGAACTCAGTAATAGCCAGATAACTGGTTTGCTGTTTTATGGCCTCGTCTTTGTTTTGTCTCTCTTTAGCCTTTGAGCTCTGTGTCAACACAGTTGCATAATTTGACTCTGGCTTATTACCAGATTTGTTCGATTTAACCCTCCTAGACTAGAAACAATACGTACACTTTTCTGTTCTGGCCGCTTGAAAACTGCTGCACTAAACCGGAGCAGTGACTGATGAACTCTGAGAGCATCATTTTGCTCGGTGTGTTACAGCTGCTGATGGACAGAGTATCATTAAAAAAAGCTGCTTTCTGCAGCAAAATGGCTCCATTCAATTTGGTTCAACCTGTGTCCTGATCTGGCATTGAAAGCCTTTGAAGCTGATCAGCCGCAGGACTCCTGAAAACAACGCAAAGTAAAGGTTTAGACGAGATGATGAGAGTAAAGTTAAAGTTCTCTTTTTCCCACTGCAATGCTTTTTTTTAGGACATTGCTGAAAAGCTTCTTCCTGAACAGCAGCAGCAGCAGCACATGTGAACCTCTTTGATTGTTCCTGTCCAGGATTCAGTCTGCCTCTGTGCACTTGTGTGACCTGATGTGGTATCATACAGTGGAGCACTGGTCTGAAGAGCTCCATTGATCTGTACACTGACCGATAGACCCATAGACTGCTGCAAAGCCCTCTGGGTAATAAAAAAAAGTGGCAGCAGTTTATCTCCTAGCAACATACAGTAACATCATCCTGGGGTCTTTCTTCCTTCTTTCTGTCTCTTCTTTCTTTCCCCCTCTTGTATTTTTTTTCTGCCTCCTCAGACCCAACAAACACTTGAGTAGACTCCCTTTGACTGCCACTACTCCCTGTGTGTATGTGTGTGTGTGTGTCCCTCAGGGGTCCTTGTGCATGTCCATCTCTGTGCTTTCTACCATGCAGGATAAAAGCCTTTCAGCTGTGACTGCTGCCAAATCAGCCCCTGCCACACCACCGCAACTCCACTCCAGCACCAGTTAACTATCACACTGCTGTCATTAGAAACAGAGTGTGTGTGAGTGTGTGAGTGTGTCTGAAAGAGAGAGAGAGAGGTGTGGAGGATGAGAGAGAAAGGAATAACGGACCCAACAATCTGGGTTACAGGATTCAGACGACTGAGCATCAGTGATATGTTTCTGATCAGGTCCACTGGTGTGAAGTCCCTCAGCACTCGCTAAGAAAACACTCTGGATACACTCTTGCATGTGAGCATGAGGTTCACTGAAAGGGGCAAATGCGGTGTATCATAGGCTAGCTTTATCCACTCACAATCAGACGCCATTTAGACAGCATCTTGCATCATTAAAAGATGTCTGCTGGCATTCTGTGTTTTCCTGTTTTTACCAAATCCCATAAAAAGACCAAAACCAACAACTATCAATGAATTTATCATGGCAGCAGCGATACCTGTGTAGCCACACCACACACACCAGTGAGTCACACTAGTGCCATGAACAGACACACTTTACTTTAGTGCCACAGAGTACAGAAAGTATTTATGTGTTGTTGGTTTTGGTCTTTTCATGATATCTTTCAAGGTTCTCACAAGGTGCCGCCTTTTCTTGTGGAGGTTTTGTTTTTTCCCACAATGCTAGTGCACACAACTAGAGGTCCTCAAAGCTTAGTATTTACCATCATCCATTAACAGATAATTGAGGTTTAGCAAGGCAGCGATGGGTTAAGTTATGGCTTTAAGTTTCATTGTCTGTGAACTGCGTTTTTCTTATTTAACCAGACAGGGTTTTAGTTGTGGCCGTCCACTAACATCCAATTTAAAAGCTTAAGGGGGCACTTCCTTATGTTATGTTTAAGGGGTTTAAGTTACAGCCTCCAGAGAATGTTACTGGAGGGGTTAATGGGCCATTACATTATTATTAGCAACTTATGGTCCAACCAAAGCATGCAACTTACAGGGTTAAGGATGCACTTCCCCTCTTGACCCGTCCTACAAACCAGTGCATAATCCAGGTAACTCGTCTGTTGACAATTGTGTATCGGGGACTCTAAGTAGCTTTGCACAGTTAAGTCCCTTAACAGATCTGACAGATCTCCTATATGTCCCTCATGAGCCATGTGTGGGGTAAGATGAGTTGGGATGCAGTAACAGAGTCTGACTATAATTCCAACTTCTGGTAAATGAGACATTAAAAACATCCTTTCTGTCTCCTTCGTCTCGTCTTTTTTGTTTAAAATGTGGGTAGTAGAGACCAAATTAACAGCCTTTCAACGATGCAAAGATTTAGGAACTGCTGTTGGGGAGGTGTCCGTGTAGAGCCTCCACCGTGCCCAAAAAATAACCAGAGCGGGAAGGTTAACTGAGTATCAAAGAGGAGAGGGGGATGAGAGCCGACACATAAATGCAGGAGCGAGCAGGAGAGGAGAAAGGAGCGCTTTCTGACAGCAGAGGTGAGGGGTCAGATGTAATCAGCACCTCTGTAATTCTTCTCAGCTAGTCAATTCTCTGTTTGTTTGTTTTTAATATTCTCTCTCCCCCCAACCCGTGTGTGTGTGTGTGTGTGTGTGTGTTGGTTGGGGTGGCGGGGGGGGGGGGGGGGGGGGGGCTGAGGAATGAGGAGATGAGAGGCTGACTATCAGATGGTACGTGAGTGTGTGCTTTAGCCTCCTTGCAGCTCACGTTTTGGGTCTTCGATTATTTTTTTTTTTTTTGGGGGGGGGGCAACGCTGGAGTGAATTGTTGCATTTTTATCTCATTTTTGTGCTCGAGTGTGTGTATTTGTCGGGTGGAGGGGTTAAGAAGATGCATTTGGTATAAAAGATCTCGACACTTCTTTTCTCTTTCTTTCCTGCCCCCTCTCACCTCTCCCGCTCTGTCAATCATGCGTGTTGCCATGGCGACGGATGGGGATTGCATTAACATGGAAATAACACATTAGATATGCTTGAGTTTGTATGTTTGCCATATGGCATATGTTATGTCTCATCCAGTGTGTCTGGTGTTTGTGAGTTATGAGTTAACCTCGTTCTCTCTGTGCATGTTTGTGTGTGTGTGGGGGGGGCAGGTTGGCATGACCCTCTCTCTCTATCTCTCTGTCACACACACACACGCACACGCACACACAGCTGTCATTAAAACACAGCTGACTCCATACCTGCCATATGACATCTGACCCTTATGCTCACAAGCAGCCCACAGTGCACTAACCAGCTTGTTTTCCCAGCAAGCACAGCTGGCTCATATGAGTGTGTGCATGTGTGTGTGTGTGCGTGTGTGTGTGTGTCCGGTTTTCTGCGTTTGCATGTTGAGCAGTCAGAGAGCGTTGTCGAGGAAACAACAGGGTTGATAATTGGACATGTCCGTTGAACACGTGTTGAAAAAAGTGCCGTCCCCTCCCTACCGAGGAGCTATAAACATGTAAATGAGAACAACGCCGCTCTCCTCCTTTTCCGCCCCCTCGGCCGTCCCCTCCATTCCATCACTCATCACTACGTCCACGCCGCAATCAGCATGTGCGGGAGAACAGGTCATAATGTCTAGCTGGTCCTAGCGGGGACACTGGCTGAATATGTAGGCAGGGGGCTCTGCATGGTGATTAACATGTCTGGCGGGGGACAGCACGTGTTAGGACAGACATGAAAGTGACGGACAACTTATCTGCTGGAGTTAAAGCAAACAAAAACAATGCGAGACCATTTTTACCGTGCTCGCATTTCAGTAAACACAGGAAGGATGTTGATTGGACGCACACAAAAAAAAAATGTATTTTCACTACCACAGTGCTTGAACACTGCAGTATTTCCCTGTAAATAGTATGCAATTCATGTATTATTGGTTTTGGACATACTACACAATCTCACATACTGGTTTCATCCACTAAATAGCAGCTCGTAAGGAATTTCAGATGCAACCAGTGGCTGAGTTTTGGCTAATGCTAGTAAATATGGCAAGCTAACATCAACCAAGAAAGGGTAAAAAGCCCAGTTATCTCCAACAGCAACTCATCCACCCAGCCAGGTAATTACCTGAGGATGATGATGAAGTTGTCGATGCCTCTCTGGCTGCAGATTTGCCGGCGCTGCCTGTGGCTGCTGTGGGAGGACCTGGCTTTCAGGCTATCAGGCATGGTATAGTGTATTACAGTATATTCTGTGTGTGGCCAGGTGTATCCTCAGGTTAAACGTGTTGCCCTGAGAGACAGGAAAGGGGGGAGAGAGTGTGTTTGAGGGGTTCAGGGGTGGCATCGATCCCAAGCCACCATTGGCCTGATTCACTGTGACTTGAACAAGCTGCAAGGTGATGTTGTCTCACTCTCTGTCTTTCTCTCTATACTTTCAAGTTACTCTCTCACCCAACTTGGCGCCGATTGTATGGTTCCCAACCTGATCGGTCGCAGAATCAATCCCAACTTTGACGACATTTGTGCGGGCAGTGTTGGGAAGTAGGCCAGTAAAATCACCGGTGAGCCTTCCTTGTTACACATGGTCAACAAATTATTGTACATGGAAAGCAAAATCCATCTAAATGATCTTGACATCCACCCCCACCGATCGGAAACACAGCTCTCTGAAAAGCAGTTACAACAGGTTCAAAGTTTCAGTCATTTTTCTTGTAAAGAATACACGAACAAAAGAAAAAAAGGCGGGGTTAAGATTACAACAATGAAAACTGCCTATACACACACACACACACACACACACACACACACACACACACACACATATATATTCCCACTTTAATATACACTCATACATACATATGCACACACATATACATATAGATGTGCATGCTCACCCACACATAGCACTTGGCACTTTATCTAATCTGTGTTCTTATTTGCTGCAGCTGTATTGTACATATTGTATTTAATATTGCATGTTCAGTGTTGGGGCGGCATGGTGGCGCGCGTGCCTCACAGCAAGAAGGTCGGCGGTTCGATCCCCAGGTCGGGCGGGGCCTTTCCGTGTGAAGTTTGCATGTTCTTCCCGTGCATGCGTGGGTTCTCTCCGGGCACTCCGGCTTCCTCCCACAGACCAAAAACATGCTCATTAGGTTAATTGGTGACTTAAAATTGTCACCAATAGGTGTGAGTGTGAGCATGAATGGTTGTTTGTCCGTATATGTTGCCCTGCAATGGACTGGCGGCCAGCTCAGGGTGTACCCCGCCTCTCGCCCGTTGACTCTAGGCTCGAGCCTAGAGTCAACGGGAAAATGGATGGATGGATGTTCAGTGTTCGTTCACACCTTTTAGTTTTAATTTCTGCTGGCGGGATAAGAAAGATCTGAGCAGACCTGAACCCATTCAGCTCAGTTCAAATCCTTGACAATGGTGTGAACAGAACATGGAGTGACAGTCAGTCAATCAGCCATACTGCACGCCATTCAGTCAGTCAATCAGGTAGTTAGTCAAACAACATTTCAGTCAATTTAGAGTCAGTCATGTATCATCCTGCTCCTCCATAATATGCAGTATTAGGCTAAGTAGTGTTGACTAGCTGTGCTAGTGGCAGTGTTGCATTTACACAGAAAGGCTTCCATCAGTATCCATACAACATCAGCAATTGTGGCGTCTGGGAGGCCATGGGAAAGGTAATTTGAGCAAAAGAAAATGACACCTTGGGGGAAAAAAAAGGAAGATCGAGCGGTGAAATAGAGAAAGCAAGTAGAAAGAAAAGAAGAGAAAAATACATGGTGATTTACGCAAAAGTCCAAATGACAGGGAATTGGCCACAGACACCTGACTGTGTTATTATATCACCATCAACAGCGGCATGCTCCTCTGCCAGGGGGACGGGCGGCGCGAGGCTGGAAAGAAAGGAAAATAAAAAATAAAATGAGTGAAGATCTCCCCAACACAAACAAAACCCCCCCAAACAAGCGTGTTTTCTTCTGGCTCGTGCAGCGAGTGCAAGGCTATCAATTCAACCTCCCCGGGGTGTTTTTAAACGGCACCATTGCTCGGCTCTCATTGTTGTCGTATTGTTTGTCAGGGTCCAGGCGGGGCCAGGCAGAGGAGGTGGTATCAAGGAGAAGAAGGGACAATTTGATGGATGTTTGTTGATATCTAGACCACTAGGGCTCTGATTGCCTAACATTAAACCAGCAATAACAGGCCAATCATCCCACTTACACCTCCACACGCCAAGCAGCCGAATTGGATCAAACTGGCTTTTTCTCTCTGTCACTTTCTCACTCGTCCTCTCTCTCTCGCTCGCTCTCCCTCTCTCTCAGTCGATTCCTTGCTCTTTTCTCCTCTCTCCTGACATGCTTATTAGCTGATATTGATCCAGGCTGGTCAATTGTCAGCTCCTCTCATCCGCACCGTATTGACGGCATAATCAGTGAGAGAGGGATGGAGGGAGACAGAGAGAGGGAGAGGATGATAGGCAGATGAAATTTTCTGTCAGAGGGTAAATTATTGGCTGCTGGCTTGTTGACCCACGAAGTTACTCATACCTCCCGGACACACACAAACACACACAAGATCAGTCTCAAAGTTAATTTTTGAGTACATTTACGCGTAATGTTTGTCGTAAAAAAACCTGTTTGTTAAATGTTTGGGCTGTTACGTTCTTTGTACTCACAAATAAATCTGACAATAGTAACTCCAACCAAACTGGCACTGAAGAAAAGGAAAAATAGGAAAGCCGGGAAGTTATTGACAATCCTGTGAGGTTAATGAACGTTAAATCAGCACATTAAATTAAACGGCTAATGGTCAGTGTCGCTGATCTGGGAGATGAAACTGGGCCTGTGCTACCTTAACAGTAACACACTGGTTTTTATAGAACATGTGCACCTTTGATACTGCACTGTGTTTTACCTGCCTTGTGGTGATTATGTGCTTAACTTCAGTAATCCATTAATGAATGTCCCTTTCTAAAAACAAAACAAACACAAAAAAATTAAAAGTAAAATGTATTAGCTCAACATCTTCATGCAGTGGAGACACTAAGGCGGCCAAAGTTCTGATATGAAATGTGGATTTTACACAAGTACCAGTGTTGTTTATAACACCTCCCGAATGGTAGCCATTTAGCTAGATGTTTGCCATTTGGATTTTTGGCAAATGTCAGTCAGGTTTAAGTTCTCCACATTTCCAGAATTTCCAGCCGCAGTATGCACCTTGGGCACTTTTACATGTTGTAGTTTGCACATGCATGTTGTTCCTGACTAGTGCAGCTCCCATGGAGCTGCTTTTATTCAGACTTGTGTCAAAAGTAGGTTTGAACATCTGACTTTAAGGGCAGAACCATTGTCTAGGATTGGAATGTGTCACACGCACACACACACAAGTGTGTGTGTGCGTGGTTATGGGGGTGTATTATAATTAGAAAATGAAATCTCATTTGATAAGTGGAGTGTCACGTCACATATGCCACTTGTGTTGTGACTGCCTTGCCTGGCTGCCCAGCTCCAGGGCTCCGTCTCTGGGGACAGAAGCAGCTGGCATGGCCCCTCGCTCGCTGGAGGGCTGGCGCCCATTTCATATTCTCCCTGACGCTGTGCAACACACACACACGCTTGCAGAAAAACACACACGGCTCCTTCTGCACATTAAGTTTTAATCAGGCACTTAGCTGGGCATCTGTTACGGCTCTGTCCGCGCGGCGCGTTAAGGACCTGTCGCCGCAGGTTACAAGCCTAACAGATCCGCTGACTGATAGACCCCTGGCCCACTTAGCGGCTGACGTCACAGCTGTATCTGCTTGGTCTGTGAAACTGAACCGCCGAGGTGACCCCTGATTAAAGCACAAGAGGCTGTCAAATACAGACAGTCTGAGCGAATGTCCGTGGTTAAGTGATGATTTTTGGATTTGTCGCAACCAGAGCGGTCTAACCTCTCAAGATGCTGTGCTGCTAACAGTGGTTGAAGGAAAACAAGTGCATACAGTTTCTTTAGCCCCAATGCAGAAAGTAGGGTGCTGAGACGCAAGGTATCATGGGAGGTCAAGGTGATGAATCAGCATGGACTGTGTCTGACTTTCCTGGGGGAGGACTCTGCAATTAATTTCATTTTCACCTTAACCAAGTGCTCTTGTTGCTTAACCTTAACCATATCTTACATATACTGTAATTCCCACATGCAGCTATAATAGAGGTAAATAATGCTTTTGTAGAATAGTCCAGTAACAACTCTTTGTGTGGTGATAGAGTCTCCATAACATCCTTGAGTCTCTATAACCTCATATATTTGTCTTCCAGTATGTGCAATCTAAACACGGCATATGTGTGTTCATCCACCCTAAGTGCTCTCTGTTTTGCTCAGAACCAGCTTCTCTCTCCACTCGTAGGTCTGGAGCCAGTAGTTGAAACCCAAACAAGAGTTAAAAAAAAAAAAGACCCCTCATTCAATAAGATACAGTTTTCATGATTGTAAACACTTCACACAAGGCCAGATAACAAATCATTGTTTAACTGTGAATTCCATGTTTGTGCAGGTATGCATAATAGGAGCAGCTATTGAAGGTTAAATTAAGCAGCAGGTAGATGATAAATGCTATCAATTCACTTGATAAGACGTGCCACCAATCAAGATTACTCAAGGTTGGGGCAAAACCCTTGAATTGTTATTCAGGGTCAGTAACTCAGTGAAACAAAGGGAGGCGTATGGAAATCTGATGGTTTGTGTGCATAGGGTAAGTGGATTGCATGCATTGTTTCCATGAGCCTCTGCCAGTATAAACATCAACTTTTCCACCTCATCTGAGTTACAAGACGATTGCTATATTTCTTTTTTCAATTTACATTGATAGCACATGTGCTAAAACAAGACTGCGATTCAGCAGCCATGCAAGTGACTCTGTGAGGTAGCACACATACAAGCTAAATGCTAAAGTCAGCATGCTATCGTGCTCACAGCGAGTACATTAACATGGTACTCATTAGTATCTTAATTTTAGGTAGCTCAAAGTACAGCTGAGATGTCACAAGTTTTGCAGGTATCTGGCCAGAAACAAAAGTATCTGACAAATTGAAATTAGGACTGGCTGGAGGAGCTCAACGGAAGGTCAGAGGATGATCTTTCTGTCTGGACTAAGATGGTAGACCAACTTACCCAGCAAGCATCTAACCATCGCCCATTCCTAGAGCCCTGTGCTGGCATGGCTAAACAGATATGTGGTATATACATATACACATGCACACACACATATAATATAGGTATATATTGGTACATATGGTTCGATGAAAACATATTTACACAAAGAAGAAATCCTCCGTTGACAGAAAACATCTAAGAGAGAAACATTATGTCTCTGAAGGGTAAACATGAAAGAAAAAAGACGAGAGGGTCGAGCCTTGTTATCTCTTTGCTCTTCATTCGGATCCCCATCAGCTTCCACAAAGTGGTCTGTAGTCTGCCGTGAGGTCTGTACAAAACAAGAACAATAAACAAGACAACAACCAAAGTTTCTTTCATTTTATTCTTTCTGATCAGAAAGAGAAAGTTTGAGATGAAAAGGAGGAGAGGAGCACAGGTGAGGAGTTAGAGAGACGGAGCTGGGTCACCTTGGCGTGTTCTCCATTGATCAGAGGAAACAACCCGCTCCTTCCCCAGACACCACAACGCGCACACACACACACTCTAACACACCGTATCGAGTGAGCTACCTTATTGAATCTGACATGAGGAAGTTGTCAAGTGCCGTATGAGTTGTTCTGTGTGTGTGCGCATTTGCATGTGCGCACATCACACACACACATTTCGAACCCGCAGTTTCTCAAAAAAAAGGGGCTGCCCTTGCTCACACACCTGCTACACAAAAAGACACTCCGCACAAACATCGTCTCTGCCTCTGTGCACACTGTTCATGCGCGCACACACACACACACACACACACACACACCTTCCCCTGGGCTTTGAGGTGACAGTGACGTTGACAGTTTGAGCACGGGTTGGGTGTTTTTTTTCTGCGACAAGTAAAATTAGCAGTCTGCCAGCAATTCTTTCTTTCTTTCCTTTTTTTTCTGACTGCCTGTCCACTCTCTCTCTCCCTCTCTCTCTCTGTGGCTGCTCTGTTCAGTGGCCCACCACATCGTTTCTCTTCCCCCGCCACCGTACACACATACATGCACACTGTTTCTCCCCTCTGTCAGCTTCTCTGTGCCGCCTGACGACTTAATAGCTCCCAGTGAGTGGATTTGAGCACTCCGCCTTTGTGTGTTTACACGCACTTGTCACACCCGCAATATTCATATGGTGATGAGAAATATTCATTTCTGGAGGGGGAGAGGGGTGGAAGGTGTTGGCGGTGGCCCGGGGAGGAGGGAGGTGAGGAAGGAGACAGGCGAAGAACTCAGAGCCCTGACACCTTCTCTGCTTTAATGCGATGATGCCCTTCCTGTCTACGATCTCTCAATCTTTCCACACGTCATTGGGTCCTGCTCATCCTTCCTGTCGCTCCCGCTTTCACCTTTTCTCTCTTTCTTTGTTCCATTCACTTCTTTTTTTCTCGGCCCGAAACGTCCACACATCCTCCAGGTTATATCTGTTGGCTGCTACTGGAGCATTTGTGCTTATGTATAAGAATATGTTTGGCGTCACAGCTTGCATTTTATTTTTTATGATACACTTTGCTCTCTGTGCACTCTCTTTCTAAGCTCTTGTATTTCGTTTAGAAACCTTTAGCACAAAAGTCTCCTTTAAGCTGGACTCAGGTCGCAGACATTTCAGTCCATTTTACTCCAGATCTCAACAATCTGTGGAAAAATCTGAACCTGGAGCCTTGTTTGACACTGATGTTTGGAAAAGAATATCTGTTCATGGGAATGGTGTAATCAAAGGTGGCTCAATGACCAGTGCAAGCAGTGGCCTGACCTAACCTTGAGATTCCTGCCTGTGTGGTATTGTGGAGTGCACAGTGCACAGGTGGGAGAGGAGGTGCAAACAGGTGGGAGGTTCATTCAAATGAGCGAGTTGTTGCCGTTGTTGAGATTAGACGCCTCAGACCCATGACTGTTTCTGGCTGCCTCTTTGGAGATTATATCAAGAAGAACCTGGAGCAAATGTGCAGAAATGATAGAGTAATGCTTAAAATGTAAATAAGTGAATTTAATGTAACACTGCCCAGCCAGTCGGTGCCTTCACATCAGCAGAAAGAACAACATTTAATGTGGATAAAGCAGGAATTATCGGTAAAACAGCCTGCATTGCTCTATAAATTAATATGAGTGATTGTTGCAGTATCTGTAGTCCACAGCTGCTTTATACTGTAAGAAAATCTCCTTTAGCTCATTAAATCCCTGCAGCCATCTGAAGGCAGCAGGACAGATAATCTGATAAATCTGCAGCCCCTGATTTGAGAAGTACCGCGCCAGAGAGGAGTGCCATTATGCACAGCCTTCCAGCGTGTTTGCCTTGATTAAATCATGTGCAAATGGCGCCAGGTCGCTACAGAATAACCACGCACACCATCAGACAGGTCGGCCGTTACTCCTCGTAGCCTCAGTTGTTGCTGCCATTTCTTCACTGTGTTTGTTGAGCTGTTGTCGTCATGCGTCACTGTGATTGGCTCAGCTGTTTGATGACAGGCTGAGAGTGTATTTATCAATCGCCATGACCTCTGATCTGTAGTCCACGTCACCCCGCCTGTTTCACGACTAAAACAGGGCCCAAAATCTTAAAAGTCCAAAACACAAGGCATGCTTGGTTTATCCCTGATCACTGCACACACAGCTGGTCGCTCAAAATCTGAAGGAAAGCTTGAGTACAGTGCTTGTAGTGTAACAAGACAGTTCCTGCATTGACATTGGACTTGCAAAGACACGCCACCGTGCAGAGGCGCAGGAGAGCCGGTCAGATGTTGACGCTGTGTGCCTCTCCTCTTTCCTGCTCCTCCCTCTCCGTCCTGTATTGTCGAGCAAGCGTCCGGTCTCTCGGCTGCCACGGGCCCAGGACTTATCTTGACACCGGAGCAGCAATCACAGGCCGGGAGATTGAGCGCTGTTTATTTTGTGTCAATATGTCCGCTACGACCCTAGGGCCAGAATGCAAACACACGCACACACACACACACACACATTCACAGCCTTCCTCACTCAATCACCTCCCATCCCTGTTGAAAATAAATGTATGATATCTTGCCTTTCACTATTCACATCTCCGTTTCTCTCTCTCAGCAGTATGACGCTTAATCTCAATGTCGCTCGGTTTCGTCTGATACGGGCAGCACCAATGCATTTTTATTCTCTATCTTATATTGCTTTTTTATTCAAGGCACCGTGTGTGTGTTTGTGTATGTGCGTAAGTTTGTATTTTTTTGTTCTGCAAATTTAGGCTGCCTGTGTGTGTGCGTGTGTGTGTGTGTGTGTGTGGACTTAAAGTTGCTGCCAGGCTACACAGTAAATCAGCTCACTAACTAAGCAGCACCATCTGTAACCACTGGTGACCACCAAACCAATGACAGGCCTCGCCCGCTCTGACTGACAGCTGACATTGTCCCGGACCCTGCTGGTAACTCGTGGCAACAAATTGGTCTTGTTGGATGATGATGGGGTGACTGGTGTGTTACAGAGTGTGTGTGTGTGTGTGAGAGAGAGAGAGAGAGAGAGAGAGAGAGAGAGAGAGAGAGAGAGAGAGAGAGAGAGAGAGAGAGAGAGAGAGAGAGAG
>JBBMOE010000038.1:2378631-2509158 GCA_037975065.1 Chaetodon trifasciatus
GTGTGTGTGTGCGTGTGTGCACACTCTTCCATCCCTCCCACTCCTCTCAAGGCTCTGACAGTTGGCTATTGTCTGCCTGCTTCTGTCACTTATCAAACAGTGCAAGTCAGTCCAACCCAACAACGTCACCCTAAAGGAAGAAAAATGTTCGGCACTGTGCGTGTGTGTGTTTGTGGTTTGTGTGTGTGTGTGTGTGTGTGTGTGTGTCATTAGCACCATACCATAAACCAGCTCTCAAACATCTCCACTGCCCTGTGACCCATATGTCTGTGCCTTGCCATGTTTAACGATACACTCTCCATAGCACCCTGAAACTTCATAATTCCTCCCAGCTCACTGTTAAGGTTGTGAACAGCCGGCTCGAAGGCAGCTTCAGAAGCTCCACTGCTGCTGTGCCAAAGTTAAGACGTGTCTCTTTAATTAAGATGCTGACAAGAGATCGCCTGATTCGAATAGGAATATGATGAGTGTGATCGGTGAGTTTAAGTAAATAAAAATTTCGATGCTGGCCTCTTTGTGCGACTGATTAGCAAAATAAAATGACAGAAATCATCCTAAAAAAACAACCGCCGATGGACTCAATCTCCAAAAGCTGCTGTCTTCATCCGGCTGCCTGACCCTACTTAGCACCCTTCTCCAGAGGGACCAAGATAAATGCACCAATACACATATATACACATGCACACTTCCTGGGTGCCATTTCAGTAAGTTCCAATCTCTAACATGAAATATTCATCACAGCCTTCGGTGCCCGGCTGCAGTGCCATGCTGTCTGTATGTTGCCTGGGTTTGGTGTCATACACAATCTCACTCTCACTGGGAGTTAAAGTATTCTTTTCTTGTTGTTCCACCTCTTCTGGCCTTCTCCATTTCTCCATTTGACTCTCTGTTGCTCAGTGTTTTTCTCTCTTTTTCATACCCCGTCTTATCTTCTGTCCTCCTTTTCTCTCTTTTCTGCCCTTTCCTCTCTTTCATTTTTTCTCTCTGGATTTCAGGCCCCCGGGCACCAATGCAAGACAGGAAGACGGTAGTGTGTCTCCTTGAGTGCAAATTACTCATCAAAGCAGGAATTCAAGTGCATTCCTCTATAGTCAGAAACGAAGTGCAGGGTCACTTGTAGAGAATGCGTGTGCAGCCATGTGCATTGTCACTCAGATATTAAAATATTTTCATCAGCAGGCGCTTGAAAGGAAAATGTGAATTTTTATAAATGCTGACCTCCTCTTGGCTTAAAAGGTGTGTCAGAAAAGTTGCAGCTTGCTCCTTCGAGGAGAAAAACAGTCGGCTTTGAGTCAACAGATACAAATTTAAATACAAAAATGAGAGTTTAACAGCAAAAAAGGCTCAAAACATCTGTAACTCCTCTAACAGCAGTGTTTGGGCAGGGCTGAGTGAACGAGTACATGAACTGGAGTATCACCAAACTGAAAATGGACCTGAACCCGAACCCAAAAACTCAACCCAAAAAATCTAAATCACCCGTCCATCACTGGCATCCGTCTTCAGAGCTGTTTTGTGTTTTTCCTCATCTGGCTACATTTACAGTGCAGAAATGAACATTTAGCCCCAAGTGAGCACGCACACACTCACAGGCAGACACACACACACACAAACACACGTGTGAAGAAGGAGGTCCTCTGTGGCACAATAAGTAGTGGACCAAGGGGCCACATCCATTATGTTTCAGTCTGGCTGTGTGAGCGCTCCTTTGTCACCTCGCACAATGGACACACTCTGAAGGGGGCACAGGCAACTTTGTGGTGCGTTTGCTTCGGATTCTGCAGACATGTTTTAAACGAATTCTATGTTCAGTATTCTAATTGCTTGTCAGTGACTGTGCGTTTGTCTACCATTGTGATTTTCCAGTTTGACTTCTAGCGTGCAAAAAACTCCGTCTTTCGTCACCTTCCGTCGCTCGCCGAGTAAAGGCCCTCCCTGCCTGGAAATTTGAAAAGAGACATGGGGGAAATGAGGAAATGACCCATGCTTAGCCACACAACATGCTAGCTGTGCACAGACAATCAGCATAGCATTAGCGGGACTGTTGAATAGAGCCATCATGGCTGCCTAGCCCTGGGGAGCCAGTGATCTGCCTATGGGCGTTATGGAAAGTGGACGTCCTGCAGAGCTGCCGAGGGCCAGAATGGAGGCCAGTGGTGGGCTCTGTTAGAAACTCCTCAGAGCTGCTGAGGAGCAAGTGTCATTTCTTTATGATTTTTTTTGGCATTTCTTTTTTTCACTAATGCTGGAGAGAGACGTGAAAGGCAGAGGGGGAGAGAGGGGATGACATGCAGCGAAGGGCCCGAGCTGGAATCGAACCCAGGCGGCCCTGGTTGTCTCCTGACCAGTTCTCTCTCCTCCACATGTCATTCATTTAGTCCTTTAGCCTGGGGATTAATCTAGCTGCCTGCCTGCCTCCGTGTCATATATATTCATAATGGTGTATATATTCATTTCCCCTCCCTTTCTTCCATTCCCGTCTCCCTCTCCCTCCCCTCCTCTCTCAGGTGTTGTGGAGGGTATTATTTTGAAGAGACCCGCCTCTGTATATGGTGAGAGAAAGAGAGGGAAGCAGACAGACGGAGGGAGAGAGGGAGTCAGATAGGGCTAAGTGGCCTTTCGTTGCCCCCAGGGTGTTCTCCGTTGGTGTCCGTGGGTGCTCTTTGTCCGGAGCTTTCACTGTGATTAGAGCGTTTGAGTTGACAATTCACTTAAGACCCCTTTTCTCTCTCTCTCCCTCTCCCGCACCCACAAGAACCCCTTGTCCCTCCACCCTCTTTCCCCTTGTTCTCTCTCTCTCTCACACACACACTCTCTCAGGGTATATTACCTGTTCTTGTAATGCAGTTAAGCTCAGCTAGAAGCCTTTCCTCGTAATACCACTTAATTCCCCATGTGGCAGTCAAGGTAACTGCAGTGAGAGGAAGAGAGAGAGAGAGAGAGAGAGAGGGAGAGAGGTGGCCAGTGGTGGGTGGTGGTGGTGAGGTGGAGGAGAGAGTGGGGAGATGAGATGAGAGAGGAGGAGTGTGAAAGGTGCCATCTACGCTGCTGCTGCTTGTCGGGCCCAAGCCATCGACCCAGCATGATGACGGCTCTGATTGCTGAAGACCAGCGAGCCTCTGCCTGAGGCCCTCATGTAAAATACGGGACATTACGTAAAGGCAATAAATACGTGGAGCTCGGAGAAGTAGGAGGTGGAGTGTGAGGGAGGTTCCATGTGGATTAGTCTTCCTGTAATGTTGAATTCCTGACCACCAGGAAAGTCTGAATGTCCAACCTCCTGCTGGGAAAATGCACCGGAGCGCCACTTAATGTCAGTGTTTCCGACTGGCAGGGTTTCAGAAACCTACCTGACTTCACTGGCAGGCAATCATGTTACATCATCCTGGCTAGGGGTGCACCAGGGATGCTATACAATGTGATTTCAAACATAGTTATTAATATATTACAGTCATTAAAAAGCTAAGGTATGAAAATGCATTGTTGAGTCATGTTTCAGGTGTGTAACTGCGTCTTTAGCAAGCAAATCGGTTTAAAGCGCCTGTGTTTCTTTTCTTTTTTTTACTATTTTCTGACATTTTATAGACCAAAACCATTAACTGATTAATCCAAAATCCAATCCGCAGATCAGCTGGTGGTGAAAATAATCGTTAGTTGTAGCCCTTGACTTTGGTGTGTCTTTATTGCCCCCTCTCTCGCTCTCTCTCTCTGACATATCAGAGAATACACTGCAGAAACAAGGGGAAAATATCACTTACCAAAAAATATCTTGTCTCAAAGAGCCCACAGTTTGGCTAAACACAAGTAAATTTTTCAGGATATAAAGAAATTCTGATTCCAACAAAGCAGTTTTGTACTCGTCAGTGTCCATCAAGCAGCTTTACAGTTTAGAAATTCTAGTTTTAAGCATCAAGTTACTCAGAACCAGCAATAAAATCTCAGCAAGAAGCTACAATAACTTACAAAGATAATTAAAATTGCTTGAAGCAAGCGAATGAAAAAAAACTGCTTGGTAAGAACAAATCACGTTTCCTTGATTTAAGATATGTCATCTTAGATTTCGCTTTTTGCAGTGCATTAAGCAGCCCTTTAAATATGACACAGCATCAATGAAAGCACAAAAAGCAGAACAAACCAAACACGCACAAATAATTAACTCCCTCGTTCTGTCCCTCTTCCTGTCTCCTGTTTCTCCTTAGCAGCAGCCAGCCAGAGATAGAAAAAGACAGCAGAGATAAAAGAAGAAGTAGCAGAAGAGAGACTGAAAATGACAAAGTGACAGAGAAAGAACGAAGGAGGGAGAAAAGGATTGGGAGGAGGAGGAGGATGGGGTGACATTGCTCCTGGGTTAGTGCTCCAAAACGGAGTGCTAAAATCATTTCAGCTCAGATAAAGCTCTGGCCACTGCCAGGCCGCCCCAGGATATCTGCCCTGCTCATCTGCCTCTCCAATGAAACGCCTGCACACAGGGAGCCTTCAGGCAGCCCTCCGCACACACGCGCCAACGCGCCCGCACGCACAGATGCAAATACGCACACACACGCAGACGCTAACTCAGTCAAGAAATACACACTGCTGTATCACATGTGCACACGCTCGCTGGCCTCTCATGGCGAGTTTGTCGCAGTGCAGTTTATTTCAGTTGAGGGAGAGGGAGCGACAGAGAGCCCCCGGGGGTCTCCTTCCTTTTCTGAACCTCCCAAATTAACACCCTGCCACCGCCACTCCTCCTCCCAATCACCGCTGCCTGCACCCATTTGAATCACCTATCCTTCAGCCTGCAAACTTACCCACAATCCACCCCATTAACCTTTCTCCTGTCCTGCTCTCACCTTCTCTGAGCCCTCACCACCGGTCTTCGCTGAGACTTCTGAAAGCATTTTAGTTTACTCACTATCAAGTCATGTGTGGTTCTTTGGCCTGTCGTCCTTTTCAAACGTCAAACCAGTGTTGTGATATTCAGGAAATATGTGGAATGGCTGGACTGGGACCAGATTCGACGGGGGGATCAGCGAGGTGATTCAGGCGACAAACTGCTGAAATCAAATCAAAGTCAACCTTGCAAATATTCTGCCAGTACCAAAGTTTAAATGCACCTTTAAACCCATCTTTTTCACACTTTAATTGCACATGATTGCTTAAATAATGCAATTTCAGGAAAGTAGACAGATTGTGATAAAACTCCACCAAACATGCAGGCTGGCAAGCGATCGACAGTGCAGCGTTGAGGAAAGCAGCTGCTCAACTGAACACACAAGCCACCAAATGTGTCCTTAGGAAATTTTAATCGGCCAGCTTGATGTTGGTTGGAGCGTGAAACTAAGTGGCCAATCACAGGCTGGGGTGACCCTGCAGGCAGCCAATCATTCCAAGTGGATCAGCACAGCATACCCAGTATATGACTGGATTCCATAAGACTTTCTTTAAAGCCACTGCGGCACCAAACCAGAAGCGTAACTTTCCTTCCCCTCGTCTCTTGTCCCGTCCGACACGGTGTGCTCTGAAATCTGCGAGAGTTGAGATTCAACACGCTTATATTTAGAATCATCTCTGCTAAACTTCGATCGCAGCGAACCGTATTTGCTGTTTTTGCCTCTCCCCTTTCTCCACACAGAGTGAGGGTGAAAAATGGTCATTTTTTTCAAGCAAAACTGCCAAACATTCTCTGTTTCCACCTTGTGAATTATACGGATTTGCTGCTTTTCTTTGTCTTTGAGCCTTGGACTGTTAATCAGACGTAACAATGTCAAGATGCTACCTTGGCCTTTAGAAAATTGTCATTTTTTGACATTTTATTGACCAAAAAATTCACTGATGAATCAGTGAAATACTTCAGATTCAGATTAAGCCTTAGCTGCGGCTTTAAATTAAACCCTCTCCCCTCCCCTGAAAGCGTTGTTTGTAGTGACATCGTGGCGCACCGGAGGAAGACACATAACCCAGTCATTGCTTTGCAGCCCCTGGACAGCACAACAATACGTGTATTCGATGTTCGATTGAGATAGGTCAGAACGCTAACAGTCAATTTACACAGTTAAAACACATTCCACAGTCAATTTGACAATCTGTCCCCCAGCAGCCCTGTCTCTGTATCCACCCACGCTCCCCTTTGCTCCCTCTAACCTCTCCTCTATATCACGTCTTCCCCCTGCTCTCCTCTCCTCTTCCCCTGGCACCTCTTCACCGAGATAGAAAATCTGGGTCTCATGTTTAAGGCATCAGCGCAGTTGTTGGGCAGACTCCTGGATGCTCTGGTGGTGTAGATGGGATTTCTGTCTCCTGCCTCTGTCACCCACTCCCCGTTTCTGCCACTCTTCCTGAATATATCCTCTTCTCCCTCCGTCAGTCGGCTCCCTCTTTGAATTTTGATAACTTTGTGGTATACAGCTCATAATCGGCTCACAGGAGTGCGAACACACGTGAGGCAGACATGGTTTTACCCCAAACTATGCACACTCATGTATACACACCTCATACTGGTCTTGGTAGAGTGGGTGTAGAGTTTCGTGCTGTCATTTTTTTGTCTGTTTTATCTAAATATAGCTGGTTGATGGCGTCAGAGAGTCACAGACCGAACTGACCTTGTGTAGAAGTAATTTACTGTCAACTAACTTGCAACCTAAATACAGTGCTGGCTATATAGACTGCCAAAAGGCTAATAGAAACATTATCCAATCAGGTGGTAGTTGACTACAACACTCTCACCCTCAAGGTCGAATGAGCAGCTGTTGTGGAGTTTTCGGTCTTTACCTGCAGATGGAGTTTCCACAGGTGTGAGAAATGTGCACATAAAGGGCTTCTCGTCCATGTTGGTTTAAGAGCTGCAGTGATTAGTCAGTTAATCGATTAGTCTTTAATCACATTACTTCAAATAATCTCAGTGGAGGCGCCTCGACAGCTCACCTGGTAGAGTGTACACCCTGTCTACCAAGGCTGGCCTGGGTTCGATCTCCGCTCTCTTCCCTCCTTCCTGTCTCCCTCCAGCTGCACTATTAAGTAAAATTACTACTCAAATGCCATAATTTGCTGCTGTATAATATAATATTTGTGGGTTTTGGACGATTGGTTTGGGAATTTTCTCAAATTCCCTTGACAAAATGATTAATCAATTGGTTGAGAAAATTATCAGCAGAGTAACTGATAATGAAAATATCCTTTTGTATCAATAAGGTGGTACTTTTACACCACAGACCACATCACCGAGCAGAATCCATTTCTGTTCTTGCTGATCTGAGCTCAGTTTTTAAGTAAACATTTATCTGATCCTCATGGTTATATAAGAAATAAGGGACCAGCAGTTATGCTTTGAATGCAGCCACGCCAATGCCGGTGATGTGTGTATCTTAACACACCTACATGTTTGCCCTTGCTCCACTCGCTGGATGTGAATTAAATTCAATGTTCACGGCCGGACTTGGTGAGCAAACAAGAGATACAGACACTGAACAGTGAATGTACAACTTGCATTATTTGGTACAAATGCTTTTACTGTAGTTAAAGCAGGAAAGCACTCAGCAGGCACAGAGGTCGCAGCCGTGTAACACCAGACCAGCCGACACGGCTTCAGGTGTTGGTGTGTTTTCGCCTTTCGCCACAATCTCATTTATTTGGAGATGGGGCTCGTTTCAGAAGTGCTTTTTTTTTTTTTTTTTTTTTAAGCAAAGCCTACCCGGTGCACCAATTTCTGCTGAAACAACTGGTGTTTTTGATGTCAAATAGGGTGACACTTGCATTAAGATGACTATCATCAAATGTCACGGTGACAGGATATTGACAGTAAGGCCGAAATAGAACAGTTTTCACACATATGATGCAGATTGGGTATTCTTTTAAATTGAAATTTGACGCTAACACGGACATGGATAGTAAAATGCATCTGGACTTTAAAATGTAGGAGAACGTTGATATCAATTAAATGATCAAATGTTTGTATGGTATATCAGTGCATATTGTTCCTGGACTTTGCTGGAGGCAGGATGATTCTGTTTTTTCCATTTCACATCGGTTCACATTCAGAAGAGTGAACATGGCAGGTTGAAGGCAGGGAGGGGCTCAGTGGCAGCTGTCAGGCTTTCTCATATTGTTTCATACTTTTCCTGTGATCCAAGAAACAAGAACCTCTCATCAGTCATTTTAATCTCAGCTGTCCTGTTCCTCCTCCTCCTCCCTGTGCACTGTTCCCATTTTCTACCTTCACCGACTCCCCTCTCCTCCCCTTTCACCCTCCCAGTCTCCCCTCTCTTTCCTCACACCATCCCAACTCTTTTCTCCCTCTCTTTCCTCCTCTGCTCTCCATCTTCCTCTTTCTCCTTCATCACCCCCACTCATCCCTCGTTCTCTTTCTCCTGCCCTAATTGTTTATATATATTAACATTCAAG
The DNA here is from genome assembly GCA_037975065.1 of Chaetodon trifasciatus. Classification (NCBI taxonomy): domain Eukaryota; kingdom Metazoa; phylum Chordata; class Actinopteri; order Chaetodontiformes; family Chaetodontidae; genus Chaetodon; species Chaetodon trifasciatus. Next base: position 2,387,011 of record JBBMOE010000038.1, read on the forward strand.
AAACTAGATAGCTTGGTGCAGGTGACACCCTGTAATTTGACATCCTTGCCTTTCTCCAAGGAAGGAGAGAGATGCAATCTGTGGCAATCTACATTGTGTGTGTGTGTGTGTGTGTGTGTGTGTGTGTGTGTGTGTGTGTGCGTGAACGTGGCGTAATCTGGGGTTGTCACACGGCCCCATGCCACTCTCCGTATGCTAATCAATGAATGAAGCTCTGCAAAGCCCTCGTCTGCCAGCTAAACCCCACACCTCAGTGCTGATATGTCTATTAGCCACATGTCAAACTCCCTCTTTGTTTCTGCCTCCTCCTGTCTCTCCCCACATCTCATTCCCTCCCCTCTCATTCGATCGTTCCTCCTCTTTGTAATTCCGCGCCGCCGTGTCTCTCTCCCTCCCTCCTTCTATTTCTTTCTCCGCACTTTATTCAACTCTCCTCCTGCAACCCTCTCTTCCCCCGTCTTCTTTCTTTTTCCATCAAGTGTACGCTCTCTACTTCTATTCATTGCCAATGAGAAGTGCAAGGCATGATGGGAGAGGTAGTGAAGAAAGCTGGTTAATAGTAAACAGTAAAATATTGATATTACGTAAACATGAATACTTCATTTTCTTCAAAATAAAGTGCACAACGGACATAAAAATAGCAAGATGTGTACATTTTCCAAAGCACATCACCTGTTTTTGTAGGTTTTTAAGGGTTGGTATTAAATAAACACTGTATGGAGGTGAGCTCTTGGTCGAAAGGATGTGTAACATTAATAAAGTAGCCTGTAATATCAGGTTTGGTGCTTGCACACATATTAGGAAACTATGACATTCCACAGCAGAGCAGGGAAAAGTGGCCGTGCTCGCTCTGCATATATCATTACTTTCATAATGTCACTCCTATTGCAGCACAGCCCTCTGCAGCAGCGCCACACGAGGTTCAGGAAAAGAGTCGGGCACGTAGATGCTGACAGGCAGATAGAGCAGAGGTAAAATGAGATGTAGTCATACATTTGTCTTAATGCCTTCGCCAGCTTTAAGACAGGATGACAGACAGACAGACAGGCGTGGAATGAGGCAGACAAGGAGGCAAGCAGACAGTTATAGGGGCAGTTAGACAGGCAGTCAGCCCTGGCATTTTGCAGCAGATAAGTAAGCTATCAGAGGAGGGGGATAAATAGCAGAGTAAAGATTGGTCCCGGCCCCCTCAGAGAGGAGCGGGGGGCCACAATGCAGGCGTGGTGGGCAGATAGCCCCCTGCTCTCATTATACTCTGCCTAATCCAAAACGATGTTTACTCAGAGAGAGAGAGAGAGAGAGAGAGAGAAGGGCCACGCTTATCGAAGCCCTGCACAGTCCTCCAAGCGTGTGTGAGTTCGTGTTTGTGTGTATGTGTGTGTGTGTGTGTGAGTATGTGCTAAAATGAGCCTATTCCAATGGAAAAAGGGATCAGGAGTGTCTCCAAGGCAGACTCTGTTGGCTAGAATGTCGATGCTTATCACACATTGCCTGGCTCTCCTGGTGAAAGGCGAATAGGCTATCTAAACTGCCTATTCACAGCATGTGTATTTACCATACCAGCCCGGCAGATTGATCATTTCGTAATTGCTATGATTAACATACTGCTATTAATAGTTCAAGCTTTAATAAAACCTGACCTAATCGGATTCGGGCCAAAAGTCATTTTGCTTTTTGAATTTTGAAATAGTAGAAAAGGAAATCAGGAGTATTTGTTCTTCATCCCTGTTGACTTGTTTTTGCTTTGCAGCTTTCCTGCTTCCAGTCACCTGACCGCAGTTGACACCTGATAAATGAATATGCATGAGGGCTCCTGAAAGGCTGGACTATGTCTTTAATACTTGGTGTTTTGCCCTGTTCAGAGTCTTGTGGCTGATTACACCTTTCCTCTTGTAACTTGGAAGTTCTTTTTGACGTGGATCTTAGAGTTGTTCAGATTTCAGTGTCAACATACTCTACTGACTGAGCAGTGCTCTGCTTTGCTTGCCCAGCCCTTCACTTGTGCTTTATAGTAAAACCTTTGTCAGATTTCTCTCCAGCAAAACCAATTGGAATATCTTGAGGAGTAATGAAATACTTGCATATAGGAGTGATGGTATATATACTGTATCTTAGGTGTGTATGGTATCCTAGAAATAACTCCTCAGTTAGTGGAAATAAACAGTTTTAATGTACTGTACATTGTATTTACTGCTTCGACTCTTCTATGAGGTATAATCCAAACATACGTCTAAAGAGAGGTACTGCAGCTGCTAGTTTTGGTGTGCTCATCCACCTCCAAAATACATTTTTTGTTGCAGATTGATGCTGTTTTATATGATAATGTACATCAGCGTTTGTCCCAAAATGCACAGCAGTTTGGAAAACAGACTGTTGCTGCCGTATTTCATTCAATATCAAAATACAGAGTCCAATCAGTAAAAGTGTTACCCTTAACAAACTACTGTATTTTTTTTAAGTATCATAGTGTTTTGTCACAGATCTCACTGCTTGTTGTCAGTTTGTAACCCCTGAGCTACCGGTGGCGACACAAACTACATGCAGCACCCAGCCCTCTTGTGCCTCACTGTGGTGCCATGCACACACACACACGTGCATACCCATACTGACAAATGCACACACTTTTAACACACACACATCATCTCTGTGGTCTTGTGAACTGTGTGTACCCTGTCTGGGCTGGCTGGGGTAATCCTGGCCTCCACTAAAGTAGCCGTGTGAGAGGACAGATTGTCAGTTGATCATGGCCAGCCGAGAGCCTTATCCCTTATTGGATCGGCCATGGAGGAGGCTTAGGAATTATCTGAGGCCTCGCTTAATGTGGAGACGGATCACCGCCAGAGAGCCACGGAGCCTGAAGACACGCTGGGCCTGAGGGGAGGGAAAGACACTGTGTGTGTGTGTGTGTGTGTGTGTGTTTATGTGTGTGTGTGTGAACGAAATCATCAGAGAGGTGTGTATTTGTGTGTATCAGTATGTAATAGTGATAGAGGCGTGTGTGTGTGTGTGAGTGTGTGTGTGTGTGTGTGTGTGTGCACAAAGCAACATCATGGCCCACTTAACCCCATCTTGACACCTTTCTCTCTCACTCCTCTTCCTTGCTTATGTTTTTGCCATCCATTCCCGTCCTCCTCTCCCACCCTCCCTTCCAGTGACTCCTCTCATTCCCATTCCTCCTCTTTCTCTTTGTCGCTCCTCTCTCTGCCTCATTCTGGCTCCTGTTCCTCTGCTTCTTCATCTCTGTTTTCTTTCTCCTCTTGCTGTTCAGTCGTACCTCAGCCCATCTTATGAGCCCCATCTTTCATTTCACTGACTGCTTAACTTCCTCCCTCTTCCCCCAAATCCCCTCCCTATTCCTCCCCACACCTTCCTCCTCACTCTGGTTCTTGTTCTTCTCCACTCTGATCATCTCTCTCCTCTTTCTTCATCTTCCTGCTCCTCCTCCTCTTTTCTTTTACTCATCCTATCTTTTCAATAGCACCGTCCAGCAGCGTTCTGTCCTCAGCAGGAGATCTGGTAGAGGCTGATGAAAGAAAAGCAAAAAACAGACATTTTATTGTCCAGGGGTAAAAAAAAAATAAAAAAAAATAAAAGCACGTATAAAGCTTTGTGTTGTTAAGAAAATTATTGACCAGCGCCTCATATCTCAGAGCCCTCCTGTGGAACTACAAACACAGCAGCTGACATCAGTAATGCATGTCATTAAAAGGCAAAGCAAACACAATGGTCATCGTCTGGTCACAGATTATATGTAAACTGACCTTTGTGACGGTAGATCCAGAGTCGTCAGACCTATAAGAGATCACCTGTCTCTTCGCGTTTAGACCACACAGAGGGTGTTTTAACTTTGTCAGCAGATTTAAGCACACTGAAAAGCAGCAATCAGCGTTGCTTTTAGCAGCACTAGCTCACTTAAGCGGATCTTAAATGGAAATCGCTCAGGCTCTGTTTAATTAATTCTTGGATTTGAGAAGAGCCTTGTCTCAGTCAAGTACTGTTAGCTTAGCTTGGCTTAGACAGTAAGTTATTTCAGGTTGTCTTTCCCCAAATAGCACCTGGATCCCCTTCAGATACTTGAAATAGCCCTCCAGCTAATTCAATCCCTGCTGTCTGACCCCTGGCCTTGGATTTACTTGGGATCCCTCAGGAAGAACTGGAGGACGTGGGTGGGGAGAAGGATGCCTTGGTGACCGGGTCACCTTTCTTAGCCTGCTGCCACCGTGGCACAAACCTGGATAAGCAGCAGAAAACGGAGGGGTGGATGGATAATGCCACCCCTGTGCATGTGATTACTGATAGCTACTGAGGCCAGATTAGCGCTGCTATAAGTTGCGGAGTTCCCAGGGTCAGCCCTGGGTCACCAGGATGTGGAGGGGTGAGGGTTTAGGACCATACATACATTATACTGTAGATTGAGTTGGATGGCTTCAACTAATAAATCTGATTGGTTCAGCAGGCCCCCTTTATAAAGCATACCAGGGATGAAGAATGTCTTTAGGACTTGTTTCTAAGCAAGCACAACATCAAGAAACACATGGACAGCATGCAACAGCTTGCAGGACTCCCAGCTTGTGTTCAGCTGTTCTGCTTTGAACGGCGCATATTTACAGCACAGTGAAAAAAGTTATTTTCTGCCATAGCAAGCTGGGCAGTCAATGAGTCTTTGAAGGTTTTCACAGGTAAATTTGTGCTGAGATGATCATTAGATTTGATCATTACTGATCCATCTTTGGAAATGTTGTTTTTTTTGCATTTGAACATTCTGCTTGTCCAGAAAACTGCCTTCACTCGCACATTTAAACCTATGAGGTACGGTAAAACAACATAATGTGTCCTCCACATGAAATCAATGTCTTATTAAATTTAAACATGAATGATATTGATGTCAGTAATAATAATAATAATGATAATAATGCTACCACAGCATGCACACACATAAACCTATTTTTCCCCTATAGAAACTGCAGTTAGGTTATATTTGCAGGTTGCCTGTGCTGAAACGTAAGTGTTAAATAAGCACCAGTAATTGGGCAGGCAGCGGTTGAAAATACAATCATGAATGCAGTCATATATTTTTGAGAAAAGTGTGCAGCTGTATGGCACAGCGGCATTAAAAAGCCACAAAGTAGAAAAACAGGTTTGCACAAGAGTACTTATCAAACCTCCCCATAATAACACCTGTCCAGTGAACATGAAAAGCCACCATATGTGGTACACATTATATTTATAAGAAACCCCTTTTGTGTCACAGAAACTTAACTTTTTTAAAGTCTTGAAGGTTTAAGTTAGTCTTAAACTAACAGCAGCAACCCAGAGGCCAGTTAACAATGTCCTGAGCACACAACCCCAATAAGCTGCACATATGGCTTTCGGGGTAACACCATTGACAAGGTTTAGCGCCTGGAACCGATAACTATATTAAGCTGATACACACATGCACACACACCTACAGTGCTTTCTTTCCTCATCTAGTAATTGAAGGTGAGAAATAATTTCATTATCCTCAGGAAGAGTAATCTGCTCTCTACCCCTGATCCCTTCATTTCCTACAGTGCACCTCGACCTGGGAGGCACACACACACACACAAACAGGTACCACATACTTATCACACATACACGCACGCACATACACAAACACACCGGCGCACACAAATAGTTTTTTTTTATCACCCTGGGCTATTAATGTTATTGGAGTTGGGGATTAACCATCAGGTTCACATATGCTTTACAAAGCTTTATTACTTAGTGCTGTCTGTCTTGCTCTCACTCTCACACACATGCATGTGTTCACACACTCATGCACATGCACACACACACATAGGCACATATCTTTGCATTAAAGAAAGTTAATCTGGAAGTATGGACACCGGTTAGCGGACAGGAACAGGTGCTCAGCAGAGGCTATGAAAGCAAAGCAGGAAGTGTTCAGTTTAGAACTTCACATTCTCGGTTCTGCTCTGAATTCTTGGCCACAGTGTTCTCTTGTCTTATTGTCTCGATATCATAATCACAGAGAGCCTTCAGGTGTCTCGGTTTAAACAACCTGAAAGATCAGCACAGAAAGGCTTTGTCTGGATTCTCCCCCCTGACACCTTCAGCTTCAGGGTGGGATGTTAATGCTGCATTACCACCCTCTACTGTTCATCTGCCCAAGATGTTTTCGGGTGGTCCTTAATGTCGAGTGTCATGGTGACGCCTCTGTGGATGGTGGGGGGAGGGGCTAAAGTGTCATTTGACAGGGCAAAGGTGTGCAGTGGGGCATCATTACATTTTCATGTGAACACACAATCAAAACAGAGAGGGGTAAAAGTTAAGGGGGAAGAATGAGGGTGCAGCTGAAGACCCACAATACCCCACACATGCACTTAATCTACATGAACAGGGACTGCAGCTGCGCCAGTGTCTATACGCTTTAAACCATTCGTTCCTTCTACCTGGTGAATACTGGAATGGAGTTACTGCTGTGTTTCCGTCAGGGTGACAAAAATTGCACCTCAAGCTTCCTCGTGCTGTCTTGACTTTTTATGTGTGTGTCTCGATTAATGACAGAATGACAAAGTTAAGACTCTGAACTGGACTTCGGGCTCATCATTTGTGTAATGTCACTGTTGCAGCTTTTTTTGGATTCAGGCTATGAAATTATGGAACTGCTGTGAGAGTAAATTTAGTCATAAAGATTCCCCAATGTTGCAAATTTGTTGAATATAGTTCTTCAGTCAGCCTTACTTAAGCACAGGAAAGTATCATTTTTTTCATATTAAAGGATAAGTCTGGTCTCTAGTTTATGTTTATTCAACCTTCCATACACTGTTCTGCCGCCATAATAGCAAATAACAGTCCCCTACACTGTGTACTTCTATTTGAGGAAGGCTTTCCAAAAATGATAATGCTAACCTTAAATTTGTGAGCCATTTTCTAGAGATCTAAGGGGATTAGAGGATCAGCCGTATCCTTTAAACACACACTCACTGAGAATAAAATGTGTTGAATTATAGAAGAATACAAATCCAGGAAATCTAGGAAACAGCAGCACATGTTTAGTTCGCCCACCGATGTGACGCAGTGTAAAGTTTTCAGTACAGTGTGACAAGCGTCTGGCTGAAGGGGAATAACAGATGAAATTTAAAATGTCACCTTATTTAAGCCTTACATGTCTTGACACTCTCCAGACACACAGTATAGCTACTCGGGATGTCCCTGTATTTGTGTGTGTTTGCGTGTGTGTGTGTGTGCTGTCAGGCCGAGACGTAGAAAGCGTGTTTTTTTTTTTTTTTTTTTTTTCTAATGGGGAAAAGGAATATTTGGACATTTTATCAATAGGCATTATTAAATCCTGCTTGCTTGAGCTAATCTTGGCGGACCGGAGCGAGGGGGAAGAGAGAGAGCGAGGGGGAGAGCGGGTGAGAGAGATAGACGCCGAGAGGGAGAGTGAGAGAGCAGTGATGTCTGCCCCATGAGGTGAAGAGAGACCGCCTGTAAGCCGCTTATTATATCGACTACCACCTTTTCTCTCTCCTCCTCGAACCCTCCCTCCCTGGTTTTCTCTCGTTACCTCGCTCATTTTCTATCTCTGTCTCCCTCCCTCGCTTGCTTTCTCCAACTCCTTCTACCCCCCCCCCCCCCCCCCATTCTCCTTTCTCAACAACTCCTTCATATAAACACACGCAGACAGAGGCGCATATGCACACAAACACACACAGGCGGCGCCAAGCTGAACCTTCTTGTTCAAAGCCAGAAGCAAAAAGCTGAAGTTTTATTCAAATGAATGTTTACTTTTTCTACTGCCAAGATGTGTGTGTGTGTGTTTGTGTGTGTGTGTGTGTGTGTGTGTTGAGAGACAGAGGGAAAATAGCACCAGGCATGCAAGTGTGTGCGCGTTAGTGTGTGTTACATGCACGGCAGAAGGAGAAGGGCTGACAGTAGGTGATAAGCCAGACAGGCCTGCACGCTGTGATTATCACCCACCGGACCCTCTGTCACACACACACACACACACATACACACACTTGCATACACAGTGCCCAATGAGAGAGTGTGTTGCAAGGATTTAGGATAGACAGACGGGCTGACAGACACACAGAGACAGAGAAGCCTTGGATCACAGGCAAGGTGGAAACCACAAGAGAAGCAAATGAACACAGGCTGGAAAATACAATGCATCCAATTATGTTTCACTGAACACTCATTGTCTTTATTTGGGTTTTATATCAATATTAAGGTGTTTTGATGTTGAGACACTGGAATCAAAGCAGTTTGTCAAGCTAGAGATGCCAGATAAACGGCTGCAAACAAATATCTGCAGCTGAAATGGATAAACATCAGACAGTAACTGAGTCCATCTCTCTCTCTGGTTTCAGGTGTGTGGCCGTCTGAAGAGGTGATGGCTCATTACTGTCTGCAGAAGCGACACATGTTCAGGTGAGTTGTCCCTGCCTTTGTAAACCCGCTCACTCCGTCGTCACTCAACAATAAAACGAGGATTGTGTGTCATTTCACGGATCTATGACATTGTTTTTAAGCTTGCATTTAAGTGTCAGTTTAGAGTGTCAGGGTGTGTTGTTACTCTAATTCATTGAGTTTTTCACTTTCCTGCAACAGTTTAAAATATTTGCCGCTTAAATATTGAAACATCATTGCACTGTAAACAAATGAGACCCTCAGAAAGATGTTTGGCGGCATATAATGGCTTTCTTTCTACCATGTTTGATTTCACCAGAAACCTTCTGCATGACAGGAAATTGCTTTATGATACAAATCAGGAAGAGCAAACTTATTGAAAGCGTCGCAATTGTTGTGATAACCGATCGCGGAGCCGCAGCACAGACAGGCTGCTGGAAAAGTCACTTTGAAAATATTTCTCCTCTCCAGTGAAATTAAAGAGGAAATAGCACGAATTAGCAGCAGGGAGGAGGCAGCGACGTAGCAACATGCTTGGAAAGGCTAACACACGGCTGTTGTGAGATAATAGCATGCGTTTAATATTTTATCAAATGTAATTACACCAAAAGATATCAGTTATTCTGCATTTAACCTGATAATCTGCTACATTTTGACAGCATTTCGAGTTTATATTGTAAATGTAGTTATTGGCGAACATGTCCCTTATTTAAATCTGGCTCTTAGACCGGCTGTAAATGCTCGGCAGTTGTGCCGTGCCGTACCGTTCCATGCCACGCTGTGTTGTTCCGCGTTGCTCTTTCCCCTGCTCTCGTCTGCTGAGCGCTGGCCTGCCCTGCGGCACAGGGCTGAAAAGCGCCCAGGCACCTTTGATTTCCACTCAAGGTGGAACGTCACCCTTTGATTTCCTGTTTTAACATTCAAGAGGCGGGAGGCGAGGAAGAGAGGGGTATTGATCAGAGCAGCGTAGTGAAGGTCAGCGAGGGAGGGAGGGAGGCAGGGAGGGATGAAAGAGGACAGGGGTAGAGATGGAGGGGAAGGGGAGATGAAAGGAGGAAGAGGATGGAGAGCGGGGTTGAATGAGCATGAGCAAGCTACAGGACTCTGTGTGTGTGTGTGTGTGTGTGTGTGTGTGTGTGTGTGTGTGTGTGTTTTCTCAGATTCCCGCTGATTGAGCTTGTGCTTCTCAATGTTCAGTATTCAGCTTTCAGGTTGATGGTTGAATTGATATTTCTTACCCTGCTGTGTTGGCTGTGTGTGTGTGTGCATGCGTTCGTATGATAACACGTGTGCGTGTGTGTATACATCCGTGTGCATCTACTGTACCGTATGTGCGCGCGCGTGCGTGCGTGTGTGCGCGCGTTAGTGCTAAACTGCTAGTTTCGGCTCAGCAATGCGAATCTCACTTCCATTCTTCTCCCTCTCCCTCTCTGTCTCTCAGGGGTGCAGTGTGCGAGTTAGGAGGAGGTATGACTTGTCTTGCTGGGCTGATGGTAAGTGACACACATGCATGCGCACACACACACACACACTTACAAACACAGTGCCTGCAGAAGTGTCTTGGTTTCCCTAATGAAACTGACCCTCACCAATCAATACACAAACAGCGTGGGCACACAGTGTCCATACCTATTCATATACATTCACTTTTGGTGTGTGTGTGTGTGTGCGCACAAGTGTATCCATGCTCGCTCTTTACCCACATCACATTAACAGCAGATCACATGTCTTCTCTTCAGCGTTTGCAACCTTAGGCTGTATTCACAGAACATCTTTTGAGTTGCTCTTAACTGAATAACTTGTAAAATTCTGGGTCAGTCCAAGTTGAAGCCTCCTGATTTTTTTTGTCTAAGAGACATTTTTAATGCTTATCAGCGCTGAAAACAGTTCTTAAGCCTGCGAACAGTTCCCTGCAGGCTGTGACTCCACACGCCACGTTCACATGTGTAATTTGTCACGTGTAAGCTCCCCCATTATTTTTTGGTTTTTGTCACTCAAGTTTAATTTGCTCTTTCCTTTTAATTATTGGACATACAAATGCTTTGATGGTTAATATGACAATAGCGCTTCTACCTGTCGCTATTTCATTTTTTCTGCTGAATTAAGCAACACAGACTCCATCAAGCTCATTCACGAAACGTAACATTATCCTTAGTGACAAGGTCGACCACACTTTCTCTCTTGGCTTAAGCGCCCCCTGCTTAGTAAAAATTGCTCTCAGCGGCGTTGTTAAATGTCTTAAGACAAAACCTTCAGCTCGCAACTTTAGGTGTGATGAAGGTCGGCTGGGTGGGAAGATAACATATTTGTGAATGTTTACTAGTTGTCTTTCAATACCAGGCTATAGAATTGATTTGCATAGGATCCCCTTCATGTTTGATTGCAGGAAAACCAGAATCACAGAAGGTCCTGGTGCTCGCCTACCAGAACACCAGTTTGTTGGATCAATGATTTGATGTATTAGATGTTGATTTCGGGATTATTTTTGTATAAAATATTCTGATTATTATATGCTAATCTTTATCAGCACACTCACACGATCACCAGACCACCTAGAGTAGTGACATCTAACTCTATGAGCTAGCTTGGGTCTTAAAAGCTGCCTGTATTGACACAACACGCACACACACACTGACACACTCAGATATACCGCAGTCTGTCAGCCATAGGGTTTATTAGCCAGGGTCTTAAGGGCCCCTCCACATAGCAGGCGTCAGTGTCCAATCGATCCGCTAGATGCCATTCTGCGTGGTGTGTGTGTACGTGTGTGCGCGCGCGTGTGTGTGAGAAAGCCTGGTTTTATCTCTTGGCAGTCAATACACCATGTTTTGACATTGGTGGCTTGAGATGGAGTCCTTCCTTCACACCTCTCCTCCTCCTCATCCCTCCTTCATCCGCCACTGACACCACGTTCAACTTTTTTTCCCCGTTGTCGCCGTGAACAGTCCATGAATTATTCCTTTAGTCGCTGCGTTTCTTTCCTCCCTTCCTCCCTGGTTTTTGTCATTCATTGACCCGCTTCCTTGATTCTTTATTTTCCCTTCTTTGCCATTTTCACACCCCTCTTCCTTTCTTACACCTCCTCCAGCAGCATCTTGTTGAACTGCACTCTAGATTTCAGGCTGACATTAAATCCCCGTGTTCATGGCCACGATCTAGACCAACCAATCACAGGAAGCAGCCGTCTACGTTACCATGCTACATGCAATGGAATGAAGATACGCCACCTTCACATTTGTAGCCTCGGCTCCAAGATAGATGAAAGTAAGCTCATGCTCTGGCCTTTTCTGACTCATGGCTAACTCCACCCTGTCGACAGATGGATAGCTATGGAGGTTTGTGGTCCTCATACTAAGAGGCTGGCATTTGTGAAATGTCTCGACAACATTTAAATGAACTGGCATGATTTTGGCACAGACATTGTGAGACAAGTGAAGCTGAGAAAATTGCAATGATTTTCAATGATTCACTTATTTTCTTTGTTAAAAACTGAGCTGTCAAGTGTAATACCCCTTCACTTCTCTACGGCTCTGATCTACAGCACTCCACTTGTTTTCCCTCTCTGAACTTCTCTGAAGCCTCAAAGAGTCATTGCAACTCTGATTTCTCTGAGAAACTAATACTCTTCACTCTGTAGAGATAGTCGGTACTTCATAAAGGCAAGTGCTTGTATTCATTTTTTTTCTTACCAATTTCTGTGTGTCTTTATTGGAAATCAAATTATTTCCATCTTTAAATCTGATGACACAGCTCTGGTTTCAGTTTTATTCTACCAGATTTGTCCAAATTCCTTGATAAATAGTTAATATTTAATAACAAAACACCTCAAAAATTACATGATAAATAATTTTCCAAGCAGTCAGCTACCGGGAAGCCTCGGGAAGCATACTTGGCCTTCTTCCTATAGAGAGCGTATGCAGCCACTGTTGAGGTGCTGATCTTTGTGTTGCATGATCCTCCATCTAACAGCTGGACATATTAACCCTTTGCAGTCCAGGGTATAGTTGGCCGTTATTGACTACTTTTGATTTTACCCTTATATTTCACCTTAAAAACTGTTTACCTTGCATTGCTTGGTATCATTTTTTTCAGCACAACCTCACATGTGTGGATTTCCAGTTATTTTTCCATTTTTGACATACTATTTTAACACAGTGGACCTAAAATCACACAGAAAACATAAAATCTGAGTAGAAAAAAGTTTTATTTTTTACTGTGAAAACCACAAATATGTTTAACAAACCATTTTTAGAACTTAGAATGCAAAAATAAATAGTAAACCTCAAAATCTTGCTCCCTCAGCTCCGTCCAGCTCGAAGAAGAGCTCCCCCGCCCTCTCCACGTTCATCCATCGCCTCATCGTCACTGTTTTCTCACACATAACGAAAAAACGACGGCACTACACACTAAACACACGATACTACATGTTACACTACACAACTACACACTAACGAAACACTCAAAACACGCTAAATGTCACAAATCACTCAATTCTCAAAACTAACTATCGCTCTATCACTATTTCTCGCTCCTTCTCTATCGCCACCGTAACTCCCCACAACTTTCCCTTTCCCTTTCCCTTTCCCTTTCGTTACACTCCCATAAACTTTCATTACAGCTCCGTTTTTCTGTTTCTGCGACGAAAATATGCAGGAAAAAGTATGTTGACTCTGCGAGGCTGCGTCTTGCGGCTCCGTCGTGTTAAATGTGATTTTGACGCGCCAGGGCGTCAAGGGACTCCGCAGGGTTAACAAATTACAAATATTAGCAAACACATAAATATAGCAAGTTCCAAATTAAGCAGCGAAATGCTTCGTTCTCCCACACCTTTCAGAACGGCACATATTGTAGAAGCATTTTAAAGGGTTAAAATAAGTACTTTGTTACGTTTATTAAAGCTTCTTTATCAATGTTACAGCAATAAACACCTGGTTAAGGTCAAGGAATGACTGTGGTTGGTTAAAAAACATGGCGTTGACTCAAAATAAACGGTTTTTGGTTTGATATCGGATTACCTGCTCCACAGTGGAGATCAGAGTCTGACATTTTGATAACCTTTGTTTAGATTAAGATGTATGTGAGCATTTGATATAGACATGTGTGTACAGTGGTGTTGGTGGGTGGCGGGTTGTTGCTCATGAGTTGTGAGGTCGGGCTCCTGATCTTTCAGTTGGTTACTCTGGTTCAGCCTGGAGGCCCCTTCCTCCATTTGAGCAGATGGTGCGACGCAGAGCACCCAGTGACCCCTCACACAGCCTGCAGGCCCTTAACATGTTTGTGTGCGTGTGTGTGTGTTCTGTTTGTCCGAGAAATTTCCATACACTTGATATGCTCCATCATGTATTTTCTATATGCCATATGAGTCAAGATTACATTGAATCAGCCATATGGGATTTTTGTGCATACCAACACGATAGCTCCTCGCATTTACACTCGTGGGTATATGCACACACACACTCACACGCTCCTTAACAGAAATTGACAGCCTGACACACACTTGCTGATATAAAAAAAAAAGAAAAGAGAATGTGAAAAGACGAGGTTATAGTAAAGCACACACCTCTCTATCTATATCTTCCTCACACAGAGACACACAGCGCAGCACAAAGCTGTCTATCCATTCTCCCGTCTCCCTCCCTCTCCCTCTCTTTCTCTTCGTCTCTCGCAGTCTGCTCCGCAAAGTTATATGAAGGGCATCAGGCAGGCCCGGCGAGCCGAGTGCAGAGTGACAGCGGCGAACGGAGTGATGGCTCGGCCCGATAAACACCCAGCGTCAAATGAAAAGGCTCTGCGCTTGCCATCATCCCCTGTCACAATGCAATTACTGAACAGAGTGATAGCAAGATAGCAGCCCCCACCGCTAGCCACAATGATAAAAGTATTGACTGATTTGATTGAATGATTAAAATAATGCAGACATAAAAATGGGGTGAAGATAGAGAGGGAAATGGCAGGGAGGAGAGGGAGCAATAGAGAGAGAGGGTGGGGTGGGCTGGGCTGCCAAGAGTGAAGCTTTGTAGATATGGTTATGTCATTATTGTGTGTGTGTGTGTGCGTTCAGATGTTTGCTTCATCTAAGGGGGCTTTTGGTTTTGTTCTTTTGTTCCGTGTTGTTTCATTTCTCTGTCTCTTTCCTGTCTCTCTGTCTCTCAGGTTGCCATTTGTGCTGACGTGAAAGAAGTTCTGCTATCAGATGGGAACGAGAAGTCCATTCAGAGTATCCTTTCATCGTCCTCTCCCCTTCTGTTTTCGTCTATCTCTCCATCTCTGCCTCGTTCCTCTTGCCCACATTTATTTATATGCGTTCGTATGGATTTATTTGGGTGAAAACTTTTGTCCTTTTTTTTTTTTTTTTCCATTGTGGTTTCAATAGGAAAATGTGTTTTTGTGCATTCCTGTACATGAAAGTCACACGAGAATTCATCACATGATATAGAAGCATGTGGTTTTAACACATGTAACATGCTAATGTTACATGATATGGATTACACATGTGAAAACATACATGTTTTCAATACATTGTCACTTCCCTCAACCTCCCCTGAAATCTGACATTTTTGCATGTGCAGTGTAAGATCTCACGTGTGCAAACAGGAATTTCACAGGCGATTTTTGCATCTGTCACAAACCCTCACCTGCCAGTTTATTAGGAACACCTGGCTGAGACTTATGCAGTCTGATTATGCCATTTTACTGAGGTGTTTGCATTATTTTGTCCACCATTTCTATCAGTGAGGGTAAGGTAAGTAACAGAAAGTACTCTTATCAATACAGTTCAACAGCACCACAAATACGTCCTCCAAAATGACCATAAAGTTGATTCAAAACCTCTTTAAAACACTTTCAGCAAAAACACTGTAACTTCATTTCATGCAGGACTCTCGTATCAGACTGCATCAACTGCAAACTGGGTGTATGTATGCACCATTAAAATAATTGCAACCTGTAAAGGAGTAATATCCTCGTTTCACGGCTTCTGCTTAATCAGTCATGAAACATGGTGCCAGTTGTTTTTGCCTATCAAACATCAAAAACATCTTGCAATCTAAACCATTATTATCATTAATCCATTCTAGTGTTTCAATCTCTTCCACGCTATGTGATTCTGCTGTAGCTTTACCGTTGGCGGCATCATAAACAAACAGCCGGCAGTGTGCTGTAACCTTGGTGTTTCAGCCCTGAAATCAGAGACTGGGGTGGAATGAAGGAAGAATAGCCCTC
Source organism: Chaetodon trifasciatus (assembly GCA_037975065.1). Lineage (NCBI taxonomy): Eukaryota > Metazoa > Chordata > Actinopteri > Chaetodontiformes > Chaetodontidae > Chaetodon > Chaetodon trifasciatus. The sequence goes on from JBBMOE010000038.1 coordinate 2,402,629, forward strand.
CACCTCTTTTATCTTTAGGCAAGAGCAGCAGATGGGGCACCCACAGTGACAAAAACACAGCACTATCGCTCAACATGGCATCTACCAATCCCAGCTGCCCACAATGCCATGTTAAGAGCACAGTAATTGCCATCCTGTCAGATTTAGTTTGCGACTTCATCTAATGCTAAGGCTAGGGTTAGGACTTGATGAGCGTTTTAGAAACAGGAACAATCAAGGTTTGTTTAAAATGTTTTTGTGTGTGGTTAAGGTTTAGGCCTATAATTAAGTTTTTAGGACAAATCTTTAGGTGAGTTTTTTTTTTTTTTTTTTGCCAACGTTTGTTCTTTGAGTGGGCTATTGATCAACTCCTGTCAGCTTGCAAACCATCTCTCTACCCATTTTACACTTCTCCCTGTCTGATCTCCTTTGTAGCTTCTTGTTTTCCCTCTTTTCTTCCCATCTTCTTTCATCATTCTTGTCCTTTTTCTCCATCCTCCCAGATCTCGCTTTATTCACTCAACGACTACACAGACAAGAAAAACGAAGCCCCGACTCTCTGCAGTTGCCTCACAAAAGCAGGAAATATAAATACACATTTCTTCCCCATTGACCAATATGGCACTTTCCATATTTAGCTGTGCTTACAATATCTCTCAATAAAAATACAATATGTCTCATCCGGCTACAATGCTCCTTTACTGATCACAATAAGACCAAACAATAACATTATGGAGCCTGTAAAACACACACACACACACTTGGGCACACAAACAATACGCCATTGACCGACTGCTTTGTTTCACAGAACAAACACACGGAGAGAATTGTAAGTGAAATCATAGCGAGAATGGATCGAACACACACAGAAAGAGAGAGGGAGGGTTGAGAAAGACAGATAATTTGTTCTGGGCTCAGCCAAATTTGCCCATTCACATACTGCAGGCACTGTGTGGAATTTCCTCTCGCTGAGGAAGCTGCTGGTCTTAGCCTTGTGCTAATGGCCACTGTTTGTCTCACATGCGCTTATTGTGCGGCTGGTGTTACAATAGACAGAGATAGTGTGCTGTGATACGGCTCAGTTTTATACAGTGAAATAGATGAGAAGATAGTCGGGAAAAGAAGTTGTGAATAGGCGACATTTAGCTATATCCGGAGAATTTTTCCCCTTCCTCAGAAGTTGTTGACCTCTTTTATTGCGCAGAAACACACACAAATACACACCACCGAGCAGAGCTGCTCTGTGCTCTGACCTTGAATACTCATGTTGAAAATCAATGGAAATGTTCCATTAAGAATGATTGATGCATGTCATTGGCTGCTGCTTGTCTACTTCAAGTGATGGGAGCAAATATTCCTCCACTTTAATGTTCAATAATACTCAAATCTCTCTCTTCCTCTTTTGCTTTTTACTCTTTATTTCCGTGTGTGTTTTGATCTGGTGCGTGTGTGTGTGTGTGTTTGTGACCTCTCCCCCAGTGGTGTGCTGGTGATGAGATTACAGTAAGCTGCTCTGCTCTACGCCCTGTCATCCCTATGCATAACACAGTGATGCACAGGTGTCCAGCAAGTGTGTGTGGTGTGTTTACGCGTCTGTAGGTGCGCTTTTATATAAATGCATGCTAACCTACATATAATCTGTGAGTGGGAGGCCTCTTTGATTTTGGATTGGCTCTCCAGCTATCAGCCCATCTATCAACTTATCAAGCATTCCTGCTCTCTCTCTCTCTCTCCTGCTCTCTGTCTTTGTCGATTGGATTTGTCTCAGCTCTTTGCAGGCTTTAAAGACAAGGAAATCCTAATTGAATTGCTTTGCAACTCCACAAGCCAGTGTATTACTAGACAACTTGACATCAATCGGCCTCCTTTTGTGTGCGTTCATCTGCGCGCGTGTGTGTGTGCGCGTGAGGGACAGTGTGAGGTTGTGTATCTGTGGTTAAAAGCCTTCCCATTGATCCAACTAGAGGCTGCTGTGATCTGCTTCTGCAGGCCTGCTCTCCGTCCCTGGAGATCAGCTCTGCTCACTCATGTTGTCTCTATGTGGTTGTCCTCCATATTTGTTTTCACATAAAGAGGGTTTTACTTAGACTTTGTGTCTCTTGGTGTAGCTCTTTTGTGACACACATCTCTCCAAAATCCTTAAAGCCAATGTCTTTTAATGGGACTGTTGGTAGTTTGAATCCCCTTATGCATTTGAAGGGAATGCAGGTGTTTTTGAGGTGGTTTGAATCCGCGATTGGTTGTCCTCACTGTAATTGTACTTTCTTCTGTAGACACATCTGTTGTATGTCTGTCCGTCCTGTGAGAAGAATCCCTCTGCTGAGGTCTTTTTCCATTTTTTCTGCCCATTAAAGGATTTTCTGGAAGAAGTTTGAATCTAGGATCGAAGGTTCGAAGGTGTCGAATGTTGTATAGATTATAAAAACCCCTTGAGGTAAATGTGTTATTTGTGATATAAATAAAATGATGGCTTCTCATATTATTTATCTACTGTAAACATCTTCGGCTGTATGTACAGTATACAAATTGAGATAACATTTATTTCATATAATACAGGATTTTTAAGCATTTTCCTTCCAGTTGAGGATGTAATATGTGCGTCTGATGAATCCTTGACCGTGGCACATCAGATGTACGAGGGTTGGTCGAGAGGAACAGGCAAGCTGGAAAGTTTGGGTCAACACATGTATCTGCCAGGTGAGACCATTTTCATTTCTTAATGGAAAGATACAGCACCTGACCTCAACTCCTGCTTCTTTATCACTGCAGTCAGATAGAAGAGTGGAATGTATGCAGTACTTGTTGGAGCGCCAACATTTTTAGCTGAAAATGCCTCAAATATTTCTTACAAGTGTTCACTTTTATTGGGGCGCGCATCATGCTGCACTGCAGGTAAACATTACATACTGTAATGCAGCGAATGTGTTTATTCAAAGCGCCCTCACGGTGCGTCGAGTGCACACACTTTAATTTGAGTGGCCTCGGTGGGAATGTAAAACCTTAACCATGCCGGTATTCTAGTCAACACAGACACAGCTCCATTCATTCTCCCTTTGTGATCAAGGAAGTTGTTGGGAGATGCATCCAGACTTGTTGATGACGCTATTAAAACAACAACAAATGCTGCATGAGAATAAAGTGAGTGTTAAGTGATAACACAAAAGCTGCACTGCAGGTAAGGCAAACGTTTTTCCCCAACTGTATAGTTTTGATCATTGTAATCTCAACCCAAATGTTTTAGTCATCAGGTCCCGTCCAGTATTTGATTTTTGACTTTTTCACATGATAAACAGAGGAAATCGTTTACAATTGTGTTCAATTTGTGCGATCGTCAAATATCTGTAAATGATTGGAAGGACAACATGTGTCTATGCCATTGCATTGTACGAATCTCTTGAATGAACTTCATGAATCACCAACTTACAATAAAATCTGATTTTTATCTTGAATAAAATGTCAATTTTATACATTTTTACATTTTTATGTCTTTGAAAAATGAATGACAGAAGATCAAAATCTGATAGCTATGTTGTGCAATACCCCTTCTTCAAGTATGGGTTTGTGTGTGTGTGTGTGTGTGTGTGTGTGTGTGTGTGTGTGTGTGTGTGTGTGTGTGTGTGTGTACATGTGCGCAGACTCATTCAAGCAAAATGATTCCTTTTGATAAAGTTGTAATCCAGTCAGGAACTTTCCACCATACACACATGCATGCACACACACAGACACACACACAGACACACACACACACACACACACACACACACACACACACACTCACTTCATATGCAAGAACGGGCTAAAATGTAGTTAATTGTTGTCCCTGTCTCAAAAAAAGCATTTTGCCATTGACTGGCTGTTTTGCTCCCCTTCCTCTTCCCTCTCTCTCTCTCTCTCTCTCTCTCTCTCTCTCTCTCTCTCTCTCTCACTCCCTCTCTCCCTCTCCCTCTCTCTCTCGTTTCACCCTCCTGCGCATATTTACATGAGTGGAAGACGGAGTGAAAAAGTAAACGTATAATTAGGCTACATTACTTTGATTGTTTTCTTTTCAGATTATGCCTGCTGTCATCGCCGCACCGCAAGAGAGGGCGAAGGGCACGATGCGATTGGACAAGGGGAGGGAGAGGGAGGGGCATGTCGCGTGATGGTGTGTGCACATGCATGCGTGTGTGTGTGCGCGTGTTGGGACCTCCTGCCGCGAATCGAGATTGTGTTTCTAGCGGGGCCTAATGTTTTGTTTACTGAGTGTTAATAATGCCTAATTAATAATCCCCCACTCTGCCTAACAGTCTGAGAGAGAGAGAGAGAGAGAGAGAGAGAGAGAGAGGGGTAAAATGTGTGGAAATAGAGATGGAGGAGAAAGTGGTGTCAGCACGGCCAAAGGAAAGCCAAAGAGAAGGAAAAACACATTAACAACTGGTAATCTACTACAAAAACTCTAAGTTAACTTCACTGCTGTGTAGCACTGAACATACTAAGTAGTCACTGAGACTGGAGGACACAGACAGACCTGGCAACCTGGAGAAAACAGAACCAGTGCTGCCAACAACCAGATGTAGAGTCAGAGTGATGCTTCCTGCTTTGAACAGCAAGAACTGGACTCGCTCTCACCAAAAAAGGCAAAACCAAAATGTTAATATTTACTCGTGGAGAGAATCTGGACAGAAAACCATCTGAAGAACACGTGAGCCTGAGCTCCATCATCAGATTTCTGTTATGGTTCTCACTGCTCCCGATTCATGGCAGCTTATCCAATCATATATTTTTATAGTGTGTGTGTGTTTGTGTGTGTGTGTGTGTGTGTGTGTGTGTTCACCTGGTATAAATGTCAAGTGTCATGTCAGAAGCTCCCTTTCTTTACCTCGCAGATGACATGTCTTCCCTCCCCCGACACTTTGTCCAAGTCTCCAGTGAGGCAGAAAAACAGTGGGTGTCAGAGAGAGAGGTGTCAGGGAGCAAGAGGCTCAAAGTGTTGGAAGGAGAGAAAAGAAGCGATGGAGGACAAACCGCCGTTCGCCGTGCGGTGTCATGAAGGCTGCGCGGCTTTCTTCGGTCACCAGCTCAACTTTGCTCTCTCTGTTTTATGTGTGTGCTTACAGGGTGGTGAGGTGGGACTGTGAGTCAGACGTTTCAGCACTAGACGGTCACTTTGACGTTGTCATGTGTGCAGACTGGTAGGTACACACACACACACACACACACACACGCACACATTCATCTGTGTGTGCGCTCATGAAATTAATTTTCACTTTTGCGTGACAGTTCTTGCGTGGCCCCCCACCAGCTCCTGGACCTTCCCCTGCCTTGTCCACACATGCACATACACACCCACACACACACATACATACATATGCTCAGATGCTCGCCTGCCTCCATTTTACACCAAATTGCCTCGTTTTCATGCTTGGTGTCCCAGCAAATGGATGACTTAGGCAAATTGCAAATAATTGCGCCTTGACAAGGAAGGAGACACAGTAAGATAAAGAAAGAGTTGAGGGCGGATGGAGGGAGGAGTAGACATGGAGATGGAAATGGAGAGATAGAGCAACATAAACATAACAATTAGCCCATCGGTCATTGAAATGTAGATCTTGTGGCCAATGAAGAATTACATCTTTTTCACTGCTCAGTTATTCTGTGTGAGGTAAAGTGCACGAGGAGGTTTTTGTGCAGCCTGCACAGCAGAGGGAAGAATCATTGAGAACGTGATTGAGAGTTTTCATTGCTCCCGTTTCTCCTCTTATACTTTTCTTTTTCTTTGTAGTAAATCCATCAAAATGGGATGGGTTGTGCAACCTTGACTTGTTTACGCACACAAACACACACACACACATGCACAGACAGGGCTGTAGTGCTAAATAAAAAGGTAAGTACGCCGTGCTCATTGATACTACTGTAAGCTCAGGAGAGCCAGTGCACACCTGCAGTATCTACTAGAGAGAGACGAAATAAAAATCAAACATGATCTGTTGTTTACTTTTCATCATGGAGACATTTTTTTTTAGCATATTAACATGTGAAAAAATTCAGAGAGATGAAGGATTATAATGTTTGTGCTTGTGCACCTACACTGTAAAAAGCTTGTTTTTTTCAGTACCAGAGAGCGAGCTATGATAGCTCTGTATCTGTGATTCAGTACAAAGTGACACAGTGTCATCATCCGGAGTATCTGGCCTTTCTCTGGGTGGGCCCCTGCCGAGGGACTCCAATGCTCATGTGGGCAGTAAAGTAGAAACTTAAAGGGGGGTAACACATGCAGCAGACCTCAAAATCAGCAGACAGATATGAGGAGGCGAGAGGGGTTTGCAGGTTCTGTGGAAGCAAAAAGCGTTTGTGCAGGATGTGGAGGTGGACTTTAAGGCTCAGGCTCAGATGACTCTGAAGATGAGAAGATGAAGGCCGTGCACAGTGCTGGGCTGTCTTGGTTCACATGTCTCTTCGATAGCCATGGAGGTTCAGGACAGTCCCAGGCATGGTGGGTCCTCTTTTCTAGGACTGCTCATGAAAGAGTGAGCCACCCACACCCTTTAAGCTATTTTAGATTTTCAGTGGTGGGAAATCACGTTTACATCCGTTTAGTACCACACCTGCACACTCACATACACACACACACACACATGCTGAGAAGATGGACATGCTGTTGGTTGAAGTGAAAGTAGTTGACTATTTACCAGATTCACAAACACTGAAAAAAATTTGCCTGTGTACAGCGTGTGTGCACACACGTGCAATCTGCACGAGTGTGTGCATGTGTGCTAAGTGCAGCATTAGCAAACGCCGTTATCATTATTGTAATGTCACGGTCATTACAGGTAATAGTCAGGTACAACACCCAGAGAGAGAAAGAGAGCAGGCAGCTAATAGAGGATATTTTACAGAAGGCTAGTGTATCTGTACATGTGTGTACGATAGATAGAAGCAGATAGGGTGAGAACAGAGTAAATTACACGTGAATTTTTGATATCGCAGATTCTTCTGATTTCCCATCTTTCTCAGCAGATATGCACGCTTTAGTGATGGGTTTGTGCCGCGCGTGTGTGTCGGCTGCAAGATGTTTTTCTTGCGAGGTTCCATCCTTCCTGCGTGTGTACGGGAGTGAGCGATTGTGTGATAATTGCAGTGGCGGTGGTTGAAGAGTGATGGCTGACCGATTAACGGGCGCATCATGGTGATGATCACCTACGAAAAGGTCAACAACGCGGCTTCCACTCCGATTAATTATAGCTCCTACTGGTAGCAATGGAACCACCGCTGAGAAGAGAGGGGAGCAGGAGGGAAGAGAGGGAGGAAGGACAGGAGAAGAGTTTGGTGTAACCGTGTGTATCAGTGGTCCATTATGTGCGAATGTCTTTGGATATCCTGCCTATCTTTGAAGAGGGGGTCTTATAAAAGAAGAATTGCCGAGTGTTGGAGTGGATTTTGTTATTTAAGTGCTGTTAAAGTATGAATCTGGTACCACTCACCACTTCTCCAACTTTTTATTTTTGTTCTCTTTGTGAAGGCTCTTTGAGTGTCCTGAAAAGCACTATATAAGTATAATGTATTATCATTATTAATATTACTATGAAATTGCACCAATCAAGCAAGATATTATGGATTGCTTCTCTGTGTGATGTCAAAACTGGGAAAAAATGTGATTCAAGGTCTGAATCATTGGTTAGTATCCTGCTAGATGTAGCATGTGGATATTAAATGTCAAGGCCATCTATAGCCGCTCACAATGGCTGTTGATTAAAAATTGTGCTACAGTTATGTCAAATGATTTCTGCTGCAAACGAATAACGTTTGATGAAAAAATGCCGCGAGTGGCCTTCATATGTACACTACCGCTCAAAGGTTTGGGGTGACCCAGAACATTTTTCATGAAAACTCACACTTTTATTCATCAGATGAGTCACAAAGTGAATGGAAAATATAGTCAAGACATAGACAAGTGACTTGAAACTCAACATAAACTATTTTATTTCAGTGAATTAAGACACAAGCAAGAAGGGAAACCTTTGAAATTAACAGTATTTACAGATTCATAGAGGATATCTTTAAGTGTAATCAGTGACAATGATTCACAGAGAGAAAGACAGGCAGCAGTGCAGGAATAGTGAAGTTTTCTGTGTGTGTGTGTGTGTGTGTGTGTGTGTGTGTGTGTGTGTGTGTGTGACAGAGATAGAGACAGACAGAGGGGATTCCTGCAGTGGGCATGTGGGTGGCAGAGGATCCTTGGCTGGGATGTTGGCATGTCTGCTTCCTCCAAAAGCTGTCCATGTGTGGGCGCTGAGATAAAGCCCTGTTTATGTGTGTGTGTGTGTGCGTGCGTGTGTGTGTGTTTCTCTATTTTTGTGAACTATATCTGTGTCATTTGAATCTCATGCGCATTCACATGAGCATTTTTTATGTACACACACCTTTTTTTGGTTTCACTTGAGAGCTGAATTGGACTAGATGAGGAACTACTCATTCACACACACACACACACACACACACACGCACACACACACACACACACACACACACACACACACACACACACACGCTCTATGTGATGACTTGGCACAATAACGCCAGTCTGGACGGAAAGCCAGAAATATGTAATGGCAGTCTGTTGCACTTTCAATGACGAGACAATAAACAAGCGAGTGCTGCTCGGTGCTCGCAGACGGTCAGATGATGAAATCAGTATCATTTATGTTGAATGTATTACACTAAACAATCAGCTCCCTCTGCGGACACCTTCCACTTCACTACAGATCAGAGTCGATGATTCAAATTAAGTCAGTTCTGTAACAGAAGTCACATCAAGTGATTGGATTTGGTTAGCCAAAGGGGAAAGTTCTGGCATTTTTAAACCTGGGCCCTATTTTTACATATTTTGTTGTCTAAATGACTAATCTGGGCCAGTAGATCACGTCAGCCAGCACCCACGAAACAGGCAGCAATGGCTGCGACGTCATCCCTGTGGGCGAATTCGCTCATCGGTGTGCTTCGACTACAAGTGTTTTGTTTCTGCTTGACAGGCTCAGATTGTTACTGTGAGTGTTTCGCAACATTATGGAAAGGATCCCTTCACAGACAGGCCTTTCTATAAGAGAGTAAAATACTTTGGTTTAACCAGAAACAGCCGTTATATCACTCTGTTCAAAGTCACCAGACGCCTTTGACAGAAACAGTAATTTTACCTCGCAGGACATGAGAGTTACTGACCTTCCTCTGCCTTGATTGGTTAGTTTCTTTGTGTTATTTTAACACATTCGCTCAGATCTGAACTTACCTTTTTTGTACTGGTTACTCATTTAAATCCCAAATGTGTAAAAATAGAGCCCAGGTTTAGAAGTACTTAAAGATGCCTTAAACACCCATCATTCATTGTATTTCTTGTCTTGCTCTGTTACACACAATCCAACACTGATTCTTAGAGGTAATCTTCTGCCTGAAAAAGACACTTTGTTTTTCTTCTCTTTACTTTTTGTCTTTTCTGCCTCCATCATATCGTTTCAGGATTGCAGAATAACTGTCAGATTTGCAGTATGCATCTTCTACAGCAGTGGAGTGAAACAGTCTAAACCCTTTTACGTTTTACAAAATTATTGTTGTGCTACAAATGAGTCTGAATTGAAATCGTTTTCAGTTTTAGAACATTTTTATCACATTACAGTAATGACAAAATGGTTTTAAGTTTTTTTTTCTTACACTACCAAAATATGCAGTCTCTCTCTCTCTCTCTCTCTCTCTCACACACACACACACACACACACACACACACACACACACACACACACACACGCCTTGCCCTAACCCTAACCCAAGTCTTCACCCTGAAATTTAATGATTTACATTATGGAAACTTGCTTCACAGTGTAAACAGATTTATGTCCCCACAACATGAGTAATACATGGCCGCACACACACACAGACACGCATGCCATCAGGTCTTAATGGAGACAATGAGAAATATTTAATAAACATATCATAACTTCTGTTTCTCAGACCTCTTTCAGTTTTATTTTCAACGTTCATAACTTTTCAAAATTGCAGTAATTCTGCATTTTCAGCCCACAAAAAGATGATAACAGATCTCAATGTCTGCTGATTGATTTTAGAGTCTATTTCAGAAAATATGAACAAAAAACACAAGAAGTCTCCAGCTTTTTTTTTTTTCCTTGCATGATGGCAGAGTGAATTTCCCCAGATGGTCTTTGGACTGAGTCATCTGAAACAAATTGATTGTTTTTTTTTACAGCATCAGAGTCATGAACGCATACATGAACGAATTCACAGAAAGCAGACGACTAAGGTTTACTTTACTGATTTATTAATGCGACCAATGACTGAAAGGTTGTTGGTTAAAACGCCAGAAACATACAGAAAAAGCTGCACGCTGAAAATTACAGATGTACGTGTGAACTGGACCTGCGTCTGTCGCTGAGTAGCTGATGTCATGTGTTCCGATGGTCTCACCCTTGCAGCTTTGACGACATCCTGTATGTTCACATACATGTGTAAGTGGACAGATATAGCAGTGAGGCTCTCTCTCACACGCACACACACACACCCGTTTTACAGCCTTTGACCTCCAGTCAGTTTTGACTCGGCTGTCCTGGGTGGGACGGGTCAGCATGAGACAATAGGCCTCTGGCAGTCTGGGGGCATCGGAGCTGACCTTAAAGTGACCTTAAAGGGGAAGACCACTCAATTTGAGAGTCCATCAATATTACACATGCATTATTAAAGTGTGAGAGAGGCCAGACACTACAACAGACGACAAATCACTTGCCTCCATGATGCCAATGTCTGAACTATGACGAGGTGAAATAATAACAGCTGAATGCAAATTAATTTTTTTCATATACATATATAAAAATAGGGGATACAACCACATTCGCAAACACTGTTGCGCAGGTGGTTCATATTATTTTAAGAGATGATGCGCAGAGGTGAAAGAGGCCAAAGGCAAGTAAAACTTGTGCCTGAGACAGCCAACATAACAAAATATCAGAAAAAAAAGAAGAATTATTTATAGTTTCAAGGTGACCGAAATCTTTTGTCAATTTTCAAAACTGCAGCAATAAACAGAAACGGTGGTCAAGGTTGACTCGAAGAAGATATATGATTGCAGAGATAATATCTGATTGGCAGATAAATGTTGCTAATTGACATGCAACCTAATGTGGGCCATGACTTCTTTTCCCTTTAAATAACAGATTCCACACTGCAAAAAATGAAATCTAAGTAAGATGAAATATCCTAAATCATCTCCTGCTCTCTTGCCAAATGCTCATTTTAAGTAAAAGTTGTTTTTTTTTTTTTCTTCTTCTTTATCAGAGTTTTTGCAGTGTTGTCTTGTCCCTCTTGGTGGGTGCAAATTCTTTTGGTATTTATGCAGCGATAGCCTAAAAGTTAAACTCTGGATTTTCTCTGAATGACACCTGAGTTTACTGCTGTGTTGGTAATGGGTAGTTTTACTTCAGGTAACATATATGGCTTTATAGGTCACATTGTTACAGCTGCACTTGTAGACATCTGTAAAGGGAAACTTTTCATCAGAAATGACTGTGGCTCTTTTTCGACTTTAACGGCTGCCCTCTTACTGACACGGTGTCCTTCCCCTGCCCTCGGTGTGTTTGTGTCTGCGTGCGTTTCAGCTCTTACCTCCGCCCAACCAGCTCACTTCCTTGTTTTCCTTACCACTCACTTTTCCTGTGAACCGATATCTGTGGCAAAATAAACCAAACACAAACCTCTCACCTTTCAAGTCAAATAAACTTCACACCTCTGTTTAACCTCAGAAGAACAATAAACTTTACGCGTTCGTACACCCATCCTGGTTTCGGGAAGAGCTTGTAATGGAAAGTCCTGTTTTTGTTTTGTTTTTTTCATAAAAAAAAAGAAAAAAAATCCCAATATCCTGTGCACAAAAACATATCTGTGCAGGCACAGGCAGAGTGTGTGACGGCCACCTCACATTCCCCTCAGGGATCAGAGGATTTTGAATGAGGAAAGGTCAGAGGCTGTGATTGAAAAGTTACGTCCAGATTGCCACTCCACCGGCCAGTTGGACGGATGCGAGGGATTATGTCAAATCTGCACTGTATTGTTGCATTTTAGTCAAATTACTCCACTCTCATCTGTGATAATAGGTACACACACGCACGCACACGCACACGCGCGCGCACACGCACACACACACATGCACACACACACACGCCACTCCACTTACTTGCATAATGGATTGAAATTTGTCTTTGTGGATACAGGTGTTACTTTGTTTAGAATGATTGGAGTCGATTTGGGCCTGTGTGTGTGTGTGTGTGTGTGTGTGTGTGTGTGTGTGTGTGTGTGTGTGTGTGTCGTGTCTCTGTTATGTAAAATCAACTCGTTTTCAAAAAGTGAATTATGTAGGGACAAAGACACGGACAGTTCTTCAGCCTCATTTATATTTCTATGTTTATATCAGGGCTTGATCGCGTTACAAGGAGCCAGTTGTCATGACATCACCCAGCACGTCAAAGACAAAGCTCACATTTCTTTCCACCGGAGATGTTCTTATAGTCCTTTGTGTTTTGTTTTTGAAGAAAAAAAAAACGTGTGATTGTCAAAGCCCACGTCTCCTCCCACCTCCTTGTTTTTGGGTTGAAGCTCTTCTTCATTTCTATCAAACAATGACATTTCTGAATATGCAAAGGGGAATGTGGGATCTCACAATTTGCGTGTGTGAAGATTATAATAACTGCGCTTTATTCATAAGACGCTGATGTGTACGGTGGCAGGGGCTGAGGCTTGAACTGGCCTCTTGATGACCATGACTCTGCAGTAATTGTATCAGGATCCAAAGTTATTTGTTCTTTCACCTCACAAGAGAAATACAGTCGCCGTCAGCCCCAACCATCTTTGGTGGAGCTGAAAACTTGTTAGCAGGAATGTTTCCTCTCTTTCAGCGACTAGTTATAGTCTTTATCCGTCGTGTGTCCATATTGGTTTTACAGTGTCCCAACTTCTTTGGAAGAATGGTTGTTTCCAGCATGCAGTGCAAGTACTACTTCATTGGACTCTAGTGAAGCTTTTTCATAGTAATTGTGGATTATGTCTTTAGACAATAAAGTCCTGCCTTCCTCCTCTCTGTTGGTCAAGTTTCCACCCAGATATACGTCTTATAGGTTACATTATCTACCTGTGAGGTGACTAACATCCTTAAAGCCTCCACATGCTTGAGTGCAGGGTATTTATTGACGAAGACTCATTTGGTAAAGACATTTTGCCAGTGGAACATTTTAGCTTTAGTGCTATTTTGTCTTTGAAATATACTGCAGATGCCACTAAGAAGGCTTTTTTTTCATTAAGGTGTTTACTGTACCTTTAACAAAGAGAGTCCTCACCTCTGTCTCTGTTGTCCCTCTCTCTCTCAGCCTCACACAGATTTCCTCTTCAGGGAAAAATACCTGTAGACCCTTTCCCTTCAGTATTTAAATCACCTTTTGTGTATGAGTACACTTGCAAACATGCACACAGTGACTGTACAAATGCACACTGACATGTTACACATGCACAAATACAAACTTGCATGCAGTACAACAGGTGCTAATCATATCGTTTGCGAAGGTGTCTGGAAAACCATGCATGCAGAAATGGCCTCACAGTACAGTGGTGTTAAACATACAATGGAACCAGTTAATTTGATTCCCTTTTCTCCCTTTGTGTGTTGTTTTTGTTCTTATATATTCATATTAACTTCAGAGCACACACTCCAGGTATTAATTCCACAAATTCAAGGTGCTTTTGCGCCGCTTTGAAGTACCCCAGTAAAAGTGCGTACGCCTGCTTGCACACGTGTGCGCGTGTTTACTGTAGGCGATGGTATCTGTGCACGCCGGCTCTTCTGGCGTTCTGCATTCCTCCCCGTGCCTCGACAGCCGGCTGAGGCGAAGGCGCGTGGAAACTCAAACGTAAACAAAAAGGAAGAGCATCTTACTCATGCAAATTGTTTTTCCCTTCTTCCTGTTGGTGGATTTATTTGTGAACAAAGGAAAATAAATAGCCTGCTGCTTTATCTGGAGCTGCTATCATAAGAATGCATTCTAACCTGAGTCTCCCTCTCCCTCTCAGTTTGTTTCTTGACCAGTACCGAGCCTGCCTGGTTGATGCTATAAGGAGATTACTGCAACCCAATGTAAGTGTGTATGTGTGTGTGTTAGCCTCTGTGTGTCTACTGTATATATCCCCGCTTATCCCCTTCCTCTAAATCACCACCCACTCTTCTCAATCATAATTAGGCCTCGCCCAAAACCCTATACACATTAATAGTCTGACAGGATTAATATCATGTAATGCTTTAATGCTTATTATGAGCAACTTGAATGCATCGCTCTGATCCCCGTCTCTCTCTCTCCTGCCTCCCCTTAATCATAAATCCGAGGCAACTTCTCCCTTTTGGCCTCGCGATAAGACCCCACGCTGTGACAGCCAAAGCAAATGGGGGGGAGCAAAAGGCTGGAAGAGATAGGGTTGAGGTTTCTATTCATCTGAGGGAAGAGGGGTGCATTTTAAGTACAGAGGCCAGACTGCTATACGGAGTATCTGTTCATGAAAAAGAGGTGAAGACAGCACTGAAGGGAAGGAGATAGGGAGGAGAAGAAGGAGTGAAGGGGTGAGGGAGGAGAGACGTGGAAGGAGAGGGGTGGGGTGAGGAGAGGTGAAGGTGGAGGGAGAAAAAAACACAAAAGGAAATTTGCCTGAGAAAAAAAACAACATGGATCTTGTTTGAAGTCCGAACCAAGAAACACACAGGTTTTAAGGTGCTTTTCGGCTCGACTCCAGTCATTAAAGGGTCAGTTCACCCAAATTACAATGAAGAACTAAAACAAAAAAAAAAAAAAAAAATTTATAAAAAACTGTCCACAGACCTCAATCGTTTTCACTAGAACTACTTTCTACAGAAGAAATAGTCCCCGTGAAAACTGCTGACCGCATATTCTGTGGATAATCCGGCACGAGTGGGATACTGGACAGAGATGCTGCCGTTATATCGTTTCAAACGTCATTTTCTGCGGGTGCAGGCAGAAATCTCAACGACAGATGTCTTAAAAAACAAAACTATCCGCTTGTTTAAATCTTTTTCTTTGTATTTTCGGCGAGCTCGCCCTTTAAAATCCAGTTCCCTTATCACCTTTGTTAAAAACAGCAAAGGGAACTAGAAAGACAAAAGGATTATATTGTTAATATTACAGGCTGCTGCCAGTTTCCTCAGCTGACATGTCAGACATGCGCAGTGACACCCGCAACTTGAATATGTGTCTCGGTTGCAGCTGAATGCAGAAGCTGCTGTGGTCAAATGACAGACATGACATCTGGCCATTGTTGTACATCTGTGTGTTAAGTCTCTCTTCATGTCTCTCTCTCTTTAATCCAGCGGAGATAATTCAGTGGCTAATATGATTTGAGTGTCGGCCATCAGACTGTCGCTGCCACAACAAGCTTTGCCAAATATTTAATAATTTGCTAAGCTGATTAAGCAATTAACAAAGCAATTAATTCTCCCATCTAATGGCACTAATTTGTTGTTTCTGACAAAGGTGGTCCATCCGGTGGGCTGGATCCCCTTAATCAGCTGATTAGCGCTGGGAGGAATTTTGTCTGTTTGTTTGCATTTGCTGTGTTTTTACAGAATGCAACTGGATATACAGATGAAACATCAGCTGTCAAATGGAGCGATCCTGCTGCTTTCACTGCCTTTGTGTTCATTCAGCTTGTGTTGTGTCAGTGTGCGTCTCGTCGTGCGTGCTTGCGGCGTGTCTGTGTGAACATCCCTCTTTGCTCCATTTAATTAAAACAATAATAACACGATCGACATGAAATAAAACTGAAAGCTGAAGGATTTCAAAGAAACTTTGAACCTGTTGGTAATCCTCTTAGTATTTGCAGGACGTCTCTGATGCACACACACACACACACACGCACACACTCTTTCTTTCTCTGTGTCTTTGACGCACACACAGGCACGTGTCATATACATGAGCAGACGTTTCACACCGACACGTGTGTGTGTTCACATTTGATTGGATTTGTAGAGCTTTAATTTTTGGGGAGGTTTATCATTTAATATGTACCTGGTAAAAATCAAAGGATGTGTCTTTTGTGTGTGTAAAGCTAAACAAGAAATGTTGAGAGAAACGAAGGTGTGTGAAGCAGCCCAGAAATGCACTGTGCACTACATCCACCATCCAGCTCCGGAAGCACTCACCCTCCTCTGGCTCTCTCTCCAGGGCATGGCGTTGGTGTTTGCTCCTCTGCGCGGTGAAACTCTGACACTGTTTTGTCAACTGGCCCAGCAGGCCGGACTCTACGTCTCTCAACACCAGCAGTACGATGCTCAGGTCATGGATGTTCACTTAAAGGTAAGAAGCCTGAAAGACAAGACGAGCACTCACTCCCTCCAAAAAAGAAGACATTTGAATCAGCTGTTGTTTTGGTAAGAGAGATGACTACAGAATCAAGAGTTATGCTCAGAGGATCAGTCAGAAGTGTGAATATAACACGTACAGTATGAGTGAATCAGCTGTTTGTTTTCAGGTTCTTGTTACGCTGACAATAGACACTTTTTTTTGCTTTAACGTGTCATTATAAATCAAATGTTGATTGCACAATGTAATGGCTACAGAAAAATCGGTGTTGAGAGTTTCACGATAAGCCTCACCTCCTGGAACATGAACGGCCGGCGCTGCTTTCATTTCTCTATTCTGTATTACTAACCTCACGCCTTTTCTCCATCTTCTTCTTCTCCCCCCTCCACCCTGACGACAACCCCTGCTGTAGCTACTTGTTTGCGCGAAGCGATGCTCAAACTGTCATTACTCCAACAGAAAGAAAACAGAAAGCGATCCACTCGTCTTTGCGACAGCGACACTGACAGTAAGACCACTTGGAAACACTAGGGGGGCTTTAAAAGTTATCTGCTTCCACTTTAAGAAGTAAGGTTTTCAGCAGCCAAATAACAGCTCCTGTGATGACTTGATTTTTTTTTTTCAAGTCCACCTTAATATTATATTTACGTACTTATGTTTGTTGAGAGAGTTGGCTAGTTGGGGACGACGATCCATTATTTGGACACCCCAATGTCCAAAAACCCATCTGCCCATCTGATTGGCTAGTGTTCATTGCCTGGTTTAGGTTAAGGTGAGATGGTTGGTTGCACAGTTAGGGTCTGAGCCAATCAGAGGCAGAGTGGGGCCGGATCCTTGTAGAGTAAGACTGGCCGTGATGCTATTCCTTTCAAAGGCGACTACACTGTAAGAAATGGGATAAACATCATGTGCACAAATGCATTTGGTTAGCTGAGACTGCTGGAGCCTCATATTTCCTTATTTGTTTTTACAGAAGTCAATAACTTCTGATCATTGTATGAAAATGGACGTGGACGAAAACCTGGTTGACAGAGTTCAGCTGTTCACTCGAAAATGAGCAAAATGTGTCGCTGCTTAATAAGGAAACCGGCAACAATCCAGGTCACGTAAAGTGCACTCAGCTTTAATAAAGACTAGCGGATTAGCCTCTCGTTTGATGTTGAGAGACACTTTGTGAGACACACCGGAGCTAAAACAAGCTGCCTTAACTTGGCACCGTGAGAGAGACAGAGCGAGGGAAGGAGAGAAAAGGAGCGACAGAAAGCACGCGAGTCAGCAGTGTTAAAAGAAGTGGTGTCCAGCTGTTAACTCCATTACACACACAGCTTCAGAAGAACAGGACAGCGAGGAGCGGGCTAAATTGGTGCACACACGTTCACCTGCACTGGTGGGACAATTGGACAGACTGGCCATTAAAGTGCCTGTTAAAGTGGCTTGAACCTCAGCGAGGAAAATCTCACTCCTTCTCTGCTTCTCTATTTGTCCGCCACTAAATTTAGCATGTGCAATCACATTCTGTATCGAAGTGACTCTGGGCCCTTTCAGACCACATTTGGAGTACGCACACATTGACAAAGGAGACTGGCAGGACAGACAGGTTTAAGGCCGGCTCCAGTCAAACTGTCATAATCCACATTTGGCCTGCAGTGAGAGGGTCGGTGGCCACCAGCCCCTATTATTCATATCTGATCGTGTCTGTCTCCAGTTTGTGCAAACGTGGCCCTTTCACAGTGATGTTAATATGCAGCAAATCTGCATTAGCAAACACGTTTTGTTGGAAGTCTAATGCTGAGCAGTTTTTTTTCCTCATGAGCACAACAAGGAAACAGTTCACCGTCAGTAAAGTGCGCTGCATGTCAGTCGATTTCCCTACAGTATCCCCTCCTTGATGTTTTTATGGTCAGATTTAGGGCAATGAAAGCACTTTGTTGAGGTCAGGAAAGAGCATGGCCTTAGTTAAATATTAAAAAACTTTTATCTTTGCTTCACCCGAAGTCAAAGTTCTGTGCTTGGCTGTCTGACCTCCTCTGTGTTACTGTAACTTTCGTGCTGTGGTCTGTGTGATTAGACCAAAATCTCATATCCCAACCTCCAGATAATGGTAAACATCATGATACAGCACATTTCCTGTAAATTCAATGAATAGTCTATATAAAATGACCACACGGAAAGGCCTTTTTCTTATCACATTTTGAATTATATTCTTGATAAATAAAAGTTTTTCTCCATTTATTTTGAGTTAATATGAAGTTTGAGTCTGCTGTGGCGACTGGTCTGCAGCATAATTAGCAAAGTACAGTTTTCTGGTCCCAAAACACGTCTATGCCCAGACGTAGCTCCTCTTTTATGAACAAGCTCCTTGTTTTTGTGTTGGCTGGTCGGAGCCCTTCCCCTTCAGAATTACCTCGTTCTGTCACTTTCACTCTCCTCCATGTTTGTTTGTTCATGCAAATTTCCTGCCTGCATCCACGCAGACGAGCACAAAGCATCGTCCAAATGACAAAAAATGTCCCTTTAAAGAATGTGACACAATGATGTAAAAGACAGAGCGTGATTTCAACTTCAATTATTAATTAATCAATTACGCATACGATATATAATATTGTTTTCCTGTCATCATACAATATGTCTTGTCATATCGCACAGCCATACTGTAGCATGTCACATTCTCTGGATATATATATATATATGTATATGTATATGTATATATATATATATGTGTGTGTGTGTGTGTGTGTGTGTGTGTGTGTGTGTATATATATATATATATATCTATATATAATTATATATGTAAGGACATAGATTACTTTCCAATAAGCTTAAATGACACTTCAAGGTGGTTTTTGGCCTCAGGTGGAGTGGGAGCAGCACAAGAAGAGCTAAAGTCACTTTAGAAAAGGACACAAAACTCTAGAAAATGAAGAAAGGAGGGACAAAGACGAGGAAAGAAGAGGACCAGAAAGAATGAAGCAGCTTCAGTGGGATTAAAGTGGATACTGCCATCGCCTTAGATTTAAAAGAAATACAACTTGGTTTGAAAAAGCTGCAGGGAGAATTGATTGGGCCTCAAGGCCACAGAATACAGTCATTGAATAAGCCTAATGGTTCAGCACCCCAACCGCCTGGGAAAATTGCCACTCAGGCCTGTTTTAGTGATGAGAGTTACTTGACAATTGAATCTGTACAATGTGAACGGTGAAATTCAGACTAAAATTGACGTGGGATAAGAAAATATCACCCTGAAATTATGCTTTTTTTCCCCGTCTCTTTGGCATGCGAGGGGAGTGTCAGATCAGTCGGCTCACTCTTGAAATGCACACTCACGTGTGTGTGACACAGACGCTGCCGTGCATGCACACATACACACGTACACAGCGGGGTCAGGTGCTGCGGGGGGGTATGAGGACAAGTTGAAGTGTCCCCCTCACATCTGAGGGTGATTAAGTCTCCTCTGCTTATCTTCTGATGAACACTGCACAACCCCTGTGTGGTTTTATTGTGTGTGTGCATGTGTGTGTGTGTGCTTGACTGACCATTCTAGCCACACATACACAAACACATGCACAGATGTTGACTTAGGTCACTTTTGGGGACATTACACAGATTTACATGCATTTCCTGGAGCCTTACCCTAACCCTAACCATAGCCACTAACCAAAAATCAGCTGTTTTGTCCCCAGTTAACTGGTCCTTAGTCTGAAATTTGTCCCCAAAAGTAGCCATGAGCCTAACACACACACACACACACACACACACATACACACATGCACACACACTGCGCACACAGCTAAGAAACAAGCTATATCACAATCCCACACAGACCAGACATCACTCAGAAAGCATATTGGCCAGACATTACACACAAACACACACACCGCGCGATGATATCACAGCGAAACATACACTACCACTGTGCACACACACACACACACACACACGCACATCCAAATGAGCAGCTGCTGCTCATTTGCACTACAGATTAGCTTTCTTCAGCTATATTTACTTTCAGTGGGTGATTCAGAACACAAGAAAAATGCATATCAGAACCGACACACTATGGATTTTCTTTCACCGCGGCTTAAAACAAACAAAGACGCCTCCACCAAAAGCAGGTGGATCCAGTTTGAAGAAGAAGCAAGAGCCGAAAAAAACCTACATGTTATGTTCTTTAATACTGAGAGTTGCTGTAAAAATGTGTGGAGTTTGTAAGCGAACGCCTGCTTAACGTTACACTAAATCAGCTTTAACTGTCTTTGCTCATTTTTAAAAGCTGCCATCATTTTTTTTTACCAGCATTTTACATTTTGTGGTTAAATGTTAAAGTTTGTCATAAATCTATTAATTCAGAAGTCAGAAATTTGTAATATGTTCAGAACAAAATAATGAAAATTTAGCAATATGTAACAACATATTTACTCGGCACTAAATGAGGCCACTGCATAGTGTCAACGGAGCAATATGGTTGAAATCAATTATGTATTGATGAGGGAATTTGTCCAATAATACATCATTATATAGCAAATATATGCACATTCCCATGTGGAATACTAAAATGAATGCTCAGTTAGATGAACTTTGTTTTACTGTACAGAGCTTTGTAAACTATACAATCATGTGATATCTGCAGAATGACCGTGGAGTCAAGCAAGCTGCACTTGGACTCCAGTCCAAGTCCAAACTTGCTGAAATCTTCATGCAGCCACACAGCAACATCATGTCGTCAGTTTGGTTTCCGCATGTGTCTTTTAGGCCCAGTTTACTTCGTCTCATTCTCCCACAGCGACTCACAAGCTCCTCCATCTGGCACAGACGCCGTTAAACAAACGCACCCCCGGTCGCTGCGAGTACACTGGCATCCCTCGCTGTGCCGCATTCGACACATGTCAGATTTGATTTTGTTTGGAATATGCCGCCCGTCTTAATGTTTGCTTTGTGTGAAAAAGAGAGAGCGGGGTGTGTTTTTTTTTTTTTTTTTTTCTTCTTGCAATTCTTTACAAACCATTTCTAGACCCCCAGCTCGCTACTCTGCAGTTTTCCAAACATACACACACTTTCGCCCTCTGACACACGCACACTCGAGGGACTGCAGACAGCAGGCAGGCCCGATGTGCAGCGGTAGTGTGTCTAAGCACTGTGTGTGTGTGTGTGTGTGTGAGTGTAAGGCGTGTGCTGGGACGGGCAGACAGGGCTAGCGCGTTATCCTCTTATCCCCACTGTTGTGGAATAGAGAGGCAAGCAGCTGGAGGGACTGCAAGCAGCCTGATAATGCCAGCGCTATTTTCTAACCCGCCATCTTAATCTTGTTACTCAAATGGTTGTGAAGAGAGAGTCATGAATTTTAATTTCTCTCTAACACACACACACACACACATGCAAGCGAGTGTGTGTGCACATGTGTAGATCCCCCGTCTCTCTCACATGCATAAATAGTATCCCCACTGTGTCCATGCACTCACACCCTCTTCCCTGCCTCCTTCTTTCTGTGGCCCTCCTTCACTCTTTCTCTCCCCCCTCAGCTGCCTGGCTACCCCCTTCCTCCCTCCCACCCCTTCCTCTGACATATCTTCCTTCACCCTTCTCCACCCTCCCTCCCTCTGCTCCCCACTATCTTCCCATTTCCTACATCACGACCCACTTCTCTATTTATTCAAGCCTGTCCTTCTATCCCTTCCTCTACTCGTCTCTCCATCCACCCAATCCCTCATTCTCTGTTTCCTAATCCTGCCGAGGGAGACCCCAGACATCCGGTTCATCCGTCCCTCCCTTGTCTCAGAGCCCCCTCCTCTGTCTTTTTTCCACCTTGTTCACTTTCTCTCTGGTCTTCAGAAGCAGGGCTGCAATAAGAGAGAAAAAAGGGAAGGAGGCAGAGAAATAGAGAGGCACAATGAGAGCACAAGAGACAGAAGCTGAGGCGAAAGTGGCAATAAAATAAATGACTTGCACCTTGGAAAGGAAAAAAAAAAGAGAAAAGATTGCAGGGGCGGTGTGGTGGTGGGGGGGTGGGTCGGGTTGAGAGCCGATTTAGCCAGCCACCCATGAAGCTGATTAGGCAGCCTGCGATCAGGAGGAACAGCTTTGCTTGTTAAACTTTTCACCTTCTGCGAGCTCTTAGCCCGCACCATGTTAAGGCCCCCACCCTCCCTCTCCATCCCTCCATCTATCGCTTCCTTGCTCCTTCCGCCTGGTAGAATTTGAATGTGAATGCTGGCCGTGGTCCCCATAGCAGGCTTAGCACAGGGGGCAGGCAGCTGCCCCTCCACACCCAGCCACCCCCTGGGCCGTCTGCGCTCCCTCTCTCCCTCTCTTTCTCTCTCTCTCTCTCTCTCTCTCTCGGGGTCATGGGTTCAACCACAGGCCGGTGCCTGGAGGGATGGCCACAGGAAGATAACGCACATGAAGGGCACCGGGGGAGAAAGGGAGGGGCCGAAGGAGAGAGAGAGAGAGAGGGGAGAGCAGTTTGTTCCTATTCAACAAAAAGGAGAGAAACTGGAAAAAAAAGGCAGAATGAGGAGAGAAGGTGAGGAGGTGAACATCTCCGGCGTCATCGGGACAAAGTGTGGGAAAAGGAGTAATGAGATGTGTGAGAGAGCTCTCAGGTAACCAATTAAATCACTCAAACCTCCTGTTCTCTGGGTGTGGACTTTATCTACAGGAAATGTCCAAGAACCTGTGCCCACTTGTGTATAATAAATAAATCATGTGAGCTGTCAGTCAGCACTCACCTGTAAAGCTCTTCAGTCAATACCTGTTGTTTTAAAATGTGCTGTATAAATACATCTGCATATGCATATCACATGCATTTATAACTTAGCGTGTTTGTTAATACAGCTGATTAAAGTGAGAGACCTGCAGGGATTGTGGTCTCACTGAGATCACTGACTAGTTTGACATGAACAATTATGTCTTTAGGTTTAGTGGCAGTGCAGTGCACATTTATAGGACTCACACATTTACTTTGATGCTGGAAAAATGAATAAAATAAGAACAACTGCGACCCACAGCATTATAATTTGAGTGCCGTGAAATAGCCTAGTTCTAGGGCAAACAGTGCACAGTCAGCAGTTGAGTTTGTACTGAAAGTAGGTTCGACTTGGATGGACGAGCGCTTGCAGAGCACCTGCATGCCGCTGACGGGAGTGAATTTTGGGTGAGTCTGAGTTTCTGTTTGTTGTGAGGAAACTTTTTCACACAGTTCTCCTCTCTCCTGGTCTCACCACACACTCACAGACAATCACACACTCTCACATGAGCAGACCCACTAAACTCACTTTCATAAGTCTCTGATCATTTGGCCAGACGCTGAGCGAGCTGATTAGCCGCTGCAGGCCCAAACTGCCAAGTCTGCTTAAAAGGGCACTGAGTGGGCACGACGTGGGCACCTCACAAAGCTGAGAGTGTGTTTGAGAGAGAGAGCGTATTCTCACAAGAGCCGGAACAATTGGTAAACTGACAGAAAGCTAATCAGCAATTAATTACATCATTTTTCAAGCAAAAAATCATCCAGTTCCAGCTTTTCCTTCTGGTCTTCAGGTCCACAGCAAGCTGGATGTCTTTGGGTTTGGGAAACTTGCTCGGAAACAACTTAAGGAACTTTGAAAAACTGAAAATTTTCTCTTTTTACAGATCAAATAATAAATCAGTTAACTGGGAAAATAACTGAGGTTAATTTATGATGGAGCTACTCACTACTGAACTATGACCAACAGCAAAGTGATGAGGAAAGACATTAAAGTTCTGCAGTGGTAATATTTCTCCAAACGTGTTTTAAGTGAAGAGAGAATTTTTTTTCTGTCATTATTAGTTTCCGTCTTTAGCTTTTTCACTTTTTTTAAATATCTATCTTGCAGCCTCTGCAGCCCATCTTCAGCATTATCTGCTTTCGAGCTCCATTACATCCTGTAATTACACATTATCTCGATCTAATCTGTCATGTTGCAACTCTGATTTTCTTGACAGGGTTTACAAATTGAAGCTTCTCAGTTAAGAACGGTAACGTCAGAGGAATGTGTGAATATTTAGATGCTGAAATATTAAAAATGTGTAGTTTTTGGCGCACTTTTTCCCTTAATTTCAATAGTGGACAGGTGACGGGGAACTGACGGCGTTGTGATTAGATAGATGGATAGATGGTTTATGTATCTCTGGCAGGAAATTCACAAAATCAGCCTGAATGCCAAGGCGACCAGGACAGTTCTGAAATTGAAGAAAAGGGGCTTTCTGTAAAATTTGTAGTCTGTCTTAATGCTTTTCTTGTCTGTCTACTTTCAGATGCTGAGAGAGGGAAAAGAAGCATACGATGAGAACATCCACTATCCTCTCCTCATCACCTTGACCAAAGGACCTCAACCTGTCAGCCACAGTCAGTAAACCAAAACTAGTGAGCCCTCAGCTCCGTACAGTACAGCTACACAAGCTTTTGGATATTTGAGATGGACTGATGGACAGATTCATGTCAACGATGAGATCCACGAGTGATGCAAGTGGAAGGATTTCACGGACCGAGTGGTATTAGAATACAGTAGAGTGAAGTCAAGTCGTGGTCATACAGTATTTGAGATATTTTTCAGAGTGATACTGGCCACTTGAGAGGATTTATTTTCAGATGGTGCATGGCTTTGGACTCTATTTGAGTGTGCATGTTTTGCAGTTTGAAGTGTTGTCGAGGAACGACCTCATTTCCAAAGCAGTGGAGGTACTTTTACTGCAGCTGAGGAAGAAGAAAAGGACCTGACCTGGTATGTTTTAACCATCCGCCATATGCCAAATAACTGCTGTCAGTCTCCAGAGCAGGCACTCGGTCACTCAGCCCTTTAATCAGTTGACCTGACACTTAATCACTGCTCTGATCAGCCAGTCACTCATCCCTTTTGGTTAATCAGCCATCCAAGAAAGCGAACCACTTTGCCAAACAGTCGTCCAACCAGCCAGTCAGGTAACCAGTCAGTATTCCAGGTACCTTATATGGCAGGTTAATTATCTAGTTATCCAGTCGTCATAACAGCATACAGGCCAGTCAGTTACCTGGACATTTCCTCAGTCCGTCCTACTGTACGTGTCAGTTATTCAGTCAGTTTAACCAGTCAGTATTAACCTATGCCACTGTGTTTCTGGCCCCAGCATGGAGGCCAGCTCTAATTCATTAACTGCCACAGACTGTGGAGCAGCTGACACTTTCCTTTATTCTTCTTTGTTCCCTTCTTCCCCGGCTTTAATTTTTTTTCTAAAACAACTCATTCGTCCCAGAGGTTGTTAAAGAGGTTGTTACTTACAACAGTGCTCAGGCGTAGATACAAGTAGTCAACCATAAATAGCGCGATGTAATTTCACAGCTCCGTTGGTGTTAGAATCTGTGGTCGAACTGCACAACTTAGTCTGAATCTACAACATCACCTCCACCTCCTGCTCCACTCCAAAAAGTCACAACACAAGCGAGCGAAACTCAGCTCCACTGCGTCTGCTGTCATGACTCCTCTTAGCTGCACTGACAGCGCTGGATTTCAGACATTTGGTAATAAAGCGGGGCTGGCGAGTCTGAGTCGCCGGCTGAATCCAGCGTCACTTCATTCCCAAACATTTAGCGCTTCAAAGCGACTTAAAGTGAGTCATTTTATCTGTGTCAGATCTTTGGCATCTCACTCCAAGCTCGAATGTGCAGGGCCTGTTTCTGCCGGAGCTGCTTGCATCTCTCTGAAGTGCAACATACACATTTGAATGTATGCACTACACACACACACACACACACACACAGCATATTGACAATTGACAGGAAAATGAACGTTTAAGTGTGCATTCATTGTTATTGATTTAGTCTTTCCGTACATACAGCAAAGCTATATTTCTCTGTTTATGACACTTCTCCGATTAAGTCTGTGAAGCAGCAGGAATGCTCCGGCTTTCTTCCTGCTCATATATACTATTCAGAAATGACAAAGATGGCACGCTGCACTCCGTAACTGAAGCGAGTGCAGCTGCAGAGTATCTGATGCTGCAATGATCATAAATGAGATGCATGTAAAGCACAAAAAAATGAAACATGAGTTGAAATCAGGCTGCTTGAAGAGGAACATGATGCACATCCAGTGGACGTCTGGGCTTAAGATATGATTTCAAATTGATCAACTGTGTGAAAGTTACACCATCTTCTAATATTTTCAAGAGCAAAGAAAGCTTCAGACCGTGCTGCTCCGTTTTCTGTTGCATTTCTTCTGTCAGCACAGTTAACTGTTTGACTCAGGTCTTCTCCCCCATGCATTCAGCCGTTTCCTGTGTCTGGTATTAAAGAAACGCCAAGTGTCAGTGGGTCACTCAAGCCTAAAGTTGTACCTATCACTAGTAAAGGTGTTTCCATATTTCACTGTGATCCATTGCTGTACGCAACAGCCAAGAAGCTATGCACTATCTCTCAGTGGCTGCTGTTTACGTTCCTCATATTAAAAAAAAAAAAAAAATCCACCTGCAGAAATAAGAGGTATTCCCTGTGTGTAACTACTCAGAAAAGTAAATTAAGCCAGTTTTATCAGTGGTCTCAATGCTTTGAGGGCTTAAATTGCATTGCAAAAACGTTCCCATTGCAAAGGTTTAAAAGTATATTTAATTACATTTTTATCTGTAATGCAGTTTGCTTTGTATACTTTTGATATCTGTGGGCGAACAGAGAAACACCATCCCAACTGTGACTGCGTGTCTAGTGTGACATCACCACCACTAACAGTGATGTCATTTTACAACACTGTTTACAGTGACGTCCGCGCTGCGCTGCTGCTTCTTCCAACATCACTGCCTCTGTTAGTGGCCAAAAAAAAAAACCTTCACCTGGTGCACCCACGACCTGCTGTGATGTTTTGTCACACCGATGTGGTCACTTCTTGTTGTGATGTTAGTGCTGTGTGCCGGGACTCTTACCACTTCTCACTGTGACGCCAACAGAAAGTCAAGGAACGCCTCATAGTCGGTGTAATCCAGAGAAAATCACGTGGTCTTTGTTTGGATTTACTGGCTGATGACATTAATAGCGAGAAACCCGATAGTTGTTATAGAAAAGGCTGCAGAGGAGGGTCTGCGGTGCAGCTGAGGGAATGCTCTATTCCAACAGATTTATGTCACTGTGTTATGGGATGTCTCAGCATTTGATTGGCAAAAAAAAAAAAAAGTAATAAAATTGTTTTGCAGGCCATGTCCTCACTAATTCAGATCAATTTCTATCAGTTTTAGCCTTCTTTCCTCTATCACCTGTTTTTATTTCAACCACCAAAAACAGGAAGTTCAACAAAAAAACTCATTTGCAAAATACTGACGTACGGTTCTCATGTGATCTGAAGTCTTTGGCTCGAGGTCGAGTGGAATAGCTTTTAGCTTTTCCACATTATATTGGGTTTGACACAAGAAGCACAAAACTGTAAATCAATGAAGTATTTCAGTTGATCCACTTTAGTGTGGATGTGGCCTCATATAGAGAGTTTGTCTGTTTGGTACATAAAATCCCCTTTGCTTCGCTGTAATCAATGGGTTGAATGTTGTACTTTGCAGTCTATGGGTGGGTGATTTTTTTTTTTGTGCGTGAATAAGAATAAATCTGTTTTCCTCAACAGATTTGAGACTCTGGGACCTTTTTTTTGGGACAACTGAACCCATCAGCTGTAGCTACGGGAGTATTTCGTTCATTAAACCTTCAAAATTGCAACAATTATTTCATTGTTGTAAAAAGAAATATTTCATTACTTTAACATTTCAGCATCACAAAAACAAACAGAATTTCTGTTTGCTACCTCGCAGATGTCTGACTGAAACATAAATGCTTATCATGAGGAGCTGGATAACAGCTTGTGAAAAAAAGGTGTGTGTGCTTATTAGAAATCCAGCGTTAAATGTCCACCGATGTAATAAAGTTTCCTTCAGGCCCAGATCGGCTGTGGCCTGTGTTTCAAACACAATGGGCTCCTGCAGGCTAAGCTGGTGCCAGACAAGGTAACACACACAGATACACACACATATGAGCTCACACACACACACACACACATATCAAGCCCAGTCAACAGTCTACCCCTCCACAGGAAGAAAAGAGAGAGGGATAAAGGAGGGAGGGAAGGCAGTACACAGCAGCTAATCCTGCAGGCTCACTCTTCTGTTTATCAGTGAGAAGGAGGGAGAGTTCGCCGAAAGGGAGGGACCAGCGAGGCCTCCTGATCTGTCTTTTGATATTTTAAAGAGGTCTGTTCTCTCCTCCCCAACACTCTGCTGGAGAGACGGGGAGAAGAGATAGAAAGATCTGCAGATGGAGGCAAAGAGAGGAAGAGAGAAAGGCTGAAAAAGACAAGAAAGCAGAGGAGGAGGAGGAGGAGAGAAAATAAATGGGACAAGACACACTTAATGGTTGGAAGGAAAGGGGAAGTAAGACAGCTGGAAACGAGGTGAAAGTTGATCGAAACAGCGGGGAAAAGCTTCAGCCATGAAAGAAAAGAGAAGCTGACTGAGAGGCCGAGATTGACTGGCCAAGTGAGTGATCGAACAGAGAAAAAGAGAGAGACAGAGTGCTCCCGGCTCGACACAAGGGCCCCATTAACTTGACCACTTGCCCTTTGCACACAAAGGCAGGGCCGGCCCACTGCCCCTCCCACCCAATTATCCACGATTAGGCTCAGTGCACTGTGTCAAGATGGAGAGGGAAGGAAAAGAGGAGAGGGGGAGAAAGGCGAGCAGGGAGGAGGAAGAAGGGGACAGAGGGAGTGAGGGAAGGAGAGCACAGACTGGAGGTGGATGATGAAGGACGACAAAATGATTAAGATGAAATGGATTCAGACATTTGAGTTAGCACTCTCCATGCAAGTGAGTGTTCTGTGAGTTAGTGCAGTGGCTGAGAGAGTCCTGCCAACAGTGTCCCATGGATGTCCACCAATGTCCACTCCTGTGACGTTCGTCTTACCTGTATTTGTATTTGTAGTTTGGTTTGATAATGACCGAATCAGCTTTTCTTTGATTTATTCACAGATCTGATGAAATACATGTGCTGTCAAAGGGGTGAGGATGTTTTCATCAGTGGCTTGTGCTTTGGCCGTTTGCATGTGTTTTCTTAAATGCACGATAGTTCAGTTTTGGCAATTTTAGAATAGACTTTAAACACATCAATGACAGAACAAACTCATAAACTCATAACCTTTAAACAAATTTCTCCTTTTTTGCACATCAAGTCAACACAGAGCAGCGTTTGAAGTCATGTTTCTGACCAACTCCTGAGGGAAATATCTGGCTGTTTAACTGCTAAACGCTCCACCAGCTTCACCAGCGAGTTCTTAACTTTGCCTGTTGTTTTATGCTGGGTAGGTTGCTGACAGTGGGTTCATCAGAGCTTCGTCGCTGCAAACAGCTGCTTTAAAGTAAAACTGTGGGCCGTAAAACCAAAACAATGAGCTGAAAGACACTTAGAAGCTTAACAGAGCTGAAGGAGACTGTGATAATTCAACCATTATCACATTAAACATACAGTAGATCCAGATAACAGCAGTGATAAGTTGGAGTGCATCAAGCCCTCTTGGCTATCGGACATTGCAAGTGCATGTCTGAAAACACACACACAGCCCTCTGTCCACATCCTACCTCCACACAAACAGGTCAACAACCTCATGATACAGCACACCTTCCCCCACACACAATGCAGCATGCGCACACGCAGTATGTAGGCCGATGCGGCGACACGCAAACAGCCCCGACAAATGAACACACACATCGATGGTCGCACAACTCTTCCTCAACACACTCACCATGTGCTCAGCTGCTGTCCAGCTGTGTTGCGTTGTGCTTTATTGATATTCTGCCGCCAGCTAGCTGGCATCCGTAGGGCAGACACACACACACACACACACACACACACACACACACACACACACACGCTGTATATCCGTACAGTGTCTGCCTTCGCTTTGACTGGTTTGTTTTTTGGTGCCACATTTCCCGCAGCTCTCCAAAAAGTCTTAACACGTCTTAATTTTTGTTTTTGAAGTACAAGGTTAAAGATAGAGCTTCTTAATTTGATCTAGGACAAATGGATTGACTGTTTTTGTTCAGCTTTTGTATTTTATTTCATTTGCTACAACACTGACAATTTTTATGCCTTTTTTAAAATATTTTCTATGTTAAGTAGTTCAGACTATACTTTATGGGTGACCTGCAAATTAACCCAGAAGAACATGTTTATGTATTTGATTTTAGACCTTTTTTCCCTTTTTGACGGTGTTAAAAAGGTCTTAAAATTCATTGCATTTGCCAAAAACTGTGCAGATGGTATATTCAGGCATGCACACACACACACACACTTTTCCTCATACTTGAGGTGATTCAGATGGTGTGTGCCAGGTGGGCTCAGGTGGTCAACTCCACCTGACTGTTTGACCTCCACGAGCACAACCTCTGACTGACATGAGCCATATGTCTCAGTGTATTTACTGTATGTGCAAGCATACAGTTGGTGCATCTTACAGCCCAACATGTTTACACGTCCCCTGCTCTATTTTGTGCCCCCCCCCCACCCTCACCACCACCACCACCACCACCACCACCACTTCGCCCATCGCCCAAAATCTCAAAACCTTTCAAGCCTTTTCCTCTCTCTTCTCCTCCTCAAGGCAATTTGAGGAGGGCTTTTTAAATGATCCGCTCATTATCGGTAGTGGAGTCACTTTGGTTTTTCAGCTCCGTCTGCTTGCCTTCCTGGTTCCCCCCTCTCCTCTTTATCTCTCCCTGTTTTTTAAGGGGCTTTTTCTGCTTGCCCCCCCCCCCCCCCCCCCCCCCCCCCTCCCACTTCTCCCTCCAGAATGGCTTTTATTCCGTTTGTTTGTGCTCATGAAGTGGAATGCAGCAAAGTCCCTGAGAGCATTTTTTCTGTTTTTTTTTTTTTTTTTTAAATTTAGAAAGCCATCGAGTATGACTTGACGTGGCAGAGTGGGAGCTACCCACACGCACACACAAACGCACACCACGTTCACAATCCTCCTCGTGCACACACCTGATGCTGGCCTTGACGACAATAATGTTTTCCATTACAGGAGAAGGAACTGGGAAATATGTGGAGGTGGAATTCTGTGGTATTAATGTAGTCACCTGGAGCAGGGATGAATAGGATACTGTCTATATAGAGAGGGAAATGTGTATTTGTTATTGTGTATCTTTAAAAAAAAATTGCTTTTGTGCTTGTAGATGCGTTTAACAGACGTAAACACACAAAATCAATTGACCGTTGACTCCCATCTGTTCCCTCGGAGGATTGCCTGGCTCCATAGGCCGCTTGTATGTATCCCCATTTACCTGTTCAGCCCCTTCATCTCTAATACCCATTAAACCTCTCCATCTGGATATGTAGGAGGCTTCATTCACTGACTGACTTATTTGCTGACTGACTGGAGCGAGGTCAATATGGAGGCTGGCAATATATATGCACACACACACACACACACATTCACAGAGTACAGTGATGCTTACACATGAGCTTATAGCAACGGGCTGCTAATTAAGGAGGCTGTGCTGTTGACGAAAGCACTCAACTCAACGCTGATTAGGTCAAGCTGGGTGGAAGGGAGAGACACGGTGAGAGACAGAAGGAAGCAGACTGTGAGACATATGGAACAAGTGGTTTGTCTTGTTTGAGAGTCCTTCCAATAAATGTTGACGGTCTCGCGTGGCTGTGTTTACCCGACTTTTTAATGGCAGAGGGCCGACATCGGCCACCGTAGGAGCCACGCTGAATTCACACCTGCCTCTTGCCGTACAAGCAGCTCCTTTCTGTGCTATTGTCTGCCTGTGACTTTGTCAGTCAGCTAATCAGCGTGGCCTTCAATCAGTCTGCGGAACGGCCAGTTTGTCAGCGAGCCGCCGAATCTTTGCATTTAACGAGGAGCACAGCCAATTAGTGAACCAAGCAAGCAGCCAGTCGTATTGTTCTTTTGGTTTTTTTGTTCATGAAAAGTTTATAAAAAAAAAGTTCAACTTGGCTCTTTATTATATTGTTATTAAATTCAACTAACATGTTGGAAACAATGAGGAAATTGAAATGTATATTTTAGTGGAATAAAAGCTAATTCCATGCGTAATCTGCCCCCTTCATTCATTAAACATCCTCTCTGGAAAATGTTCCATGTGTGATGTTTTGACCTATCACTAGGCCCTGTCGTGGGACTCAGGTTGTGCCGACATGAATCCACTGGGCCCCGTGGACAGGCGTGACAGACACCATTGCCTTCGTCACACCTACATTGTCTCTGCTGAGGCTAAGCTGCCGTGGCCGCCCCCGTGACTTGACAGGCAGTATCATCTTTGTGCCATGATCGGCTCGCTTGTGCACCTTATCGAGCTCTAGTTGTGTTAAACCAGTTGGGCTTGATTGGCAACTTCAACCACCACTACTGAATGACTGGTTACACTAGTCTAACCAGTAGCCACTAATTCACAATCCTTCTGTTATGAACAATTCTTGGATTACATCCTCTGACCTGTTTTGACCTGGCATCATGCTTAGAGAGCATTTTAGCAGAGCGCACGTTAGGTGGAGTCATTCACCTGTCAGAGACCAGTCCTGTGTGACAGTCACGCTGTATGATTTATTACCTTCCCGTGTACCCATTTGTCTGCATGCCTCCTCACCTTGTTCTCTTCCCATCTTTCCATCTATTTTTCTCCTCTTCCCCCCCGTCCCCTCTTCTCTCTGGCCCGTGAGCCTGTGGTCGCCAGGGCAACAGCTCTAACCTGCCGACCCATGTTCCCGTGGGCCAGGGGGCCATTAGGGGCCAGTCAACAAGCCTCTCTTCCTGCCACAAGTGGTGCTGGCGGGATGGAGAGGGTCCTCGTCTCTGCTTTGAAGGTCAACGAGGCCGCAGCCCGGCACTCTGCCAGTGACTCTTGGGCCCCCCGGACCAGCATGGCCAAAAACAGCTTTGGAAAGAAGGTCCAATTCAACCACACTGATTTTGTGCAACACTTTTACCCCATCCACTGATGAAATCAGAGATTTTAAAATGTCCCATTTTTCCTATCACTACCTGTAGTCTGACAAGCACACTGTTGAAAGGCTCAGGTTTTACTTACTTCACTGGTGGTATAAATGGACTCCGGCTGCATCTAAATGATATCACTATAAGCACCGACCAGTGGTGTCCAGGCTTTTTAGTGTCTATCCCCTAAATACTCGTGACCCCTTGTCACAGGTTTAATACGTCTATGAGTCCTCAGCTGTAGGAAAAAAATGATTTTCCCTTCTCCTTTGCGTAATTTTTAGAAGTGGTAAAACTATTTATTATTTCAAGAGACAAAAAATGATGAGAGATTCAAAAAAAAAAGAAGAAGAAGAAAGAAAAAGGCAAGATGATTTTGTGTTGAACAAAAATGTTTTTGATTCACTCTTAATCATATTGTGACCCTTCAGATTTATCTCGTAACCTCTTTTAGGGTCGAGACCCACTGTAATAGACTGCAGACATACTCTATTTTCAACATTTCTTTCTTCTTTATTATTATTTTTTTGGCCTTCTGAGCCTTTATTTTATGATAGAACAGGAGATTGACAGGAGAAGAGGAGACAAAAAGCAGTGAAGACATGGTTGGAATTGAACCTGGGCTGCTGAGGACGCTCTACCAGGTGAGCTACAGAGGCTGTATTGTATTGTTTGTTTGTTTTTTGCAGAGAATAATACTTTTCCGTGTGTGTGCGTGAGGAGTTTGAAACAAATACAGTTAAACCTGAAACTAGATTAAACAAGAGTCGTCAGAATTTGGGTGTAAAAGTATTGAATCAGTCAAAATCCAGCAGCATTTTCCTCTCAGTCTTCTTCTCTGTCAGCTCACAGGGTGGCATGCACCTGTTCCAAACAATTTTCTGGCTATTCTGTTTGGGGGAGGTAAATACTCCAGTAGCCACTTGTCTGCCTCCTTAGGGGGAAATGTACATAGATTATGTCCACACTAATCCTTCTGCGACAAAAAGGCATTTTGCTTCAATACGGCGGTTGGGTGAGGGTTTCAACAGATACACTCATCCTTACAAACACACAGTTGCACGTACACACACACATTTCCCGTCCATATGTGCACAAGGACGTTGGTGCAATTAACCTTTAGCTGATTCAGTCCAAGTACTCTGTTTGATTGAATAGAGCTTGAGTGTTCCCTAAGCCATAACCACAACCTCGAGTGAGTGAGTGATTGAGAGAATTTGTGTCTGTGAGAGAGACACACACACAGAGAGTGTGTGCGTGCATTTCTTAAATACTGAATGTTGAACTTTAAGTAATGAAAGTAGGGGAGGTGGCCTACTTTAAAAGAAGAAATTCAGAAGTTTAAGTGAGAGGAAGCGTCTCTTTTGCAGGAGCACCCTGATCGCATTCACACCTGGAAGCTGCTCAGTATAACCTCAGTGTCATGCGCTGGTCACTGGGCAGCTCCGATGGAGTGGCACCTCAGTCATGGTTTTAAGTGAGGGGCAAATGCTGCTCTTTCGCTTTCCCCACCCATATTTATCCCGCTGGACTGGGGGCCTGAACCAGCAACCTGCCAGTCTCAAGCTTGCTTCTCTAACCTTTAGACTTCCACTGCCCACCACTACACTACTACAGTTTTCTAATGAATTCTCATGTGTCTGTGCCTGTAAATCTGTGTGTGAGTGTGTGTGTGTGTTTGCCCCTGACTCGCCACAAGTGCAGCCACTTCTCCAGCCAATGAGTTTAGAGCGTCAGTGTCATGGCCTGGGTTTATCCTGCAGAAGGAGCATCCCCTGCTCCAGCTTGAGTCTAGCCTGCGGCCCTGGCAGGCTGTCATCTCTCGAGAGACTACTAGCCTTCAGTTCTCTTTTTGTTATTGGCTCCAATGGATTGAGCTAAGTATGTGCTGAAAATATTGGAAGCCCCCAAAATATTGGCATGACTCAGAAGAGCCAGCTTATTGTCGCCCTGCATGTGTGTATGCACACACTGTTTGTTTATGAAGTTTCTTGTTGTCTTTGCTCTATTTACTCATGTGTTTCGCATCATATCTCCGGTTACCTGTGCGCCTTCCTCACTGAATGCTAAACCCAGGCTCACCTGGATCTCAGCCATACAGATGAATGAACTATTTATCTGTAGTGCATTTTGTGCTCTTCGGTGCCAACTGATTCGAACAAGTGCCCAGCTGTAGAGGCAGAAGCTGAGCTCTTTTCTAGCTGCCGTTCCTGGCCTGATCCCTCTGCAGCCTGGCTGTGCCATCAGACGTTGACAGGAAACAAGAGGGCCGACTCTTGCTCACTTATGTCATCAGACAAAATGCACGCTTGTTGAGTTTTATTGGGTTATCAACTATCTATTTATTGATCGGTCTTTAAAATGTCAAAAATAATGAAAATTGTCTGTCACAATTTCCTAATGGCCACGGTGACATTTTCATATTGCCTGTTTTATCCGAACAACAGTCCAAACCCAAAGATTCTCAATTTCCAATGATATAAAACAGAGAGAAGTAGAGTTAAATAATAAGCAAAATAGTGTCATTAATTAATTGATTGACAGTTTTAGATGTAATTGTTTTTAATTGGTTGTTGTGTAGATCGGGACAGGATAATAACAGATGTAACACGTTTTATTTTTCTTAGTTTTATTGAAATAACAACGAAAAACTCAAGACCAAGATCTTCTTTCTCCACTAAGTCGTCTGGACGCAGCAGCGTAAAGTCAGACAACATAATGGCGCATTGCTGTTTCACACTTGATCGAGCCTCCGAACTTGCTTTAAACCTTCACTGTCTGTGGCTGTGCATTGACGTTTGACCTGCTGCTGTCAATAATAACAAAATGAGGCAAAGTGTTAAACTGTGAAACCCACTGATGTCTCTAAATCCAGGACTCACTGTCAGTGTTAGCTTTCCCTGTCTTTGAGTATCTGTGTGCATTCTATTCTAGTTTCATGTCTACTATATGTTTGCAGGTAAACTGACATGTTTGCCCTTTTGAATATACAGTATGTATCTGTGTGTGCATGTGTCTGTATATGTATGTTTATGTGCATGTTCTTGCATGCATGAGACTATATGCTACTGTATAGCCCTGTCTCCCCTGCAGCGTACTCATGCTATAACGTGGCTGCGCTAGCTTAGAGTCATGCAGCGTGCTGTTGTGCGCTACTAACTCACACAGCTCTATTAATTAGCTGTTTGATGCTGTTAATTGGGCTCCCACTGCTGCACTAATTGATAACGCCATTGCCATTGACAACTCGAAACACAAACACAGAGAATTCTCTCGCCGACAACCTATTCAAGCGCCAGAGAGTGAGAGTGCTTTGGATGAAAAGCTGGAGGAAGTGAAGGATGAGAGTCAGCGGCATAAGGCCTTGGGAGGAGAAAAAAGAGAGACAAAGAGAGATGAGATGTGGGGAGTAAAGAAGGGGTTAGATGTTAGGCTTTTTCCATGTTTTACAATGCAATTTCCAAAGGTTATTCTACATATTGACTACTGTTTTGGTATTCACGACTTGTGGCTAACTCTCGCAAACAACAGTCTGTGTTTAGGTTTCCATTGGATGAAAATGTAAATGCAATCTCATGTGTCAACACTTGGTAATAGCAATATCATCTTTCTATTGCTCTCTGATCTGCATAGTTCCACACCCCTCACCTCTCTAATGGCACTGTTCAGCTATTCATTGAAATGTCTGTTATCATATATAGCGTGTGTTTTTACCTGTCACTGTCTCCGAGCCCGAGATGCTAACGCTGAGCATTGGAAGTCAAAACAATATTACATGAGCAGTCACATTAGAAAATTCATTTTGAGCAAGGTAATGTTTATATCTGAATTTCTTCAATTAGTATTTCATATGGGTGCTGCTGAAAAGCTGTGTAATTTTTTGTGTTTTGAAGCTCTTATGATTGTTTAGAGGCTTTACTTTTATGGGGGGCAAAGGGCAAAGAGTCACTGAGGGAATGTCTTTACTTTACACTTCAAATGGATCTCAAAGACTCCTTAATTTAAGAGATTTTTACTACAATTAAGCTGTAGATTGAAGAAGCAGGATCATAGTATTGCTATCAGATGGTCATGCCTGTTGGGGGTTGTATCAGCCTACATCTTAACAATGTGTTGCTGATGTTGTTGGTAGAGCATCACTTCCTTTTCAAGCATGCCACAACGAAATGCAATTCGTTATACACACTTAATTGTATTTGAGAAACGTATGCCTGCACCAGCTAAAGCTAGCCAGTGGAGACTTGTGATAGGTGGTCATTGCAGTGGACGCAGAGAGGACCCAGAGAGTGAACTAGAAAGAGTAGGGGATCCCTTTTTGTCTTAAAATCCTACATTTTCCTACATTTCAAACTGTTTCTTCTGCTCAGTCTGAGCTTTTATTGGCTGAGCAGACACTTCCACATGATGTCAGCACAGTCTGATTTTGCTTCCTGTGTGTCGGGTTTGAAAGAACAGCTGTTACCACATACGGTGGATATAGTGTTTTTACATGAATTTAAAATTCTTGGGTGAAGCAGACAAGATTGAGCTCTTTTTCGAGAGAAGTGGCAGCAGTGTAGAAGCTCGTGTGGACATGAGTGAATCGGTGAGTGCCATTTTCAATAACCTTACCAGCCCAAATAATGGGTATGAAAAATCTCAAAATGAAAATACAGTATTTACTGTAATTTAAAGTGGGAGATTACTGAGCTACAAAAACTCGTTTAGTGAAGTTTTTAAATTACCCCCCAAAGGGACTGGAAGCACAGTGTCAGTCCTGATCCTCTTTACTTGTGGTCTTTATTTTTTAGCTGAATTAACGGTGGGGTTCCTGCGGCGGCCATGTTTGTTGGTCGGTTTGGTCCAGCCTGAAATATCTTGACAAATACTTGATTAAATTTAAGGTCTCCAGAGGATTATCTACTGCCACCAGGAGGTCAAATCTTTCACTTATCTCATCTACTAGATGACCTGGCACACCATTTGGTTCAAAAGATAAGACTCTGGAGTAAAATATTAATAGAAAACAGAAACAGCTAGATCAATTGCCATGACATTCGGTACAAATAATAAAGCAATATGTTTGCTGATCGCCATCACAATTTGATGATGACACAAGAAAAAAAGTCAAAAGTATAAAAACTTACATGTTAAACATCAGCATGTTTGCATTGTCATTGTCAACAGGTTGCCATAATAATGTTAGCATTTAGCTCATCATGCTAAGTGCAGCCTCGCAGAGCCAATAGAATGACTACACACTCATAGTGTTGTTTCTCTACTGCATTTATGTTTCCTTTTCTGTCTTACAAAGGTTGATAACTGCAGGTGTGTGTGAGTGTACCTGTGTGCATATCCACATGCATGCATCCATGGTGAGCACAGCGCTGCCTTTAATGGTCACACACCAAATTACAGACCATACTAGGCCATTACTAACACACACACACACATACACACACAGCTTTATGGACATTTGAACACACACCTGTTACCCACCTTATGGTAGTCAATGCAGCACCTCCAACTGTGCCCCACACACACACACACACACACACACACACACACACACACACACACACACACACACACACACACACACACACACGCAGACAGTCTTTTGCTGAGGCTTTTTCATCCATTTTCTCAAGAAAAGTACTCTCACTCTTAAGCTGGTATATGGCCTTCCTGCTCTCTTGCTATTATATGTCTTTCCATTAGAGGCAATTAGTGCCCAGACTGCAGTGCTAGCTCCAACATTCTCATATGGTTTTATCACTTTTGGTCAAAGAGCTGGCTTGTTCATGTCAAGTATGCATTGTATACGCCGGAAAACAAGTTACATGATACTTTGCTCAATAATAGCATGTAGCTGGGAATTTTTGCTTCATTTTGTATTATATGTGTGTACAAATACTGTTTCATTCTTGTTTTCCATTCCTTACCATATTTACTTTGAATGCAACATGCTTGTCTTCATGTTGATTTAATGTATGAAATACGCCTGTTTAGCAAAATGTAAATCATGATGATGAATTCATGGTCATGTTTATTCACCTTACACTGCTGTCAAGGACAGAAAACATAGAAAATATTCCTTTTTAAGAAACGCTGTCATGTGGAAAACAGTTCCAAGCCCTCAATTCCAACACTTGCTCTTTAAATCAACCTCTCTCTTGAAGCCGTGCTGTAATATATTTCTGTTAAACTCCCATTGCTCCTGAGAGACTCATAAACCAGCCTTGACCTGACAAAATGGCGGCAACAACATGAAAGACAACTTCCTGTATTTGGCCCGAGTGGCCAATAGTGGCCTGTTCTCATACATCAAACGGAGCTCAATAGGAAATGTCCCTGTGGAGACAATAACAACCTTGGTGGCTTTGATTTAGCCGGAGACCCTACTGTACAAACACTGCACGCAAGGCTGTGTACTGAGGCTAAAAGGTACCAAAAACCGGATGGAGGCTTTTATTATGTTCAGTGTCAGACTTCAGACGCTGCCTGGACTTCCTGCCAGCAGAGAGAATATGTTTCCTCTGTCACCAGGACACTTTGTGTATGCGTGTATTATATTATTAGTACCCCTCTTTCGCGTTTTGTGAACCTTGTGCCTACTGATTTCATATTTTTAATACAGATTTTCTAGCTAGAATTTGTTTTACTCAAACAGCTTTTCTCTGAATATCTGACGGCCTTAAAAGACATTTTGCTTACATTGCTGCAATTGAGAATTTCTTCTCAATTAACCCTCCTTATGAAACCCAAAAGGATTCACTGGCTGCAGTGATTTCAGCAAACACCTCTCAGCACTTCAGTCACAGGACAGAATAACCTGATTTTTAACCTTTTGTCACACAGAGTTGTTCCCTTGGCTGCCATATGACATCAAATCTGATTAATCCTTTTTTGAATAGCCATTAAAGCAAATGCACTGTAAGGTTTAAAACTCGGATTTACTTGTTCTGGTGCACAGCCTGTGTTTTGCAGTCTGTGCTGTGTGTTTTCTTCCCAGAAAAACTGAAAGCAAGAGCAGAACAGAGACTTCCACGGGGAACAGATTTGCATATCTGCTTTGCCTCCCGACAGGCAGAGAAGTGCTATCCTGACAGGCCTAATGAACTAGCCGTTTAAGTGGTCAAATTATACACTCATCCCTTTTTATTCTCTGATATCCTGTCTTTGTACAGGTGATGGAAAGGCAACTTTCCCCATTCACACCCCTTTAGAAAAACCAACCTCGCCTAATCCCTTCTCCCCTCTCTCCCTCTCTCTCTCTCTCTCCATCTCTCTACCCTCTAAACCATGACATTGGTGGAAAGTGCAAGCATTCATAGAACAGAAGAGAGAGAGCGGCAGAAGGGAAAAGGCAGTGCTCTGAGGCCCTTTGTGGAAAGAAATCATGTCGAAAAATAGAGCCGGGGCAAGAGAGAGAGTGAGCGAGGGAGTGAGAGAGAGAGAGAGAAAGAGAGAGAGAGGCTGTCACAGACCTCAATGGCAGCATTATGTAAATGGCTGACATCCCCTGATGTAAAGCTGAATAGAGAGACATTAATGTCTTGTGTATATTTAAAAAGCCTGGGCCCAACTCCTCAGGATTGCGAGCGGCAGATCCCGTAATCATGTTGACGAAGTAATGGCAGAGAATTAGTTGTCCATTAAAAGTGTATTATGCACCACGCTGGCACATGAAATTACTCTCAAATAGTGGAATGGCTGAGGGGGAGTGACGAGGGAGAGCAAGAGAGAGATGGAGGGGAGTGGGAGGAGGACGTTGATGGATAGTTTATGCATGTGTGCGTGCGTGCTCGGAGGGGGGGCGTGCGCAGGCGTGCGTGTGCGCCAGTGTGTATGAATTCCCCTGCTCTGACTAGGGGAGGCAGGTGATTGACATCTTTATACTTTGAGAAATCAAAGCACTGTGAGTGTGTGTGGATGGGCGCACAGCGGGACCTGAAAGATTCTAATGAGGTTATAGAGGGCTGGGTGTCTCACACACACACACGAGCACACACCCACACACACATTTACATACGCGCACTCTCCGCTCCACACACAAGTATAGATATGTGACATGTTAAAAGTATGAGAGGAGAGCTTGCAATGGGATAATAAGATGCAGGAGGGGGTGAAAATGTCTTCCGAATTAGTGAATAGATGGATGCTCATTCTTCACCCCCTTGGCTTTTATTGTTCTCTTGCACCACATGAGCCACAACTGACAATAATGTAGCACTTGATATGAAGGAGAAACATATACAAGAAGTGGCCCGAAGCAAAGCTACAAGGAAGAATCTTGCTGTACTTGCACAGGTGGTTTCAGATATCTGCTCTCAGTCATCGTTCTGCTGCAGTCTTTAGAGTCTGCTGTCATATTTGTCAGATTGCAGTGTCCCTTTGTCAGGCCTCATGTGTGGTATTTGTAGACCGCAGTGTGCGAAACTCTTGAAGTTAGTGATTCTTGAAAAACTGCTTCCAAGCCAGATTCTCCCACATCTGTTGCACTTGTCAAATAACATGAATATCACTTTTCTGTGAGCTCCTTCCCTGCAGCCATATTCAAAGAGCACATGTCACAGGAACAGAGGTTTGAGTTTTTTAGATGCCAGCCAAATACAGTGAAGTTAAAATAAACATCTAAGTGATGGTTTGCCGTCCCGCCTCCCTCCCTCCCTCCTTCCTTCTTTCTTTCTTTCCTCCATTCTTCTCTCGTGTCTGAGGCGATAGAAATGTAATTCAGATGTCAAAACGCCCCGTCTCTCTCTCGCCCTCTCCCCCATCTCTCTGTCTTTCTCTGTCCTTTTCTAGTCCGTCGTTCCTATTGTTCTCGCGGCTGCTCCTTTATCGAGCGAGACATCGCCGAGAGAGGGAAGAAAAGAAAAAGATGACATGCTTTCTCAGCCCGTTGCGGCGCGTCCCCGGCTAGAGTGGCTTGTCATTTGAGCGATAGAGGAGTGACAGCTTCCACTGTAGAGGGAACACCCCTGCGCCATAATGGGACTGACTGGGCTGCCACAGACCTGTCTGTCTACCTGTCAATCAAACCTATCCATCAGCTCTCTGTGACACAAACCTGTCTGTCTGTCTGCACTGTACGCCGGCCTGGCCTTTTGTCTGTCTTGCTCTCAGCCTATAAGAAACTCTATAAGTAATACAGTCTATATCTTTCTTTCTGTTTGGAGATCTGTCTTAATATTTACTTGAGTGTAAATAATGCAGTCTGTATGCGACTGGTCACTGCACTGTATCTGCAGCAGATCTGCCTCCCAGTTTTCTTTGGGGCTTCTCTCACTGAGCCTACATTTACCAGTATATCTCCCTCCATCACGTCACACACTCCCATCCCTTCCAGTATGTATCCCACCACCTGGCTGCCAAACCAGATGTCAAATTATCCCTTTGACAGCCAGTTGATTGCTATGACATTTCAGTATATATGTATATAAATAGCCGTTCCCGCTGAACCCTGCTGTGCACGACACATACAACAATAAGATGCACATACCCCCCTCCTGTTCTCAAGAGCATTGCACTTTGCCCATGTGGTGAAATGGAGTTGTTGGAAGTGCCTGAATGGTTTTGGATTGCAAATGGTATAAATGTAGATGGTAGCCTCAGCACGCTGATTTAATTGCTTTGAATGATACAAGGTCAACTACAGAGTTTGTTCATTTGTTTTAAACTTTGCAATCTTTTTAGATCATTTTATGGTCTTTATTGTCTTTATTATGAGATTGGTTACAGTGGAAAATGGCAGGAAAGAGAGAGACAGTGGCGTATGATAAAGATAATGAGCTGAATTTGTTGATAGCCTGCCAGGCCAGAAGAGATCAGCTGAAATGAGTTTAATTGGGAGCTCCAAAGAGAAGACAAAGCACCACAGGCAAAGAAACTCCAGATGTTATATTATAGGCATAGATGTGTGTGCATCTGACACATTAATATAACAAAGGCTCTCCTAAAATGAGACTGCTTTGAGCCAATGGTATGCTTGTTTTGAAAATCTGCACAGACTGAGACCCGGCACTGCTGAGACTGAACAGGTGAGCCATGTTTGATACAAACTTGTAGTACCTGAGAAATGTATGTTTTCAATGAAACTGCATTGCATTTTGATATTATTCTCTAATATAAAATGTAAACTTTGCCTTGAGCTAGTGTAATATTTATTCATTCACTGGAAGACTGAAGTATGTAGTATAACCGACCATGACATTAATATCTGTTTTTCAGCATTTGTCTATTACATATATAGTTTTTACCAGTAAGAGAATAGCAACAGATTTCACTAATGTTATGTGATTTTTTTTCCTCTAAATTCAATAGTTAATTAAACAAACATACTACATACCTTCGCACACTAATTGTCATGAAAACACATTAGTAGTAATGTTACCATTATGTTAACCATTTGGCAGGATGTGATTGGCCAATGTAAATCCTAAGCTACATTACTTATCTATAATTACCATGGCAGTCATTAAATACTGTTAAATGCTATATCACTTTACATTATAGACATGTCTTTTTTATCCAATTTGTGCCCAGTTTAAGTCCGACCAAAGAGATGAAAAGGAAGCCATGAATGAAAAGAAGGAGTGAGATCTGGAAAGACAGAACCAGATGGGACACATCAAGATGAAGAAACCAGCCTGGAGAATGAGCCAGAGGGAGAGCAGGAAGGAGAACCAGTGACACAGAGAGATGAAGAAGAAGCTGCATGCATCCACTACTCCTGGACCACCAGGTTTGTCAATATGAAGCTAGTAGATAAGTTCATGTCGCCAGTTCACAGGATTTAGGTAGAAATATGAGCCTACTATTAGAATGAATCTGCATATAATTCAATATAACGGCCCTCTGTTATAGCCCTCAAATTAATTGAAAAATTGGTTATTATCATTCACCTATAAAAATTATTCTCTCTTTTATATATTTCTATATCTGAGTTATGAAAGGACGTGACTATTTACATGCATGATAACTGATGATATGGACGTGTTGTCCTCTCCAAAGATATTTCCAAATGCAGAGATGACGCACCTGTGCAGCCACAACTCAAACTATAGCCAAGGACTTTCATCAGGGGCAGAAGACAGAGCTTCAGAGTCATCCATGGTTTGAATATTCAAAAGCTAAAGACATTACATACTGTTGTGCTTGTAGGCATGTCAGCCCTCCAAAGAGCCTTGAGAGTGTGTTTGGTTCACACAGTGGATTTAAGTATTGGAAGGAGGCAACATATAAAGAGGGGAGCACTGATGAGACATAGAGTCAGATAATAAAGAGGGGTGGGGTGGGGTAGGGGGTGGGGGTCAATGTTTGAGACCATAGCGAAGCATGACAAAAGTGTTGAAAAAAGGTTGAAGTCTATTGAGAATGCCAAATACACAAGCAAAGTAATTCAGAATGATGTTCTCAGCAAAGCCGCGGCTCTCGCCTTGAGGGACATTGTGTACTTACTGCAGTGGGTGAGAGAAGGTCTCAGCCAGATTCAGAGCTGCTAGAAAGTTTGTGGACCCTTTACAATTTTCTGTCTTTCTGCATAAATGGGATCTCAAATGAGATCAGATCTTCATTC
This sequence comes from Chaetodon trifasciatus, assembly GCA_037975065.1. Taxonomy (NCBI): domain Eukaryota; kingdom Metazoa; phylum Chordata; class Actinopteri; order Chaetodontiformes; family Chaetodontidae; genus Chaetodon; species Chaetodon trifasciatus. The sequence continues at coordinate 2,447,526 of JBBMOE010000038.1, forward strand.
AAGTCCTGTTGTAAAACTAGATAAAGACAAGCCAGTTAAAGAAATAATACAAAAAATATAATTATTTAACAAAATTATCCAACATTAAATGTCTTTGTTGGAAACAGTTAAACATGGGAAACTCTAGGATTATCAGTTCATTTAAAGGGATCATTGGGAGTCAGGTGTTTCAATCGGTGGGATGACAGTCAGGTGTGAGTTTAGCCCCCCTATTGAAAGAATATAAAACTAAGTCTTTATCATCAGAGACTGGTCTTCATCACACAGGTTTGTAGAAGTGTGTCATCAAAGGAGAACTCTACAGAGCTTAAACAAGAAGTTGTTGATGGTGACCAGGCTAGAAAAGGTTACAGAGCTGTTTCTAAAGAGTTTGGCCTTCACCAATCCACTGTCAGGCAGACNCAGTGGATTGGTGAAGGCCAAACTCTTTAGAAACAGCTCTGTAACCTTTTCTAGCCTGGTCACCATCAACAACTTCTTGTTTAAGCTCTGTAGAGTTCTCCTTTGATGACACACTTCTACAAACCTGTGTGATGAAGACCAGTCTCTGATGATAAAGACTTAGTTTTATATTCTTTCAATAGGGGGGCTAAACTCACACCTGACTGTCATCCCACCGATTGAAACACCTGACTCCCAATGATCCCTTTAAATGAATTGATAATCCTAGAGTTTCCCATGTTTAACTGTTTCCAACAAAGACATTTAATGTTGGATAATTTTGTTAAATAATTATATTTTTTGTATTATTTCTTTAACTGGCTTGTCTTTATCTAGTTTTACAACAGGACTTGAATGAAGATCTGATCTCATTTGAGATCCCATTTATGCAGAAAGACAGAAAATTGTAAAGGGTCCACAAACTTTCTAGCAGCTCTGAATCTGGCTGAGACCTTCTCTCACCCACTGCAGTAAGTACACAATGTCCCTCAAGGCGAGAGCCGCGGCTTTGCTGAGAACATCATTCTGAATTACTTTGCTTGTGTATTTGGCATTCTCAATAGACTTCAACCTTTTTTCAACACTTTTGTCATGCCTCGCTATGGTCTTAAACATTGACCCCCCCCACCCCTCTTTATTATCTGACTCTATGTCTCATCAGTGCTCCCCTCTTTATATGTTGCCTCCTTCCAATACTTAAATCCACTGAGTGAACCAAACACACTCTCAAGGCTCTTTGGAGGGCTGACATGCCTACAAGCACAACAGTATGTAATGTCTTTAGCTTTTGAATATTCAAACCATGGATGACTCTGAGGCTCTGTCTTCTGCCCCTGATGAAAGTCCTTGACTATAGCTTGAGTTGTGGCTGCACAGGTGCGTCATCTCTGCATTTAGAACTATCTTTGGAGAGGACAACACGTCCATATCATCAGTTATCATGCATGTAAATAGTCACGTCCTTTCATAACTCAAATATAGAAATTGAATTACTTCAAAATAACATATATTCAAAAGAGAGAAACAATAATTTTTACAGGTGAACAATGACAATAGTGGATGCATGCAGCTTCATCTTCATCTCTCTGTGTCACTGGTTCTCCTTCCTGCTCTCCCTCTGGCTCATTCTCCAGGATGGTTTCTTCATCTTGATGTATCCCATCTTGTTCTGTCTTTGCAGATCTTGCTCCCTCTTTTCATTCATGGCCTGCTTTTCATCTCTTTAATCTGACTTAAAGGCACAATTGAGATAAAAATGACATGTATATAATGTAAAGTGATATAGCATTAATCAGTATTTAATGACTGCCACAGTAATTACAGATGAGTAATGTATCTTATCATTTACACTGACCAATCACATCAAAAATTATGAAACAACAAAAAAATCCTGCCCATTTGGTTAACATAATGGTAACATTATGAGAAATATGTTTTCATTAATTGGTGTGTAAAAGTTTGTGGTAAAAAACATAGGCAATAGAATATATCTGTGGTAAAAATGTAGAAACTAATATCAAGGTATAGATTATAGGTTAAAATCATACAATGTCAAAGTGCTGGGGTCCCAGTCAACATGAATAAACTTTACATTTGATCGTCGTAGCCAAGGCAGATCTTTGTTTTACAGAATAACATTGAAATGTATTTGCAATTTCATGAAAAACATTGCGGATTGAGACGATTGAGATCATGCGTAACAGGGGTGCATTAGTTCATCACCTAAAGTGGTCAGACTATACAACATGAACCAAAACACAAGTTTTGCATTCATTTGATTTTTGGGGGTCAGAGGGGGGTCCAGGCTTAATATTATTGGGGGAATTGGCCCCTATTGCCCTGCTTAGAACCACCATTGTTGAGATCCCAGAAATCCAGTCCGGTGACTTGTTACTTTAGTTACTGCAAACTCTCTTTAATGCCTGATGAACAATGCAAATGAACTCTCTCATGTAAATCTGACCAAAATCTGTCCATGTTACCTTCCAGCTGACACCGTCAGTTCGCTCCTCTCTTTATCACTTGTTTCCATTCTCTGGGGCTTGTTTTCATTCTCTGTTTCTCAGGATAACATTGAGTTTGGCCACACGGTTTGTTGGGTGTACACTGGAGAGAGAGAGAGGGAGAGAGGGAGAGACAGAGAGAGGCCTGCATCCCATTAATCTGCCACATATGGTGGATCTGCAAATGACAGATCCTTAATGGTAAACATTGACGGATAGCGTTTGCTTGTTTCTATTGGTGAGCTGGATGGGTACACTTGTGATAAGTGCTCCATTGCCGAGGAGAGAGATGGTGTAAATGGGGCAGGAGAATACCACTAATAAAGCTCCCCCCCACCTCTGCTCCTCAAGCTAGACCTTTTGTCCCACCTGCTATTCTCTGGCGGTGAAATTAGGCTGCACCCCCTCCTCTTTCTCAGTCCTCCTTTCTTTATCCACCTCTTTTCCTTTTGGGTGAACGGCCATGTGAAGAGGTTCATTACCGCTGTGGCTGCCCCTACTCAGGTATGGCTGGGTCTGTTCCCACTATAGGCCCATAGCTCTCTCTGTCTGGCCCCACTGGCTCCCTGGAAAAGGGAAACATGGCACACAAAGGTCCTGTTAGCACTTCCTATGAAATCAGCAGTTTTCTCTTGAGGTACAACGCTCCAATTACCTAACACTCAGAGGATGCTATACCCCCCACAACACAACCCAGTGCCTCAGTGTGTGTGCGTGTGTGTACGTGAGTGTCTTAGTCCTCACCATCGTGGTATTCTTCAAGGAAGGGCCTGTGCTAGGTGGCTAATTAGCACTGAAGACACTCTCCTCCTCCTTTTCTTCCACTCATCCTTATGCTTTTCTTCTCCTCCGCTTCTTGCGTCCTATGAGTGCATTTTATTTACCATTCTTTCTCTGAGATGGTGCCCTCAGCTTCCTCTTACACTCCTGCCTTGACATACTGTACACTATACAAGCGGCCCATCCACAATCATTCAGGCCTCTACCCTGCCGAAATGCTCAGTGGAGAGCCCCAAGAAGAGCTCTTCATGGCTGGGGATGCTATTGGGAGATCATGGATCCTGGATCCCTGGATGAATGGTTGTCCTCTTTTCCTATGCTGTTACAGCCTTGTTCAATAGCTCCTTAGGTTCTATGTATATTTTGTTAATGGGAACGGAAAATATATGGGCACGAGTGGAATAAATTCCCTGTTAAAATGAAATAACAGAATAGCCCATATAGTAATACAGAAGGTGAAATGTGTGTGTTCACATAACACGAAATGATGAGTTTTGATTCCAAAAAACTAATCCTATAAAGAAAAGAATAAAATCATCGATTATTTCAAGAATACTAAAATGAGTTTAAGTCTAAGACAGCATTTTTATAAATATAAATTAAGTCTCCTCCATTTATTGTTTTTCTTGCGAGTAATAAACAGTACACGTCAAAGTGTGATTTCTTAGGACGTAGAGCCCAATACAGTGTGAACCTGGGTGGTCTTAAAGATCACCATGAGAGTTAAGAGCAGTGAAAGCAGAGCATAAGTGAATCAGGAAGAAGGGATAAGAGCGTCTCCTCAGTACAATAAGACAGGTGTGGAGAGGAAGGGACTGCAGGGGTGGAGGAGGGGACAGAGAGGAAGAGGGGGGCAAGAGGACAGATGCATTCACTGACCACAAACCTGGACCTATACTTCACTTTGGGCGAAAACTGAGCTGCCATGGGAACTGACGGCTACGACTTTTATTTAAAATCTGTTTTTCTACAGCTTTTGATAGATATCTAGTGACAATAAAGTAATGATAACAGCAGCTCACACAGCAGACAAATTCACAGACGGATAATGTCCAGCCAGGATGACATTTAACTTTACGAGTTGACGTCACTTCAACATTTGATTGTACTGCAGCACTTCTTGCCTATACAAGCATTGACCTGATTTATCGACTTAAAAGCTAAGCAATATTTTGGTTTTTGCCAAAGAAATTTTAGGGTCTATTTTCAGCTCCAGATTAGGTGTTGTAGTGAGTCTGTACTGCAGCAGGACAGTGCATGTGGGAATGGCTTAAAATAAGCTACGTCGCCCATGTTCATTATACTGAAGGAACATGTCACACGGTGTGGCTCACTGAACTTACTATGGCAGATGCATGTTAAGAATTTCAAAGTGAAATAAACCAACCTGCTAACTGTAGTGCTCACTGTTATATTTCCACACACATTTTGGATTAACCTTAGAAGCTGCACTCTCTATAGTGAAGATACCATGAATGCTCTAAATGTTTCGTCTCATGTTGTGATGTCCATCTGAACTCCTTTCACGGACAAACTCCAGTCAGAAGGAGGCAGTTTCTGACCTTTCCCGTAATCTTTTATTCATTTCAGCTTCATCCTCCATGCATATCAATCATCACGGGCTCGATCTATAACCAGATTACTTAGAACTACCCTATATACAATGACACATACTCACAGACAAACATACACACACACATCCACAAAACTATAGGTATTATTACAGTAACATTATCACTAACGGTATTGGTGCAGATTTATCCCATCTCGGTTCCTATCATATCACTTGATGGGATTAATGGATCCCTGAGCGTGACGCTTGAATTAAACCACACTCCCTCCATGCTAGGTGTCGAGATAAACACATCCGAGTATGGACCTTTGAACCAGCAGCAACTCTGCCCATCTGCCTCTCAGCTGCAGGAGTTTTAAGCCGAGGACACAATGATACCTCGCTCATAAAAGCATCAGCAGCTTAAAGTCATAAAGAAATGGTCTGGCTGCTGGATGACCTCTGACTTGATGACAAAGTTAGCTTCAGTTTTCTTTGGAATAAATTTGCTTCTGTTTTACATGTTAGGCATTGGAGCTCGTTAACCATTGCCACCTTTGAGTGGATTCACTTTTTGTTTCTTTTTTTTCATTAACATGTACTCATCCACGGACTGAGCATGCAGATTGTGTTTCAACAAAGCCCTCCTTCACATTCACAGGTACACACAGCGATTCATTTACTGCACAATTGCAGTTCCCCAGAATTAGCTCCAATAATCTGTTTTTTAAAATGCATTTTCCCAGCCAGTTAGGAGATTCAAAGGAGTCATAACACCACTTCTGTAACCTCGAGGCCTCTGCTGCTGACTGGATGGCTGACAGGTTAATGCTGGCTGCCTCACTTAACTGCTTAATCAGGGGAGTGTTTTGTCCCCTGTTAAGGCGACGCCCAACATACAACATCTGAATATTTCCAAACAGGAAAAATCAGGAGTTCAGTGAATGGGTTGACACTGCGTGGGTCAAACAAGACGTTTCTTTGTCTGGTCTTCAGGGAAAGAGACATTTATGCAGCTGATGGGACCAAAAAAGTTTTTAACTTTAAGAAGCTTGCCCAACTAATTATGACATTGCAACTCCTACATTATGATATTCTACATTTTTATAGCAAATGTATGAAAATATATTTTCCCTTTTCAGTTCTATGAGAGTCGTTCTAGCCCGCCCTGAGCAGCTCTGTAGAAGAAGAGAGAGGAGAAAGTGTTTGGATATCGCAAAAGTGTATTCTCAAATAATTATTTCAGAATTAATATAAATGAAAGAAAAGAACAGAACTGAATAAGAGTCAAAAATAAAAAGCCTGTGCTTCCAGGCTTATACATGGAAATGCATCTGCCTGCATCTATTTATTGATTGGATAATAATAATAATAATAATAATAATAATAATAATAATAATAATAATAATAATAATAAATTTGTTATTATTTGGTGTCATTTATCAGAATTCAAAAATTAACATAGTCAAGTTTATTTAAAGTTATGTCCCTTTTTTTGTGTGTCATCTCTTTTCGCTCGCAGTTAAATATGAAGAAATGAGTTGCAGCTCCAGAATAAAAGCGATTAAAGGAGAGAGGATTATTTTGAATGAGGTCAGTGTTGATGTGAATTAAAACAGCGTCTCCACTGGAGGCCTAGTCACTCAACCAGACAGTGCCGAGGAGGCTTACATTAGGAGAGGCGTTAAAATCCGTTTTCTCATCTCTCCCTCTCTCTCTCTCTCTCTCTCTCTCTCTCTCTCTCTCTCTCTCTCTGCACCACCTCTTCTCCATCTCTCCCCTCGTCTGAGAAAGCCGAGTCCTGAAAGACAAGCCGCATCATCATGCCATTAAATATTTAAGCAAAACACTGAAACTATATGAAAGATTAAGGGTGCATAAAAATAATTAAGGATTATCGCAATGAAAAATGCATGCTCGCTGTAACCTAGGAGTTCATGATATGAACAATACAATATTAATGGTCTGGAGTGGAGGACTGTGCAGGCAATTCTGTAGCCTCATTAAAAGGAATGTGTTTGTGTCTGGCTCAGGCAAGGCTGCGAGCTACAGATACCAGATCAGCCAGCACTGTTTACAGGTCGACAAAACAAACAAAGGTAATGAAACCATACAGTGTAATAAGGTGTGTGAGTGTGTGCATGCGTTGAGCTGGGGATACCTTTCCACGGGCCCTCCTTAATAAAACACAGAGATATGAAACCACCCAGCAGGCTATGTGTAAAATAACATTTTCCCATGACATCAGTGGCACTGTCACTACCAGAGTTAGCCGCAGAAGGTCATTTCCAATGCAGGTCGAATAGCGGGTATATATTCAGGGCCACAGACATTAGAAAGCACCAATACCTTAAATCACATTATGAACAGACTCCATTTCTTTCACTGAATTATAAAAGCGTGAACAGCCTCATATATCTTTTATGTCCGTGGCCCATTTTTGTGGAGAAGCGTGCTCATTTCTCGCGGGACATTGATATTTTAACAGTGTTTTAATTATTGGACGAGAGAAGCTGAAGGGCCGGCGCAATGATGAGGTTTCCCCACATCGCTGGTTTTCAACAATGTCAGCTCCTTGACACATTTTCAGGTCATTCCGCGATGAATGAAATACAAATGAAACCCATCGCCTATTGGAATAAGGTATCAATAATTGGCGGCGCAGCGTAAAAGGCCGCGACCGGAGAATTTGGGAGATTTGACCTCTCCTGAAGCGCAGGATTAGAGGCCAAACATAATAATGGGAAAGTCATTGTGTCAGCGGATTATGCAACTATCTTTAGGTGCCAGCACAGACCTTATGATGGAGAGAAAATGTGAAAGTTTCAAATGTGTCAGATATCCGTCAGGAAAAAAATAGCCTATCGGTGCCCTATGGGAAATGTGTATTGTGTGTAAAATAACGATTGTTACATGTCATTTATTGTTCTTTAAATATCTAATTTTCCCTGAAGATGATGTTTTCTGCAGCTGTTTTTCCCAGTTTCCCTATGATTTATTAAAGTATTTTTTTTTACTCCATTTATGACAAATTGGACCACAACATTCCCCGAACAAACTTAATCATAACCTATTATCTGAATAATTTCACTTTAAAGAAAACAATATGATTTTTAAGCGAAATGACGCATTAAGATTGATGTTTTTACACACACACACACACACACACACACACACACACACACACACACACACACGGTGTGGTGGAGTGCTGCTGTCAGTGCCTCCTCAATGAGACGCTCCCTCCATTAGTGCGGGTGACCGCACACGGCGGCTCTGTGCGCGCTCCCCTCCGCTCGAGCGGCAGATTAGACGCAGATTCTGCCGCTATTATGAATTCAAATACATCCTCCCGTGATTGAAGGGAACCATTACAATAAGCCACGGGCTGCTGCAGATAATGGCAGAAGGTATGCACAGCCTTCAGCCGCCGTGACAGGATATTGAACGGAGGTGAAAAGTTAACAAAATTATCAAATAGCCAAGCCCGCGCTTCCTCGGATGTCACTGGGCTGAGAAATAAAATAATAATACAAGAAAAATATGACAAAAAGCCACAGCAGCTGAGGCTCAATCACAGCCTGCTAAAAAGCAGAAGCATTGTACATAACGTTTATGATTTATACAGCTTGACATGTAGTGGTAATACGTGTTATAGCTTGTCAGATGCAAGGTAATGAATATCATACGGTGAAAGGGCCTCCTATTACAAACTAATTTCACATGTATGCTCGTAACCACTTTGTCATTGTGTTTTCATTTTAACGCAAATGTCGAAATTAAAAGGATGGCCTTGCAGTGGCGGTCTATTCTCTCCGCAGCAGACACAGAGGGGCAGCAGCAGCTCCCTAATCATCTCAACAGACTCCCTGCTCGTATTGTTCCTCAGTGGCATCATTTTGCCCAGCATTTGTCAGAATTATGCTTGCATGTTGTAGCCCGGGCTTCTTGGAGGGGACAATTTGGAGAGCAAGCTTCCTCCTCTGCGTCACTTTTGGGGTAACGGCGGAGGTGGAGGCCACTGGGGACAAATTATTTAGCCCTGCTCTGCGTTTTTCTGCAGTTGTGCGGGGGAATTACGCTGCAGTGATCTGCAGGTAAATGTTTTACCCTGTCATCTAACACAAGGTGATGCTGTCTGTCTTTTTTTTTTTTTTTTTTTTTTTTAAACATTTTTTCCTCGCAAGAACAGTTAGAAAATACAGCCGCAGAATGAGGCTGCCTGTGTGGTTGCAGTAGATGTTTATGCAAATGTGCGTGCGTGTGCGTGCGCGCCTCATGGAGTCGTTCTGCGCGGAGAAATGATAGTCGCATTAACCCTTCAACTCTTATTTCATGGCTGCCTCGTTAAGAAGCTTGTGGATTTAATTACCAGCGGTGGAGGCTGGGAAGGTACAAGGCCCCGTGTCGCCGTGTAATTGGAAGCATTTCTCTCTACACCCAACTTAACATTTTCCACCCATCTCTAATTGTCGAGTACAATTCACACTCATTAATAAGGCGAATTATGTAATTTTCAAAACAGGACTTGGGTGTGGATGATTGGGGGTGCGGGAGGGGGTTGTTGAGCAATAGACTGATAATTCCTGCAGACTTGGAGCCACGCTCAGTACAAAACACGCTACATGGCCCATGCTGCTGCACATAGGCAAAGCTATAATTAAAACCACATCCGTTTTAAAAGGCTCCTTTTGTGCATACATAGCATAACTGTTAGTAAAACTCTAAGTGGCCATACATACTACACTTAAGTTTGCCAATTTCAAAATATCTATCTTTTAGACTTTATTGTGGGCTGTGCACACATGCACCAGCTAATCTGTGGCTGCATTTTAAGCTGTCAAATCACACCATGGAAACAATATGGATATCAACTGGATATCAGTGATCCTGTTGGAGAAGGATTGCCGTAAATAGCAAGGATTTGATGCAAAGTGTCGCTTGCAACTAAAGATTGCCTTCATACCAGGAGACCTTTTCTCTTTACTGATAAACACAGCTGTGCCTCCACAGTGATTATAACACATGTGCATCAAAAATGCTTCAAATTCGGCTTGAATGGCAGCATCCAGTGTTAAAACTGTGTGCTGAAAACAAGCTACTGTGCTGAAGATAAAGACGTACGTGGCAATTCTTCTCTCTTGCTGCCAAATTCAAAGATAGCTAACTGTGGAGTGACTTTTTACAAAAAATAAGAAAAGGAGCCGGTATTAGAAGTTCTTATAGAAGAGAGAGTTGGAAGAATTTAGGAGTACTTTAAAAAAGGATTAGACTGCTACAAATATTTGACCTTTCTATGAATGGCCTTGGAAATTGGTTTGACTATTGTAATAGCCCGGATGCCTTCTCTGTGGCCACTGTATGGCTGTCGTCTTCATTAATTAACTCCACCCCTTGTGTCCTTATCAGTTCCCTTCTCTTCTTATTCCCTTCCCTGTTCTCTCTCCTCCCTGCCCTCCATGCTAGGTATCAGGGCTACGTGGCTTTTTCAGTTTGCTCACACAGTCATATCTTCTCTCTCTCTTGTTTTAATCACCAGTCAATAACCCCCGATGACTGTGTGAATGGCAACATTTAATGGGCCACACTTCATTTGCTCTTTTAAAATTGGCTTGTGTTAAAGGCAAACAACAATGACGTGCTCCGCCTGGAATAGAGAAATCACACACGCTGACAGTCGTGGCGAGGCGAGGGCCGAACGCTGCTGCAAATGAAGTCCTCAGCCACAAGACTCCATTAAAACGTCGCAATGTGATACCAATCTGCAACTTTATTATTGCTGGGGCCCACTTCCCCCACACCAGCACTGCTGCCACTGTAGACGCCGCAGTACTCCATTCTGCATTATCAGAAAACACAGTCATTAAAAAGCATTTGACCTTTTTGCAGCGAGTATCGAGAAATTACCTTTCCTGTTTGGTTCTCACCCCCCCCTTCCTTCCCACCTTGTTCGGCGAATAAATCACTTCACGGCAAATTGTAATGCAACTCCTCCTTTGCTCTGAGTGGCGTTAGGTTCGCTCTGCCTCGACAGTGCCTGAGGAGATACCGCCGTAATTAAATGTTACATCTGCCAATTGTTTCACAGGCACAATGAGGGGGGGGGGGCGGCGGCTGGAGAGCAGAGGAAGAGAGGACGGGGGGTAGGAAGCGGTGGAGGAGACAAGTGGAGGTGAGACAATGCTCCAGGGTGGACTGTTTGAAGAGAAGATTGCAGAGGCCAGCCAAGGAAAAGGGAGGAAGAGAAGGGAGTAGACAGGTAATAGGAGGAGAGGAGAGATTGGAGCAAAGACAGACAGATAGAAAAAGCTCTTGGCCTCACATTGAGCATCTCGGTGTCATCGTCCTAGTCTGTATTGATCTGATATGTGTGTGTGTGTGTGTGTGTGTGTGTATGTGTGTGTGTACGTATCTTGTGGGAGTGTGTGTGAACGAGACAGACAGATGAAGTGTTAGAAGTGTAACAGCGTATCCTAACACTTTGAAATCCTCTGCTCAGACAGCAGCTATCTCAGATATCTTGGCCTCGCTGCCTTTCACTGACTCCTGGAACCAATCGCCTTGCAGAGTGGAAAACAAAAATGCCCGTGGCTTGTGTGTATGTGTGTGTGTGTGTGTGTGTTTGTGTGTGTGTGTGATAATGAATATTTATTGTCTCATGATGCATCTCATCATACACCTCAGCATCCACTGACACACATGAACATTTAGGCTGTATACCCACACCCACCACACATGCATGCACATCCAGTGAGACACACACACACACACACACACACACACACACACACACACACACACACACACTCTCACGCACACAGCTCCTCCCCATGTCTACAGAGCGAGCCTTTGTTTACCTCTGGTGAAATGAAAACTGCTACGGGAGTTGCTCGAGTTGTTATGTATCACCCTGTGAGCAATTAGCAAACTGCACAGGGGGTGGAGGAAAAACATACACCATCCCACATGATGTGATGATCTATGTGTCTGATTTCTGGAAAGTGTATCTCTGATGGTGCATGTATGTTTATGTGAGTATCGTAAGGTATTTTTTTACTAGGTTATGTGCCTTTGTAGACAAAAACAGTGGAGTTTCATAGATGGGAATGAAGGTGAATGTGTGCATTCTTCATTTGAAGGGTCGGTCATGAAAAACACATTTTGTCACTTAGCTTTAGTGCTATCGTTCCATGCAAACAGTTTGGTCTTTCTTTACTCTGGTTTTGAGATATCTGTCTCTGAGATTTCTGCCGCCAGCACCACTACAATGGATTTGTAAGAAACTTGCTTTGTGGTGCTCACAGCATTGAAAAATGGCATTTAAAAATTCAGCAACATCTCTCAACAGATTCATTGTCTCCGTCAGTTTTCATAAGGACTATTTCTTCAGTACAAAGTGGCTCCAGTGAAAACAGTTCACAGTGAGGTCTGTGGATTATCGAGGACACTGATTCAGAGAGGAGATAATGAGTTTTTGAAACATGATTTTTAAACGTAATACAATTTCATTCAGCTGTTTTATTTGAGTGGAGGCAGAGAGCTCAAATCCTGGGCAAATAAAACTCAAATTATCTCCATGGCTAGATGTGGCAGGATGAACGTGAGAAGATATGTTTTTGTGGACCTTTTAAAAGCATTGTATGGTGACAATTGTAGAATGTAGGTATGCAGTCAGAATTATTATTATTATTTTTTAAGATTTTCAGTCATTCCAGTCAGCTAACTATGCATCTGCTCCATGCCACCTACGATCAGTAACTCCAGTAAATACTTCCAGTACATAGAGTAATATGTAAGTATTGTCTTGTATCCCCAGGCTGCTGTTACATTAAGCCGTGCCACCGTAGAAAATCAACAAGGGGATGAGGAATGGATAAATGGAGGGGTTATGTGGAATAAACCCTGCCTCGTGTGCTGGAGGGTAGAGATGCATTTCCATAACAGCGATAAATTGGATTTAACGGCAAATCATAGGCAACAATGGTTGAGGACGCTAAAGGCTGTCCCACCCTACAGCGAGGATCTGCGAAGACCTCCGTGTGCGTTTGTGTGCCTTGCTGCCTAAACGGTCTCGTCTCGGTTAAGGTATGAAATCGCTCTGACCGTAAGCACCTTCTCTTTCCAGCCGTGACCTGTTATCCGTTTAGTTGAGGAGAGTCAGGGGAGCCCTTGTTTCTGCCCGCAGGCGGATGCCAGCACAGACTCAACCCAACCAAACCCCGCCAGGCGGACTTTGAGCTGCGGGAGCTCCTACCTGTTACACCTGCTGCTCAGGCCCACAGGTGCCACAGTGATGGAGAGATGCTGGGTCCTGGAAGAGCCAGTGGGACATAATCCAAACCAATTTGCTGGTTTGGTTGAGTACTTATGAGGCTGCAAACAAGCCATTAATGTGATTTCACCTGCAAGAGACAATAAGTTGTGAGCTGCATCAAAACTATTTGCATTGTTATTTCATTATTTTTACTCAATTTAAGAAAAACCCCAAGACAGAAATTAACCCAAAATGTCCTTTATGATCTATCATACAAAAACATCTCAGTATTCTTTATCTGTACTCGTTGTTTAATTACCAGTGAACAAAGAAATGTTCCTCACCTTGTGACGTTTGAAGCGTTTCACTTAAAAAACAAACACAGATGAACAAAAAGGAGTCACAACACTCAGTCTGAACAGGATGGACCTAATTCTAAAAAGGAAAAGACACAGAGGGTGACGACACAAACACAAACACACACAAATGTGCACACCTCCCACTGACGGTGATAACAAACAGTGATTAGCATGTGAAAAACAACACAGACGGGGTGTAAGCAAGCAGATGCCTGTTCCCCTTATTAGCCATGTTGATTAGCCCACTGCCTTAATATCTTTGTTTGGTGGATGTGTGTCTCTCCCACTCTCTCCTGCTCCCTCTCGCTCTCCCTCCACGACACACCCAAGGCCACCCTGTAAAATCCTAACTCATCCTAGAGCCAATTCCTGCCTCTTTTACCCAGAAAACAAATACACAATCAAACAACACTAAGCCAATTTCCTCCCTTGCTGAAGCTTATTCACAGAAACACACACACACACACAAACACACACACACACACACACACACACACACACACACACACACACACACACACACACACACACACCTCCTCTAATTTCCTGGGGCCGTGGTACTGGCAGGGAGTGTGTTGTAGCGCCAACAGAGCTCTGTGTTTGGGGTAATTGCTCTCGCTGCGTTAGTATGGAAATCTGCAAATGTGTGACAGGGCCAGATAGCTTCCTCCAATGTTGTTCTGATCCTGCCTCTAGGCCCGCAGCCAAACTATTTTATCTCTTAATGCATTAGAGTGATCTTCCAATTAGCCCACGCTCATAATACTCCCCCATTCCTGGTGGCTGCCTGCTCTGGGCTGCAGAGAGACGCGGAGGGAAGTGGCGCGTATGTAAGTGTGTGCGCAAGTGTGTGTGTCTGCATAAATGTGTGTGTTCTGCGGCTTGATGGGATGGGGCGGTGGAGGAGGTGGAGGTGGGCGGGGTTGGTGACCAGGAAAAGTGAAGTGGAGAGGATGCGGCGTACGTGTGTGTAAGTGTGTACGTGCATGCAGGCGTCGGAGAGGGGCGGGTGGGTAGTAGGTGGTGGTGTGGCGATAGTTCTGCTTGAGAGGTGAAATGAGGTGCTTATTGTGCACGGCGTGGGGGTTGCGCCGTTAGTCCGGGGCTCCTGTTGTAAAGTTTGCTGATAAGGGGAACCCGGCCCTTGAGCATCCATTCTCCTCGGTGTATTAGCGCTCCCTTATCAGGGGCCCAGATAAAAACCGGCATGCCATTTGCCTTCGGTGGAATTAAGCCCTCCTCCTCCTCCTCCTCCTCCTCCACCTCTTCCTCTTCCACCCTCCTCCCCTCTCCTTCCCTTGTCTGCCTTGGCTAACCGGGCGGGCTGCGATTAACCTCGACACTGTCCAATATCCTCAGCAGACTCCCGCCCGCAGATTAGCCGCTATTAGTTATGACCAACTAAATTAACCACCGCCGCTTCCCTGAGAAAGAGAGAAGGAGGGAGTGGGTGATGGAGGGAGAGAGGTGGATGGAGGGAGATGGAATGAGCATGAAGAGGTCCATTTAGAAAAAGAGGGACAAACAGGGGGAGACTGATGGAAAGAGGGAGAAAGAGAGAGGGATAGAAAGAGAGGCCAAGTGCTCTGAGCGGTGTGTGTGTGTGTGTGTGTGTGTGTGTGTGTGTGTGTGTGTGTGTGTGTGTGTGTGTGTGTGTGTGTGTGTACACTCTGAAGTGGCTCATTCTGTATCGCACTCTCTGGGACGTACATGTTGCAAGCCATACACACACTGTGGTAGCGCTGATATCCTAACACTTAGATGACGTATCCACACGGCACACCAACAGCTGCATTGCCGGGAAAATATTCTGAAATCAGAAAGAACCGGAGTGTTTGAAAAATCCATAATTATTTTTTTAATATTCACCAAAGCAAATGCAAATTTCTGCCATAAATGTACTCGCATGCACATTCTGTCACACGCAGCAGCTAAAACATTGCTCATCACCACACCAGAGTAATTTCGTGCATACTATGCAATTTCATTTATTTACTTAATGTCATTTCACTTGACTCCATCTCAAATTATAGAAAATCTAACCATTGTCTCAGTGGACCGAGGCAATCATCATGATAACTTTGCCTTTGAGTAAAGCGCTCTCCTTTTCAGCAGTGTCAGTGCCGCTGAAAAGACCGTCAAGTGAAAATAAACACAATTTTCTAGCACTGCTAACCGTCACAAACACTCTCTGGCTGACAGCCTCTCTTTGGTTTATGAGCCACAGGGTTTATGGCAGTAAACAATCTCAAATTGATGGCGTTTCTGGGTTCAATTTCTTTTTTTATTTTTTTTAATTGCATGCAGCACCTTGTTGGAAAACATCTGGGGAATTCAAACAATGGACTAATTGAATGAAAACAACACAGACACGAGGAATACAATTGAAATCCTAAAATAAATGTGATTTAAAGCACTTTAAGGCTCATTTTAATTATTAAAAGAACAAAAATAAATTTAAAAAAGAACAAAAAATGCGTTACTTTCATATGAACTGAAAAGCACAGAGCAGTTATTTTCAGGACTTGTGTCTAATGAATGATCTGCATTCGAAGTGCATTTACATTATAAAAGTCTGTGTTAAACCTCTTAATTGTTTTGGATTTATTTGACGTTTTCATCACAAATTGTTGGTAATTAAAAAAAAAAGTACAACACTGTTTTTGAGCTTCTGTAAATATATCAAATTATATTCTAAATTAAAGATGACCTAAATCAGCAGTTAGTTTTGCTCCGGGTTTCGGTTGGTCCTCAGAGCAGCCTGCCTTCTCTTGACAGAGGGTCACAAGGAACAATGTGACTGGCACAATACACAGGGCCTTGCCTCAGTGTGTGTGTGTGTGTGTGTGTGTGTGTGTGTGTGTGTGTGTGTGTGTTTCTGTGTCCGTTTGTGTTGACTTGGGAGATAAACATGGTGGCTGGGGGCCATGGAGCACACACTCACTGCCTCTCTGTTTGCATGAGTCGACCCCTCTCTCACACACACGCGCAAACACACACACACACACACACACACACACACACACACACACACACACACACACACACACACACACACACACACTCACAGTGTCACACCACACCCTGCTAAGCCTGCGCTAACAGTATTAAGCCATCACATCTGGGCTGTATTGACAGGAGATGCGACAGGGCAAAGCGCAGCCACCTGCACGCGGCTGCTGCAGCCGCTACGCTCGAGGCGATCGTCTCTGCTCTCCACTGTGTTTGTATCCCCCCCCCCCCCCACACACACACACACACTGCCTTTTCTCCCTCTTACAATGTGCAGATATGATATTGGTATTCATACGGCCCTGAAAAGACATGCACAGACATAGGTGCACAGACAACTTCACAGACCTCAAAAATCAATACTCAGCAGGTTTATTCATTCAAGGAGCTAACTGCTGTATTAATTAGAGATTTTTTTAAAAACCCAGTGTTTGCATTTCCACATCAAGAATTCACCTGTGACCGTTTTTCATTTGGACTCGGGCTGCTTTGTCTGAGGATTTACCACACATTAAAAAATATGGTGAGACTGGTGTATTTTCTACTTGAGATAAATAAGTGAGCAAGATTCTGAAGCAAAACAAAATAATATGGTTTCCCACAGAAGCAAATATTTCTTGTATGAATTGTGTCAAATGATCCAAAAGAAGCAAAGTGAAATAACATTTAAAAATGCTGAATTCTATAACAATAATTCATTTTTTTCTACAAAGAGCTGAGGACAATCTCTCCATAACATGCCCTATGTTGTCACTTTGCAAAATACTTGTGGTACTTTGAAATGTAGCCCACCAACAACACAACCTAAAAGCTGCGGTGTTACAGTGTGACGTGTTATAAACAAACATGTCACTCTTGTATTACAGCAAAACTGGGACAGCATGTGACAGCGCTGTACACATGCTCTCCTTGTATTTGACGTTGGCGGTGCCGTGGTGTGTCTGGTTCACAAGATTGCTCAGTGACAGTGTGCCTTCCCAAACCAGTCTTCTCTTTTCCTTTTGTACTCAGCTGTCACTCAGAAGCCTCGAGTATTGGATAACACCATTGAAAACGGTCGCTGTAATTTTAATGGGGAACCAGTGGGCTTCAAAGGACAAGAGAACATGGCACGGTTGTTGCCCTCCACCGTGTTAAACTACAACAGGAGAGTAAAGCCGGTAGCCCCCCGCTCCCTCTCCCACTGCCACCCTTGTCCACAATGGAAAAACCTGTTTATCTCTGCGTACAATTAAGAGTGTGAAATTCGAACATGCCGAATTAACTAAGAAACCCCGCTTTTGTTACAAAGGAAACAAAGCCTCAGGAGAGAAGAGAGAGAGAGAGAGAGAGAGAGAGCAGGGACAGAGGAAAAAAGGATTTCTCAGTCATGAGAGAGAAAGACAGCATGGCTCACTGATATCCAGAATAATCACATTTCCCTCAAATAAATCAGACTGGTTGGCATGTGGTGCAAACACACACACACACACACACACACACACACACACACACACACACACACACACACACACACACACACACCCTGTAATGCATCTGCAGACACAAACACACGCGCAGGTTTAAAGCCATCCACAGGAGAGTGTCACATTTTCTATGACTTTGCATACTGACTTTTTATTTTCACCATCCTGTTCAAAAATAGGCTGCAAACACACTCACTCACACACACACACACACACACACACACACACACACCCTGAAGCTATATGACAATGTGCCAACCCCACCCTGTGTGCTTGTTCATTCACCCACTGTTTTGGCCCGCTAGCAGGCCCCTGGCATCGCGAGCCAGCCAGACCACCCTGACCGCCCTCCTCACACCATCCCTCCATCTTCTCCCGAGCCAGCAGTCCAACCAGTCAGGCTCAATGTGGCTTTACTTACTGCCATAACGACACCACACACTGCCCCACTTCCACCTTAAGAGAATGAGTAATCAACAAACCGGGAGCCATTTGCCGACTGTCAGTCAAATCCAGCTATCAGTCCTCCACCCGTCACCAAGCCCTCCTTTCCTTCCTTCCTCTCCTCTAATACCAATTTAAATCGTTCAACGTGCCTTTCCTCCCGCTGCCATTATTCAAAAAGATCATAATAGTTTTCCCTGTGCCCAAAGCACAAAAATCAATTATTTCCCCACAAAGACTTGAAAGTACTTAGCGCGGGCCTGCGAGGGGAAAAGCTGTGGGTTATATCAAATTGAAACTGCACTCATTACACAGGCACACAATTAGTTACCTCTGGTCTGCCTGCCGCTCTTTAATTTCCGAAACGGCATATCTGTATTATAACAGAAACAAGCATGCAAATGCTATTGTTGGGGATTTAGAGAAATCAATAGGACGGCTGGCGAGAGGCGTTTGGTGGCGCTGTCACTCAAAATCTGCTGCCGGCGACTGATAAAGGTCTGAATTCAAATTAGCGCCAAAGCCGGCCAGTGACATCAGAAGTGACATCCGAAATAAAAGGGACGGCTTCATGATATATGTAATTATTCTCCTCGCATTTGCGCGACATTTTTTTCTTCACTCTCCCTCCTCTCTCCTCCCCTCCCTCATTCTCTCTTTTTCCTCATTGTGTGTACTTGTGTAACTGTGTTTTGCATAAAGGGATTAGGAGTGCCTTAATGAGAAACTGTAATTGTTTTTTCAGCCTGGCTCTATGGATATGTTCACGTGTGTGTGTGTGTGTGTGTGTGTGTGTGTGTGTGTGTGTGTGTGTGTGTGTGTGTGTGTGTGTGTGTGTGTGTGTGTGGATATTTGTGCAAGAGACAGACTGAAAATATGTCTTGAATGAATGTGCCTTGTTTAATGCAAAATGAATACAGTATTGAAATAATGTTTTTTTTTCTCTTCCATATCAGAGGACTATTGGTGTGAAAGCTAGGAAGGTCTGGGAGAAAACTATGTTATGAAATACATTTCCGCACAATAATGAGCCAAGAGCTGATACTGAACAATGGAAGCATAACCAGCCTCGGCTTCAGTTTTTCTCAGATACTAAATTATTGACATCTTTTCATTTTCAGTGTTACCAAACTTTTCTGTTTTGCAGAAATCCTGATAAGGTATAATAGCTCCCTGCACAAGCTGAGCAAATGCACGAGTGGACTGTAGCAACATGTTTAACAATGGATCTTATACACTGGGAACCATTTATCAGTGCTGTTTCCATTCGTCAGTGATGATGAGCTGAAATGCTGAACTGAAGTCTCTTTAAAGTACAAACTACATTTCAAATGTTGTAAAAACTGTAAGTGGTGACTGAAATACTTTTCACAAATTCCATTTAAAGTATTCATTTCTTAAACAGCATATTTTACTACATTAAGTACATACTATGCCTAAATATTTATGCATGCATATATTGAGTGCATATGGCTTTATTTGGCCCAGAGTTCGTTCAGAATAAAACACCTTCAGATAGATGATGGCGCTTTTTGTATTTTATTGTAATTTACATTTCAGTCATTAGATTCTTCAGTGATTTTCCTACATTTCCCAGAATGCCTTTTAGCAAACCACTCAGAGAACAACAGTGTTATATCTGGTGGACTTGAGAAGAGAGAGTGGAGAGAAAGTAGTGCTTCAGTATAATATTTGTTCGACAAGGGCAGCATTTTCTTTTCAGCTTTGGAGGAGACGTCCACTGGGAACTCTTCAAGCCACTGCAATTATAATCTTTAACAACAGGAGAGTGATGTTCTTAACAGAATACTATTCATGCGAATACACTGCTGCACTAGTATGTGTAACCCTTCGGGACTTTACGTGACATCCTGACCTGAACAGTTTATTGAGTTTATTAAAGGTCATGTTCGCTGTGATGAGGTCACCTGTAAAATAATAATTTTGTCACTGATGGCTGATGCTGGGCAGACTTTGTTTTCTCTTAAAAAATAAATCAGATATTGAACGTAAGGCAATGGATTCAGATTTGAAACAGGTAAATAAGTTAGATAATAACATGCATTAATAGATAAAACATTTAATTTACTTTGTAAGGACCTGCAGACATCCTACCAACAAATTCCTCCCTATTTACTATATATTGCTCTGTATTTCCCCTCTGCCTTTTTATTTGAGCATCTGAATTCTGGTTGTTGGGTACAGACACTATATAATGACTGCTAACAATCGCACAGTGCAAAGCTTTGCTGCAAAAATGACACTGTGCGACATTACTGCTGTCAGTGATGATGATTTAAAAGTGTCCAAATTTTCAGTCCACTGCTCTATTGACCGAATGAGTGAACAAGGGAGGGATGTCGGACATCACTTCCAAATTAATGTCCTTTAGCTGCAGCTAACTGTCCGCATTGCTGACTTCAGTTGACCTGTAGCACCCTGAAAGTGAGATGTGCAGCATGACTGCCAGAGAAATGTTAAACGTCTAAGTTATCAAGCTCACATAAGCAGCAAGTAAATATGAAGCAGCCATCACCAGTGAAATTGTCCTCCTGTTGAAAACGTCTGCTTATATTACATATATTAGTATATAGGCAAAGTTCTTGCCCTCCACTGCAAAGACTTGGGATTTGATTCCTGCCAGCAGGGCCAGCAATGGAGTGAGACGGGCCACAGTGCAGAGGAATGGGCCACACTAAACTGGGGAGTAAAGGTTGTTTTGACTGTCATATGTGAGGGTGAGATTAATTGAGGAAAACAGGTCCTTTAAATGATGAAGTTACTGGTCAAGTGGGGCAAAATTCAGTTTGTTTCATTTGCCTGTGATACTTGAAAAGACATTGATTGTGATGTTACTTTTCACACTGTAGTTGGTACAAATATCGCATCTGATCCGAGAGTCTGAGGAGGCACTACAGTCATGTCGCTGATTATGTTGAAGGCGGGGTGCGTCTATATTTAACCACCTGTTTTTTCGAGTGGGAAAGTAACTGACCCCGTCTCCTCGCTGTGAAGGCCCAGCACTGCATATGTGTGTGTATAAAAGAAGCGTTATGGCAGATGTTTTCGTGTATGAGGGTTTTTGACCGGTCAAGCA
The DNA here is from genome assembly GCA_037975065.1 of Chaetodon trifasciatus. Taxonomy (NCBI): domain Eukaryota; kingdom Metazoa; phylum Chordata; class Actinopteri; order Chaetodontiformes; family Chaetodontidae; genus Chaetodon; species Chaetodon trifasciatus. The sequence goes on from JBBMOE010000038.1 coordinate 2,468,934, forward strand.
TTTAACATCACGTTCCTACCTTTCAACCCTTCACTATTTCTGCATTCCAGCTCCTCTCCTCTCTTCTCCTCTCCCCTGTGCCCTTCCACCCCTCTTTCCATACTGTGATGCTCACTTTGGAAGAGCGGAGCGATCAGCCATATTTCTGCCTTGTCCCGGAAACAAAGCCCTCTGCTCTGAGCTGGGCCAGAATGAAGTGGGGCAAAGTATGCAGGGGAGGGGAGAATGTGCCCTTTGTTGCCCCCCAGCCCCATTCTCTCTATCTCTCCATATCCTACCTCCCCCCGTACTCCCACCCCTGCTAGTTCACCAGCACTGAAGGGAATGGCGAGGGAGGGAAGGAGGAGGGTGGCTGGTTCATTCAGCATCGGTTAAACGTTTTCACAGCGGCACAATGCCGGGGCGGAGTAGGCAGGTGCAAGCCAGGGAGAGGGAGGAATGGAGGGAGAGGCAGAGGGACAGAGAGAGAGAGAGAGGGAGAGAGAGAGGAAGAGAACAACAGGTTGACCTAACAGACCGTAATCATGTAGCACCATTAACCTCCAGAGACCCCCCACTCTCTGTCTTTCTTGCTTTCTCACTCTTTCTTTCTCTTTCTCTCGCTCCCTCGCCAGTGTACACAAGCTTACTGCCCTGGCACTTGTAAGACCAACCAAGAACACACACACACACACACACACTCAAACAAGCACAGAGCCGACAGAGCATACAGGCAGAATGCATACACACACACACATACACACACACACACACTCACACCTCAGTGGCACATTTGCACTCATTTCACATAGATGGCTAGTCAAGTGCGAGTAAAACACACATACACGCACGCACACACACACACCAACAACAGAGCGGGCATATAATACGTCAAATCACACATGCTAAGATAAGCACTCATGTCATAATATGGACACACTCAAGCACGCACACACACTGGCTTTCTCCTGGCCCAACCAAGTGTGTGATGATCAGTAGGAAGGCTGCAAGAGAGGAGTGTGTGTGTGTGTGTCTGGGTGTCAGTGCATATATGTGTGTCATTCATTTGCTGCCAAGGAGCAAATCGTACTCACTAAAGGCCTGTTAGAGTTTAGAAGGTGTGTGCGTGCATGTGTGTATGACTGGAGGTGGATGTGTGCAAGGCTACAGGAGTGTGTTCAGTGTGTCCTGTCCTTTTTTTTTGTTGTTTTTTCAAACATAAGCAACTTCTAGAGATTTCACTCCCTGACCTTGCCACAACAAAAATGCATTTTTTTCTTTGTGTGCACAGTGTGATAGCCTAATTGATTTTTTTTTTTTTTTTTGCAAACAGACAATAGATAGAAATAGTTTCTAGTATGAAGAAAAATGGTTTGTAGAATTGATGCAGTGATTTTTGAACGAAAACATCTTGAAACATCTATTCTTCTTTGAGTTCTTCTGCAATATTCCAGCTATTTATTTTTCAGTGTTTTGGCATGATCCTTGGCAGTTTTGACAATGGGAATGTGTCGTGGGTGATATCAAAGAAACAAAAATCTGAGGTGTTGTGAAGTTACATGTGATATATCAAGTCATTTCTGATGAGTTTCACTATTGAGTATTCAGTGCCTTATGCCAGCAAAGTCAAAGTCTTGACCACAAAGAGAGCGATGGGACATGAAGGAAGTCATGAGGGCTCGTGCATGGGAGTAGTATTGATGTAAAAATTTGATCCTGAATGAGACTTTCGAGGACAATGTCTCATGGCGTGCAGATTCCTCTTTAGAAATAAAGTTGGAAGTCTCTATCTGGTCACTAGAGACGACAAAGAGTCTCGCTTTTGGTGGTGTTCAAAGATAACTGTGACTTCAATGTTTTCACGAGAAACCAGCAGTCACAGGAACGGCTGTATGAGTTTTATTTTATGCTGTTTTGAAAGTATTTTTAAGCAGCTGATTGTAAAATGACTGATTCACACACAAGCAGAGATGTGGGCCTCTCTGCAAAAGGCAAACATAACCTCATTACTTAAACGCTCTCTATGTCTTTTGCTCTCATAAAGACCCTGAACATCGCGCTGAACCCCAAGGTCTCTCTGTGAGAGCTGTTTGGTCTTCTTTTACCAGATCTCCTCTGAAACACCTTGAGTTTGTTGGTTTAGTTGACAGAAAGCAGCGTGTTGTCCAGTTGAAATGTTCTACAACACTAACAAACTGTAATAACTGTTTCTAATTAACAGAATTATAAAACTTTAAGGTGGCAGGGAAAACCAGATTGACAGAAGGTCTGAAGGACTGTGAGCCCTGTTACCTCTTTTCTCCTGCAACATTTGAAAATTCCTCCTCTCTTGCACGGTGCACTATCCCTTCGCCTCTTTCACAGTAACCTCACTCCTTTACACCTCTTCATTCCCAAAACACACCTATCCTACCCTTCTATCTGTCTCCCATAAGTGATCGATGACCCTGCGAACATGAATCTTCCATTAAAGCTGGAGCAGCGAGGTCAGGATACACTTCCGATTTTGTTGTCAATTGCTTCCTCTTTCCTTATTTTTATGCCCTCCTTGTGTTCTTTGCGCATTTGCCCCCCTCTTCTTCCTCTCTCCTCCTTTCTATTACTCCATCCATCTCCTCCTCCCTTCTAACTGTATTCAGGTTGATGAAAACGTTCCACCTTTCTGGGTTGGAGGGTTCAAAATGCACAGTGTAATAGAATATGATAAACTACATTGCACAGAGAAATGCACAGTATGTACAGACATTGTACTCTTCCATGCACATGAATACACACTTAGCCAACTGCAGACGCATCATACACATGCATGCATGCAGACAGAAGTAGGCCTGCTAGTGCAGTACCATTAAGCAAAGCAAACAGTGGCTGGAGTCCCATGTGTCCGCCTTGCTAATTTTGAAATGCCATGTGATATTAACGTAGGCAAATCAGGTCACATTTAGCTCAACTCTGGTTTGACAACTGCACAATACACTTGGGCTTCTTTATCTCTAAAACTGCACTACCTACAATCCTGCTCCCTCATTGTCTTCATCGCTGGCCTCGCTATTCCCAAGACAACATAAAACGATGACAGAGCCCGCGCTCTGGGGACTGTTTATTTAATCTAGGATTCAATAATACACGGTTGGACCAGGAACAGTGGATGTAAGCAACCCATTAACTGGCATGTAAAACTAGCTACCAGCAAGAAGCCACTATAGCCTTAAAAGAATTCACTGGTTCCAGTTACTGCACTTGTGCACTGTTGTCAAGGAGACTGACCACTGTGGAAGAAATAATTACGCCTGCAGTATTCATCCCACATTGGCCACGTTTTAAATTTCTGCATTTCAAGCTTAACTGTTTTATTATTGATATCAAAATCTGAACAATTTGCAGGCACTTAATTCTTCTCAGCTTTGCGAACTGGTCTGAAATCCACGAGATGCCAGATGCTGCGTCAATGTGTCCATAAGTTCTATCCGCACTGACTTCAACCACCGTCACGCCTACTACATTCCTAAAAGCCAACTGTCTTTATAATGCAGACTAATATGAGAAATTCACTGGATATTTCTGATACTTAGAGAATGCGTCACAATGAGTTCATATTGAAAGCTGCATACATTTTATTTATGAATTTCATTCATTTTTATAGTGAAACTGGAAAGCTCCTTCCTATTGATCAACCATTAGAGATATTGTTATTGCAGACATCTAAACTGCTTCAAAATATGCTCTAAAAATGCCTGGCTAACACATCCTCATATCAAAATGACTGAACAGGTCCATTGCCAATGACTCCCAAAACAGCATATTTAGCAGTTCCCAAAACGACATATATCACTGGAAGGTACTAGCGATAGGCAAACCACAACTTTAGGCAGCTAACATCGTGAAATGGTTGGTGTTTGGTTTGGTTTAGGTACCGAAACTACTTGGCTAGCTTTCGGAAAAGATCGTGATAAATGTAAATTCAATTAAGTCAGTGTTGAAATTTCAGTTTCACGTGGGAAAGTCCTGTGTTTATCTGACCCATCCAACCACCCCACCGCCTCCAAATGTGGACTTTCTTGCCCTGTATACTACATCACCTCACTTTGCTCCTGTCGTAATTAGTGCAACCACAAGAGGTAGCAGACTAACAATAAACAAAAATATAGGTGCAATAACCTGGTGGCATAGACAACCTATAAGTCTTCATAATTCAAATATTAATGGTCTATTAAAACCATCTCTTATTACTTATCTTCACTATTCAGTGAGCTTTCTTTAAGGATTGGGACAATTGTCACAACACCTCTGACTATGCTCATACATGTATGGACAGCCAAAACAAACAGACTGATCTGATCATCTCCACACCTGAAAATATACTTTAATTGTCCCAGTTGAGCAGGAATTCCCCTGTTCTTCAACCTCATGAAATACAATGACTTGTTCCTGTTACTTATCCAAAGTGGGGAGTTTTAGTTTTGGATAGGCAGTTAGAGGATTAGCTGGGTGCTCCCAAACATTCCTGTGTAATTAGACACCGCCACTGTCAGTCATGCAGAAGCAAAATGCTGATTGGCTGAGTTTCAAATAAATGGCTGCCTTTGGGAATGTCCCTGGTGGAGTGTCAGTAGTTAGTCCTTGAGCCCTTGAGTTCACTCACCTCGTTCACTTTATTCAAAGTCATTGGAAGAAAAAAGACCTGGGGGTGACTGAATGTTTGAGTGTTTTGAATGTAAGAGAGACAGGCAGAAGTAAAGAGGACAAGGACAATCAAGGAAAACCCACTAAAAATAGTTCAGAGGCATTGTGTTGGAAAAAAAAGGGAAACATTTGCATCATCTAAATCTGACAGATGGGTGGAAGTGAGCGTTAAATAGGGAGAAGCAAAAACAAAAGCAAACCTTGCAAGAAGAGCAAGTGAAACAGATAGGGGACAGAGCAGATACAGCGATGAGCCAACACAGAAGCTAAGAGAGAAGACAGTGAGGCGGAAACAGAGTAAAGAAAAGAAGTAAGACCAAAAGGCAGACCCAGGGAGAGGGGGAGTGCAAGGACGCAGGGGGAGCTAAATGTGGATCGTCTGATCTGGATCATAGAGTCAGCACTGATGAATGATAGATGAGCGGAGCATTACCACCCCTCTGCAAATGATGGCGAGGAAAGGAGGCAGGCAGAAAAACAGCACAACAACAACAACAGTCACGCTCCCTCCTGGAACCCCATGTCCCACAGCTGACCCAAACATAACTGGGACATCTCTCTCTCTCTTCATATTTCGGCTTCTATCTCTTTCAGTTTCCTACTGTCCTTGCAAGACAAATGATGGCTTATCATGTGTTCAAATGACTAAAACAAAATTATGTTTACCTGAAGAGGATCCGGCCAATTGAATAATGATATTTTTTGTTAGGAATTAAGGCAAAACAGGAAGAACCTTCTTCTAACCCAATGACAATCTTTTCTTAACCTCAACCAAGTCACTTCTGCACCCTACCACAACCAGCTCCGGATTAGACAACAGTCATATGATTTTTGCAATGCAACCATTGCAATCATTTCTAATGGGAAACGGTACCCACCGACCAAGACACCACTACACCCAGTGATGGACAAAGTACACAACTTGAGTCAAAGTATAAATGCTTGTGGTCAGTACAGGGACATTGCTTCTGGAGGGAGATTGTACTTTTGACTTTTTAAATGAGATTTTTCAATGCTGTGAATACCAAATAAAAAAAAAAGTTAATTGATTTGTTTTTGTAATTTGGCTGAACTGACCCTTTCTCATCAAAGCTACCTCGCTCACATCTCGGCCTGCAAGCACAACATCAAAACACAAAAAGAAATACATGCCAATACAAGTTTGGGTGCCCAACAAGCAGCTTTCACGAGACCACATTCTGACAGACAGTCACCCAGGCAGTTGTATGGTAAGCAGGTTAATAGTTAAGAAGCTGAAACCTCATTCAGAAGGAGGATTTGTGAAGGAATGCCTTGTTGCCTCTGCAGAACTGCTACCACCAGACAAAGTTGAATTGTGCAAAACTCCTTCAGGCATTTGGTGAGAGGTTTCAGGACATGACAGGTAAACAAAAGGAACTGAACATATTGCCGGAACCAGCTGATGTGCCTGACAACCTACAACACAAAATCATTGAGCTGCAAAGCAACACGAGCTCAAAGCTACAACAACCTCCCTCTGCTTGAGTTCTATAAACTGCATGTAGGTCCTGAGTATTTTCCCATTCTGAGGAGACGTGTACTGAAGTTTGCATCTCTGTTGAGTACAACCTACTACTGAGCAGGAGAAGGTTCAAAACTGACTCGTGCAAAGACTGTTCCACTCAAGCTTGACTGACCCAAATCTGGAAAACCAGCTGCAGGTAGCGTCATCACCACCACCTGATATCAGACACATTGCCAAAGAAAAGCAGTTCCAGCTATTGTATTGGAAGTAAGTGTGATACATGTGTTCAGTAATTTAGCATGGCCCTCGGGAGATGTTGTGAAAATTGAAATGGCCCTTGAAAAAAGGCCCTTGCAAAAAAGTGCTGCAATATAGCAACTGAAAACACAGTCAAGTACAATCCACAAGTTATGAAGCACAAAATGGTCTTATTTCCTTCATGTTTCTACCTCTCTGACCTACATTCTTACATTCTCTTTCATCAATCTTCTGACATATTTGGCAGACGCTTTCATCCAAAGCGACGTACACATAAGAATTTTGCACATTCAAATCTTCTTCTCTTATATTTAGCTTATTTTTTTTGCTGTTCTCCTATTTTATATTCTTTAAACGATCATATTTCAGACATTCACACTGCAGTCACATTGAAGGTACATATGAGTGAGTGATGGTGAAACAGAGAAAGAGAATGAGCAAAACTGATTGAGCTTCCTCTTATTTTTAACATTGCAAGGTTGCTACAGATAGGCATGCACAAAAACACACCGTGCTCCAGCACTGAGGTGGTGGAAGGCCGAGAGAGGACAACACAAAGCCCTATTCACTGATAGCCTGCACACAATAACATTCATTTTCCACCTCTTAGCAAAATATTATCAATTCTTAACAAGATTGTGGACCTCCACTTCTCTCTATTAACAGCTGAAAAGGCAGGTATGCACCTCTCAGAGTGAGGAAAAGATGACATTCCTATGGTGACATCAAAGTGCTTGGAAGCAACACTTTACAGTAATAATGTCACATCATCCAATGAAAGGAATAGTTACCCGTTATATTTTCAGCAGTCATTGCTGTTCTCTGCAATCCTTTCTGTATGAACACACCGTAACTTCCCAACCTTGAAACCCGTAGATCTTACAATGCTTCGTTAATCTTTTAAACAAGGAGGTCTTCTGAGGCACTACCTAAGTCTATGTTGGCGGAGATGGAATTATTTTGACACATTGTGTGTCTTTGTAAGGTAGTTATGAAGTTTCCAGCGTCCAAAGCACCGACGCTAACTCTGCTGACAGTTTAGTTTCTTCTACATATCAGAAAATCTGTGCAACAATTTTTCATATTCCTAGCTTTGAGGTTTAATGGTATCACTGTGGCTTTGAGCATGGACTTTAGAACACAAATCATTGAGTTGTAGGTATTTTATATTGCGGAGAAATCCTGAAAATTCATAAACTGGACAAAATAAGACACAAAGCGTACCTGTGTTAAATCCTCCACTTTCCTGTTCACATTTTGCTCAAAGTTTAAAGCTGTGGTGTCTTTTCACTTATTTTTCTGTGCTCCTTTGCTAAAACTTTGAATTCCAGCTAAAATACTTTCTCAGGCCTTGTTTACCTGCACGTAGACAGCAAAGCTGCACTCAACCATGATTTATCAAAGGAATTTGACCTTGCTGCCTCTCTTTAGCAGCCAAAAAAGTACACTGGGTCCCTAAAAGCGATTCAGTATTGAACATTAGGACCAGCCTTATCGTGATATTACAGAGAAAATAACAGGGAACCATCCAGCATTGACTTACAGCACCAAAAGCAAATAGATCACTGGTGATTTGAAGCTGAATAAGTTGAATTCAAGTGATGAATTAATTTTCCACTGCTCCTCCCTCTAGACCCAGCCTGCTTTGCCTACGGGCGAGTTTCCTGCTCTGCTCGTTCAACTGAAGAAAAGCTTAAACTCCCCCTCAGGTGAGGATGTCTGGGAACCCACAGTCTACACAGGCACACACACACACAGAGGGAGAGAGAGAGAGAGAGAGAGCGAGAGAGAGAGAGAGAGAGACAACTAGACACACCTGCAGAGCAGCAGTGAAGCTTTAGAAGCCGTGTTACGTTAGCTTAACATTAGCATCTGTTTAGGCAGAGCTAATGAGGAGCTAAATGGTGAAGTGCTGTGAAGTGTGTCATAAAGTGTGTGTGTCTCTAAATAGTGTTGACACTGTGTAGATAAGGCCTCAGATAAGACAAGCTAACAGATTACCAACTGCAGGCTAAACAACCAATTTGTCTACTGTTAGAGATATGGAGCAAAACAAATTCTACTAATGTAGGACATTTCCTTTTCAAGGAGAACATCATAAATGTTTTTCATTAAAGGATTTTGAACAGCCACATGGCCACCAGTCTGACTTCAGTGAGATTATCCTTAACCTAAAGCTGAATAACAATCTTATTTCAAGTATTTTCAGTGTTTTCAATTTGACGGGCAGGTCTGCTTTCCACACTTAATTCACTGTCAGTTAAGTTTGCCATTTAGAAACCTTTTCCCAACATGTAGCCAACTGGTCAAGAGCAACCACATGATGCTGTTTCCTGAGGAAGAAAGGTATGCTCTCTTCCTTTCTATAATATTCATCATAAAGTGGTCCTTCAAGAGGATTCAGGGGATTTGGTCAAGTGGATTCATTGAAGGTCAACAACATTTTTTTTTTCATTATTAAATATAATATCATAATCAAGCAATCAATTTAACGCCAGTGCTTCTGCAGCATTTATGAAATCCCTTTTTGAAAATTGCAATGTGGTACTTGACTCAAGACCTCCATATGAAGTACACGCAAGCCAAACAGCAAATATGTGTTACCTCTGACATACAAGAGTTTTTTTTTTTTATTACAGCTGTACAATAAACAATAAATTGCTTCAGCTGAGCAGTGAAAGAAAGATATTCTTTTTTTCTGTATGCCTCTAATGAAGAACGAATGAGGAATCATGCTGCTGAATGATGTTTCAGCAGCTTGTAAGGTTAAAGATAATGTAATCAATGTCATCATTAATGTTACAATTCACAAAAAAACACATATTTTACTTACCCCCAGAGGTGTTCGGCAGTGCTGATTGTTGCTCAGTTGTTGAGATGCCATCATCTGTAATTTATATGTCCACCACAATACAGTGGCGGTGAATGGAGTCTTCTGCTTACAATGGTTACGCAGGTTAATCCTTGCTTCTGTCTAGTGTGCAAACTATTGAACTGATCACATTGTTTTTGGTGTTTCTCTGTTTTTTAAACGTTATAACACAAAACCTTCTTCTTGGTTTATAGCGGTTCAGCTAAAATGTATTGAAGGGATTTTGTCTCAGTGATGTAAAAAGTCTAACACTACAGTGAAAAGAAATGTTGAATTGCACTAGAATGACTGCTGTGTTATTGTAATAATGGTCATGGTCAGCATTCACAGATCCCTCCAACATGATTGCACTTTTTACACTGTGCAACAGCTCCGGCTCAATGTGGAAAGTATAAATTCAGATAATATGCACAATCTGAAATATAGTAGTTGAATGGAAGAAAATATCCATAATAACTTCAAAAAAAATTTCCTGGCCTTTATCACTGAACCCAATCAACTGACATTATTTTTCAGTGTGACATTTACAGCGAAAGGCAGACGCAGACTGAGGCTGTCTGTGTTGTCTTCAGCTTCCCATGCTTTAACGGATTTGAATAGAAAAATACAGTAAATGTGTTAGACAAGTAAAAAAAAAAAAGGGGCTAAAAGAGGCATGTGTGGAAGCCAAACATAAAGATAAGATAGATCACAATAAAAAGAAAATTTGACAGAAAAGTTAATTTCAACTTCATCTACACCGCAGAGGAATTCATAATTCTGACCCATTGATATGGGGTCCAAAGATCAGTTACCAGCAGTCTGGTTTGACTGGTTGAAGGGATGGTGTATCGTCTTATGGCTTCCCATGCAGTACTGAAGAACCAGGGGTTAAATCAGGGAAGATGCTAATGGCTTACCTGCTCAGGTATAATGAAATACATATTTTAAATAAAACCATGTACATGTATGCAGGTAAAGAATTTAAAAGTTTTATGAAACCTTCAAATTATGAGCAACTTTTAGCAGATTCTGGATTGATTTTCCATTTGAAGATGAATATCTGGTCGGCTGCACCTGACATTCTCATCCAGTGTGATAATTACAGTGGAGAGCAATAGACGGGTAGCGAGAGAAAAGATCACTGATTGAATAACAGAGGAAAGATGGGGATGAGTCATGAGATGCTGATTATTAGAACAGTGGCTAAGATGTTAGACTTACAAAAGGTCATTAAGATATGGCAGCACTGAGATATCACAGATGAGAGCGGTGAAATACTCAGAGTAATGTGCAGACAGCAGAAAAGAAAGTGAGGTGTGTGTATAATGGTGTACATGTGCCTTTTGAGAATGCCCACGCCCTGCCTTGCGTCTTCATACTTTCCCTTTTCTCTTCCTTCCTCACCTTCTCTTTCCCTTTTCCCTCCCTTGCTTTTATTCTGTCACTCTCTCCCCTAAATCTCCCTATGAAATCTACTCTTGCCACGGGTAATTACAATGAACAACTTCATATGGCTGCTCCGCCTGCTGCCAAGATAAGGCGGGGTTGCACGGCTCACACACACACACTCACACACACACACACACACACACACCGCCATCCCCTATCTTATCTCCATCGTCACAGAACAACCGCCTTCTGCCCAATTCTGCCCTAATCTTCAGCGTAAACAATACTGATATTTCACCACCGTCCACAGTGAAAGGAGGAGGGAGGAGGAGCAGAGGAGGAGGACAGAGGGGAGGAAGGGGAAGGAGAAGAGGACTAAGGCAGCATAGATGGAGGAGAGATGGAGGGTGCAAGACTGATAAAATCACTCTTTAACAAAAACTCACCTCCCTCTTGCCTGATTCAGCCTCGGTCTGGCCAGTGTGTCTTTATGTGTGCCAGTGTGTTCATTTATTCTTACAATATCCAAATCATAGCAGGAATTTGTATGAAATTATGAAGGCTGTTATAAAGATGTATTTTCACTGTTGCTGCTCTTGCTACCAATAGCCTTGGAAATACTATTAGTGGTCATTTATGAATGTTCTTTACACTGATGGCATTTTGGACCATGAATTTCACTCAAACTCAAACTGTGAGGCTGACTGCACATTTACTGTTCATAAAACTACTTAGATGCCATTTTTACATCGATCTTAATGTTCTAAAAAGACTTTCAGTTCATTTTCAGGTTCACAAGTACTGTAATTCAACCTCCTTAAAATTGTGCTTCAGGTAATAGCTCAGTTATGATGTTGTTGGCAGTAGCTCGGCTTTGTCAACCAAGGTTGAAGTTCATCTGGTTTATTCTACTCCAACCATCACTCCTAGCTGTAATGATGACATGATAGTCGCCAAGTTAATTTCTGAGACTGGGGGAGCGACCCCAGAACTGGAGCGGGCAATTGAATTAGGCGTGAACATCAAGACAAGGCAAAACATGAGATTTTCCAAACCATAACCAAGTGGTTTTTGTGCCTAACCCTAACCAGACCTTAACCACAACGTTGCCACAACTCAAAATGGAAAACTGAAACAGAAAGAAGCTAAGGAGACAAAAAACTGACAGGCTTGGACTGGTTTACTGGGAGGCCGCTGAACCCGGTTCCATTGCCCTCAGTGTAAAGATCAACAATCCCTCAGTGCTCTAGTAGCCACTAGTCTAGTAGCCTCGGTGCAGCGAGTAGCCACAGCCAAAGAAAACCACAGCAAAGAGCACAGTGAGCAGCAGTTAACGGTTACTCTGGTGATCTGCTGCCTCCTATTTGTTTGGAGGAACCTTTGACAGGTTGACAGTTCTTAAACAAAATACTCTTTTTTACTGTACTGGTATTACCGTGCTTGTATATGCACTGACTAAACAAATCCTGGCAAACACCTACATCAGTTTTGATTGACACCCCACTCAACATGTTTCAACAGAGGCTCCTGTTGTGAAAACAGTATTGTTTGCTTTTAGTGACCTGAGTCTATACCTCAATGTAAAACAGCCTGGATTCTGCAAAGTGTCTTGGCATTTAAATAGTTTTAGCTGACCTGCAAGTCCGTGGGACTGAAGCGATCTGAATGCTGAGGCTTTTAAGAGGATGCCAGGCTCTACCGCGGAGCAGCACACACTGACAACAAACCAAGGTTTACGTATATATTTAGATTTATAATTCAGCTTCTGCACTCAGCCGGTTTTCTTCCCTGAAGCCACAACCAAAGGAACACAGACATGAGCTGCATGACCTTTCAGCAGAAGACTGAGAGAGAAAAAAAGGCACCGGTATCAAGGAAATTAAAGAAAACCTCTGTAATGTCTAAAAGCCCTCCATCATCCTTTGCGTTTGATACTTTGCATGTATATCTTGTTATTTCTGTCTCCATTAAACTACAAAAGCACTTTTCAGTCTGAGCTGTTGAATCTCTCCCTCTTTGTTATCCTATCTCACCCCACCCCGTCCCTCTCCTCCTTCCTCAGCAGTGATGGTGCAGGATAACCTCGGGGGTCTGAGGAGAATTAGAAATGAAAGTTGATTTAATCAGTCGCTCGCTCACATACACCTCCTCAGTCCAGGTTGGAAGGGGACAAGGTTGCGTGTGTGTGTGTGTGTGTGCGTGTGTGTGTGTGTGTGTGTGTGTGTGTGTGTGTGTCATCAAAAACACGGCAGCTCACTCCAAAGCCCCTAAATCAGCCAGGACATTTCTATTGTCAACACAACACTAACAGCAATGCTGAGGCCATCTGTTTCCATGGGAAACTGTCCAACAAGCAGCTTTAGAACCTGTTCATTCACATAAACATGTTGTTACTTCTACTGTACATTAGCATGAAGGAAAACAAATCCAAATTTTACTGGTCTGATCAGCCACCTGATGATCAAGAAAAACCTTTACCTGGTGTAGTCGTGGTACGATCCAGTTTTTTCCTCAGGATTTGTGAGCTGCAGTCCTTTGAATCACATATGGAGATGTCTGGATGGAGGACTGATTGTAATAAATACATCAAACAGGAGAAAAGTTTGACCAAACAACAAATGAAAGTCTTATAAATTTGTCTGTATTTTTCTGTATGTATGAGGGTCTAAAGACAGTGTCAAAGCCCTCTCTACACTGCAAGGAATAACATTTGGGTTGGGAAATACTGATCTTTTATTTGCTTTTGCTGTCGTAAGGGTAGTGAAATTTAAACATATTGAGTGCAGAGATAGTGGGATTAGTCTGCAAAATACTCACCATGTGTAAGTTTCAGTTGCTGTAGAGTTTAAACTCTCCCACAGGAGTGAAAGATAAAGAGCCTCGGTGTCCACAATGGTTGCTCGGCCTGATCACACAGATAAAATTCAGATTTTTAAAGAAGTCTCAATTCTTAAAGCAATAGAAGCAGGCCTCTTTTTACAACGTGAGCTTGTTGAATTTAATATTAATACATTTAGTTGCAATATAAAGATTTTATGTACAGATCTGGTTTTAATTTAGCAATCCAAAATCAAATTCTTAATGTTAAATGAGGACATGTCATAATATTTGCTTATGACTTTGCAATACAAAAACAAAAAGCTCACAAGAGCAGCTTAATTTGCATATTCCCTGGAGGGATGAATGCTTGTTTTTGGAGCCAGTCACACAGTAAAAGTGACAGTAAACATCATACAGCATGTTTTAAATGTGTAGATATCACTGGAGGATATACAGAGAGGTGATTTCGCGACCCCTGTCTTTGACAAAGTTAGAAGGAGTCTGATAAAGGAGGTGTCTCTTGTTGTCAGATTTTCAGTGGGTGATACAGTGTGAGAGCCCATTTAAAGCTGGTAGGGGGTGGATTTCACTGTGTGCTGTAGAAGCCTATTTTTTTGCGGAAGGGATTACGGTGACCGATCTAGTCGCAAACAAGATTAGTGGCAGCGGATCATGTTTGATTGGGAAGCTCCAAAACAGCCCTCACAACTGTGAGACAAGTTGTTGCCCTGCTTGAAGCCAGCAGGAAGGAAACCACAGAATACACATGCAACTAAGGCAGGACAAGAGGACAATCTGGACTGTTTACTTTGCTCTCTGACCAACCCACTTCTGTAAGGCTCACTGTTTTATGTAGTTGCATATCTGTCCAGCTCACTCTGAAAAGCAGGAGACGACAAAGCACACTCTGATGTAATTTGGCCTTTGATTTCGAGATTGAGCTGTAGAGTCATGTCTTTTTATAGAGCTGGACACAAACACACACACAGATGCGCACACATACACTCACACAACCACGGTCACACACACTCAGGAGTATCTGTAATCCCTGGTTGAGACAGGCAGACACCCCCGGTGCATCACTCTCCAGTTCATTTCATAGATCTGTCATCGTCCCTGGACAAAAGCACCTCACCAGGATGACTAATCTGCGCTCGGCTCGCTGTCCTGGCTGACTCAGGCTGCCATGTCGATTCTATTTCAGACGTGACTCAGCGATCGTTGAAGCGAGCTGTGATTGGAATGGAGACAAGTCACACAAAGGGGAGACAGAGACAAAGATGGAAAGAGAGCAACAGCGAGGGGGAGAAAGAGGAATTCTATTTATTCTCAACTCATTAAAACTTCTTCAGAAGCTGAAAGATGACTAGAGACAGAGCAGCGCTTATATCATTGTGTGTGTGTGTGTGTGTGTGTGTGTGTGTGTGTGTCTCAGTCCTCTCTCGTGTCCTCTCCAGCAGTGACAGTGAAGGCTCCAAGGCTGACACGGGGGACAGCCCACCTCAGTCTGGCCCAGAAACCCTAACCTTGTCTGGGCCACTAAACACACCTCGGCCCCCTCCGTCACCAAGTGTACACATCCAGACAGTGATGCTGCTTCGCTGGGGAGGCTGGGACAGGACTGGTTTTGGGAGTTGGGGTGCACTTTGATAGGCTGTCATAATGAATGCGCACACAGACCCACGCGTAAATCCAAACACCAACACGTGGTCATACCCAAACGACTGAGTAGATTGATTGCCAATGACTTCCAAACGACATATATGACCACTGGAGAGTCGCAGCGAGAGGGGTACCAGACCTTTGTCATATTGGACCTTCCTCGCCATGTGGTTCGGTTAGATGTAGGAAGCAAAACGACTTTGTTAGGTTAAGCAAAAGGTCACGGTTTGGGTTAAAATAAATACGTTACTCATGTACGTGATATAACTTAAGTACATTCTGTAAGTTAAAATAAGTAAACGCTGACTTACTTCCACCCATCCATCCACTCCACCTTCCTCAAAATACAGGCAATCTTGGTCTTTACACCACGTCACCTGACTTCCTCCTTTGTTTTCGTCAGCCACTAGAGGTCACCACCAAACAATTAAGGTAAATATGGGTCATAATAACCTACTTCCACAGTGAACCTGCAGATATGGCTGTTTTTCTGGTGAGGACGGGCTGTCAAACACACTCAGAACGCACAATATCAATGTGATGATATGTGAGAGAAACTACATCAGTTTCTCCCCTCACCCCGTCTTTCTCCCAACCCCACCCACCACCAAAGCCACCAACCTGCAGTGTCCCAACATATCATCCTCAATGGCTGAAATCGGTGAGCTCAGCAGAGTCTGACGTGTACACACCAGCAAATACACACACATGCACTCAAATATACCAAGACTCACAAACGCACCCTCACACACACTCATACAGGGAAGCACATGGATGCTTGATTGAGCTACAAGACAAACCTGCACACTAATATGTGCGAACATTCACATATAATCGGCAAGATTATCACACACTTTGGACTTTTTCTTGGCAACAGCAGAAGATATTGCTTAGCAGCATAAAAACATATTTTCAAAATATGGACAAAGACTGAGCTGGCTATTCGGATACAAAACATTTTAGTCGGTTAGTTGGAAGATGAGGAAAAAAGCCCTTCATCAGGATAAAAATTGGGGCTGCTGCAAAACTGGATTCTTTCTTTCTTCTTCTGCTATTCAATCCCAAATTTATGTGAAATTATGCACATAAACATACACTTACAGATGCAGTTCACGTGGAACACAGATATTAGGTATACTGAGAGGATTCTCTAATATTTTGCCCACCCCATTCATATCAAAGTGGATGCAGTGAACATGAGAAACACTTCTCAGTACAATGCATCGCATACAACAGCACCATAAACCATAGCCTCCAAAATCCCCATGGAGTTAAGTCAAGATCGTTTCAACAAAATCTGAACATTACAACCTTCACGAAGACAGAATTCATTGCACGGCTGTTGTTTTAGACTGCAGGTGCCATGCGTGCAGGAGCATATTTTAGTAGGACATAGAAAACCTTATGGATTCCTGTTCTTCAAATGAACCACTAGAAGAGAAAATGATAAATTGTTTTAATCGGAAATGATTTAAAAAGCTCAAATTAAATTTCCACTGTGTTTTACTACACTAATGCAAGGTGTACTAAATTGCCAACTGAGTGCACGTTACCTGAAATAATGCTGATTTAAATGTAATTGCATGCGTGAAGTCTGCTCTTTGTTCTTTTATAAGTGTTAGCAGAATATGTCATAATGTATTTTTGCTGTTTGACACACAGAGGTGTCTAAAACGTTTGAGGGGGAACTAAAAATGAGTGTAGGCTGAGATAACTGCAGGCCACCAGCAACACAAGAGCACCGGTAATTCAAACAAAACAAACATTGATCTGTTAGATTGGGACAAAAAGTCTGGAGGTTTTAGACAAGCAGAGTCTGCTGTCTGCTGCTGGAAGCCCTGAATTCTGGCCTCTCTTCCTCCCTGTTTCCTCTCCACAGATACATTGCAGATCGGTGGGCCTGCTGTCTTCTCCAGGCAGCGGTACACCATTCCTGCTGAATTATTCACGTCTTGCGGAGAAGGGGAGCAGAGAGAGACAGACCGTATAAAGCCAAGCTAATTAAAGTAGTGGTATTAAAAGTGTGCCTGTGTCTCATCCAAGAAGAGAGGAAAGAGAGATCAGCGGTGATACCTTTCCTCTCTCCGTGTCTCTATCACTCGTCCCCCGCGCCTCCCTCCTTCTCTCGCTTCACTTATCCCCCTCTTCCCTCGGCTTTCTCAGGAAAATTACAACCTGACTGCTCACTTTAATATTTCAGCATCTAAGTGAGTGTGACAGCCTCTCCTTTGTGTCGCTCTCTCTCCCACCCCCCTCCTTCCTGTGTCCCTACCTCCATCCATCCACCCACCCCTCTCTCTCTCGCCTTGCCCCAACCTCCTCGTGTCGTTTGCTCATCGCCCCCCCGACGGATTCAACTTTTACCCTGTGACAGGGGGGAGAGAGGGAGAAAAAAACAAATCAGGCTCAAACCGAGGCCTCTCTGCCAGGCTATCAGGCTGTCTCGCTCTGTCTCTCGGTGAGTTTCATGACACGTACGCGGCCATGAACCCGCAATGAGGAGAGGTATCGCTTCGCCCTGACGCGCGCCGCTCACGCTCACAGTCGGGCGCGCACAGGCGGTGTTTCAGAGTGACGGAGAGGGTAGTGATCTCATCCACAGAGACAGACATGGACTCAGAATAGAGGTGTGTGCGTGTCTTTGTGTGCATCAGAAGTCACTTCTTGCGCTTGGGCCACTTCAGCTCATGAGTACGGCCTTTTGTATGTGCGCGCCTGTGTTCACATTTACCAATGTGAGTGACTATGAATGTGCGTTTGGACACGTGTTATATATGTTGGAGTATCAGAGGTGTACTTGTTGGTGGAGTGATAAGAGTGTGTTATTGGAGGTGAATAGCCAAGAGGATGTCTCAGTGTGTTGTGTGTTCATAGGCACTATGATACACATCAATAATTTAGCTAGTCCCCCCCCACTCCCCATTCATTCTATTTTCATCTCTGCCATTTGATATCCCTGCCTGCTTCCACTCTCCAAACTCCGCGCATTGTGTCCAAAAAGCGAGCGAGAAATATACAAAGAGCCTGAGGAAACGAGCCCCGCGCTCCGAAAAAGTGGGAAAGTAAATGGCGCAACAACGGCACAGCAACAATGTATGGACAAAAGCATTCAGGAATTACATATCTGCACTTACACATGCGCTGGTATGTCTGCACACAAACACTGATCCGCACACAAAGGAATCACACACACAAACAGAAGGCTCTCAACGAAGTGAGCAGGTAGCCACATTGTACACAGCATTGATCATATAATTTACTCCTCTCTATCAAGCTACAAGGCTATTGATCAAATAATTCCATATGCGGGCCTCGCCCACCGCCAAATTGCTAAAATGGGGCTGCTCTACTCAAAGCGGGTCCCGTAATGGTTTTGGCATTGATCGCGGCTATCCCTCACTCACTCCCAATGCAAACAAACCGCGTTCAACTGCAGAACTTCAGAGCAAGACAGGGTATGTGAATATGGGCACAAAGCACGCGAGCACGCGCACACCGAGAGCTGAACGGCACAAACACACACACACACACACACACACAGCGACTTCAGCATACTCATGCAGAACATGCACACACAAGCTTTCAGCATCCGTCCTGTTGTGTATATCTGTGTTCATCAAACGCTGAAATGAACTATTTTCTGTGGGTTCGAGAGCAGAACTGCATTGTGGGGTGGCAGGCCGGTTTTTAGGAATGATTGAAAGGCCAATTTGACCCCATTTTTACTCTGATGGCTCAGCTGACCGATTTCCTGCCGCTGAGTCGCCCGCAGGCTGGAGTCACACATGTACACACACACGCACACACGCACACACACACACAGACGTGCAATAGGTGTGTGTGCAACACAAGCCCCTCGCATACAATACCTGTGTGAGCACATTCATGTACAAACAGACACACATCTGCAGATGCCAGTCGCTGTTGCTGATGGAGTGTGGTGAAAAGAAATTAAAAGGACACAATAGGATGAGTGGAGCAGAGAGAGACAGGAAGTTAGAATAGTGATGAGGTCTAGGTCAGAAAATCTCATTGAGGGGCTTCCCATCGCAGCCAAAGTGCTGTTTTGCTCCTTACATTTTTTTTTTTTAATTCTATATATCAGGCGGAAGCAATAGAAAGACCTACAAGCTCTCAACACTGGATGCGTTTGACATTCTTCACCATCCACCTTCAGGTACACAACAGATATGTTTCTATTTTAATCATTACAACTCTCTACACAGGCCTTCAACTGCTTGTGTTTCAGCCATGTTTTTCATACAGAAGCACGACCCAAAGCACTCTTTCAGGCTCTGTTTTACACGCTGCCAAATTTCAGATGACCATACTTGCATCGTTAAGACTGATGAAGCTGCTGCTGCTGATCTGCTGACATGCAACTTTCATCACGCAGCCACTGTGGACCTGCTGCACACCCACGCTAAGCTGCACAAAACTTCTTTTTCTCACACTGAAGCGCCATTCTTCTCACATAGAAACTCAAAAGTGGTTTCTAAAATGCCAGACTTGACAGTGGTTTTGCAAGATGATGATTTGCTAAAAACCTAAGGAGAGGAAGAGGCACAGATGTCCCTACAATACTTCTTTAAGAAAAATGAGCAAAACACACATAGCGTTTTCAGACATCAGCAGCTTTTTCAAATTTAGCTGTCTTAGGGTGGGTTTAGTCTCAGAGAGAGAAAGAGGAGATCTATTGAGGGAAAGAGCTGAGAAGTGTGACAGTGGAAACAAAACACAGGAAGGGAGGAGAGACACAGAAGACAGAAAAGGTTGGGAGAGAGATAGAGTGTGACAGAAAAGGAGAGAGAAGGAGAGTCCAGCTGGTGGCAGAAACAGAGAGAGATGTAAGGATATGACACCTCCTGTCTCTGCTCTGGCCCGCGCTGGCCTTTGCTGGAACATACATGACAGCCCTGTCACACTCATTTACTCTCACTTTATCAAGAGAGATATACTGTATGTAGTGAGAAGGAGAGTCATACACAGTGGGTGAGAGAAGGACAGACAGAAAAGGAGAGGAGAAGAAAAGGAGGGAGGCAACAAGGAGAATGGGGAGGAAAGAGAGGAAGAAAGAAAGAAAAGCAGGAGAGACACTGCATCAACTCACTTTCACATTGCCTCCACGCTGGTGTCTCTCAGCCTGCCACGGTGCTGATGTCCTTGTCACACCACCAGCCTGTGTGTGTGTGTGTGTGTGTTTCCTTATGAGGTAAGAAAAGTCGGGAACTTTCTAAAGCCTCTTTACATCCTTTGCATTTCTCTCAAATGAGTTTTAACCTTCTGCAAAAGTTTTAATGAACAAGAAAGCAACTTCTCTTTGTGCACACTTGTAGTCGTTTTGCTGACGCCGTGCACATCTCTCCTCTCTGTCGGAGGCTGTTTGGTAAGTACGTTTGTGTTGTTCCAAAACCTGCTGAGAAAATGGGCTGAGAAACCAGCCTCCGCTCCTCTGAGGAGGCCTTTTGTAAGGTTTTGGATCCTGGTGGCAGGGACCTGCTCCCCTTCGGACACCGGCTGGTCGGGGCATGTTGCTTCAGGTACTGATGAGACGGTGAAATACAATCCTGTATTTTTTTTTTTTTTGACAGGGTTGTCTGTGATGTGACTCCCACTGTATCAATGCAGGGATGAGAAGGCTGTGTTTTTTACACAAAGCTAATGTTGATATGAAAATAGCTTGGGGGGGCTTGGCGTTAACAGTCTGTCTTGCAATAACATTCCAATAATAATTACATTTTTTTTAGAAATACACTAAACGCGTATACTGTATTGAACAGAAATATTAATACCATAAATGTGTATTGCTCTCTTGTCAACACATCTAATTGTGGTGCCATTTTCTCTACAGATTTTGACAAAAGACTTCCAAGAAGATTTCTTTTTATGTACTGCAGGTGAACTTTTCCCAGTAATAAAAACCAATTGTGCAAAGAAAAGAAAATTCTAAACAAAGACAAATGTCTCTGTCTTGCAGCGAGATCATTAGCTCAGTCTCTCTCTATTCTCCCATAAAATGTTCAACATCCATCCAGATACGATATAGAACAGGCGGTGAATTCACTTCAGTTTAATCTTCTCCAGCCTACATTTTATTGGAAATATCCAGTGCAAATTCGAAAAGAAGCCTCTCTTTCTTTATTGCTAACACACTATTAATCACCATATTTACCACATGATATTTCAGTTCAATTATCCATAAAGCTCAAAAAAACACTGGCCTTCCACTTGTGTCGGTTGGGGTCGAGGCTCCACCAAACTCAAATATCCATTTCTTTATTGGCCTCATTGTCTAACTGCTGCCACAAAGTTGGACACATGATATTGTCTAAAATATCATTGTGAGTATTAAGATTCCTTAATTTGAATTAGAAAGACCAAACCATGACAGCCTCAGACCAAATTACACAAAACCAGGAGTAGCCAAATGGACCATAAAGTGTGTTATCATCATTAATATTATCAAAATAGCAAATGTTGATGAATAAAAGTAAAGAAAATGTAGAATGTACATCCATATGCACCTCCTCCTTCCCTTCCAACCATCCATATTCATGCCTGAAGAAGCAGGCAGGAGAGGAAACATCTCAGTGCATCCTATGATTTGCATGTGATAAATAAATGAGGTGAACCAATCAAGGGAGCCGTGTGTGTGTGTGAGTCAGCGTGCGTTCACGTCCGTGGCGCTCAGCTGGTTAAAATTGCATGACAGGAGGAGGGGAAGAGGAAGCATAGGAGAGGAAAAAAAATGATCGGTCCAGCACAGTTAGTTTATGTAAAGAAAGAGAGACACTGAGTGTGTGTGTGTGAGTGTGTGTGTGTGTGTGAGAGAGAGAGAGAGGAGTGGGAAATGCAGAGCCTTGGAGGGCCCTGTCGCACCGCTCGACACAATAATGAATTTCAAATAAGTTATTCACTTCAGGAGTAAGTGGCTGGCACCCACTCCTTACAGCTGGTTTGTTGAGATAATTGATTTTCAAATAGTTTTGAGGACGAGGAACAGGGACGGGGGCTTGTGGAGAAGGGAGGGTGGGGGAGTTAGTGAGCGAACAGGGGATGACAACTACAACAGGGGAGTGTGCACATGTGTAGCACTGTACTTTTGAGTGTGTGCATGTCAAATATGTGTGTGTGCCTGTGTGTGTGTGAGAGAGAGAAGTCACAGGGATGTTTTAATTCACGTAGGAAAGAGGCCGTGTCGGAATGGAGGCCGGGGCGCTAGCTGTAATTAAACTGATACAGCTCTGCAGGCACACACATACACACGTGGGAAAGATGAATTCTTCATGTCTCGCACGTCTGCTTCGTCTCCACTGCGGCTCCTCTCTCGTGCTGGCTCAGGGCGTGTTGGCTAGCTAAACTTTGCACGGCTTTTCGCAGGGCTGTTAACATGGCAGCCCTCCTCTGCTGGCTGCACTGACACAGATAACTGAGCATCCGGGATGACAGCGACACAGACTCAATGAGATGCATTAGTGGCAGGATTTGAATTGACAATGTAATTTACCACATCGCTCTCTCTCTCTCTCTCCGCTGCTAACTCTCTCCCTCTCTATCTGTCTCCACCACCCTCTTCTCGCTATCTCTCTGTTTAATTCATAGCGAGAGAGAGAAAGTGAGGTGAGGAAACTCAAGCAGCCGCTGGGGTTTCCATCATGAATATGTTTAACACATTAGACATCATACAGGAAAGAGGCAGAACAACAAAACATCTACTGTCCTCTTGCATCAGATCACTTGAAAAGGATCTCTGTGAAACAGATCATACATTTTCGTATTTAGAGTAAAAACTGTGTTAGGAACTTATTTCTTATGTGTTAATCATAAATATGAGGAGCAAATATTGCTCTTGAAGAGAGTTCTCCATAGCTTTGTTTTGTGGCTCTTGACTATTTCATCTTGCATCCTCTTTTTAACTTCAGTAATAATATAATTTAATTTGATTTCCCTTCAATACAATGATAATCTGATGATAACTAACAATAACAATGAGATAATCTGTCATCTGTGCTGTAGTTTGATGTGCAGAGTGTTTCAGCCTTTGAGCCATAAATCCAAAAATTTTGAATGTTTATTTGTGTTGAAAAAGTAACATGCATCTCAGTTGAAATATCTAAATTTCAGTGAGTAACAATAATATGACCTCTGCATTATATTCATTATGTTTAGATGTTAGGTTTAGGTGTCAAATTACAAACTATGGGATTATTCGCTGAGGTTGCACCCCCGGGCTGTTTTAAGTGTACCAAAGTTAGCACCTGACAGTCATTATGTTCATTTTTAACAATTATCCTGCATCAGTAACCTACATTCTGGATCAATCCAGGAGGTAGTGTGACAACGATGACACCGATCTCTTCGAAAACTTAAGTGGTTTTTGCTGCCTAACTGTAAGTGTGCTTTAGTTGTCACACGGCCAAAAAATGTTCACCGTGAACTTTCAAAAACATTGTCATTGAACCTAATCCGTGGCTTACAGAATCATCTGCTATCAACCTTGTTTGACTGGTGCCTTGTGAACACACACTGTTTCCATGACTTGAATTCTCAGGCAACGGGACGTTTTGACAGCTTTGGCCTCGGGCCTAGATACTCATTTAGACCATAATTGAGCTATAAGCTAAAAGCGTAATCAGGATAGCTTTTATTTAGCACCTGACTGTCAGTCTGTGTGTGCGTGTGTGTGTGTATGTGTGTGTGTGCGTGTTTGAAACCCAAACCTTGTCATTGTGCAAGGGGAGGAGCGAGGATCAGGCTCTGTGCAGACATGTACACAATCTCTGGAGCCAAATTCTCACATAGGACGGAGGGTTGCAGGGCTGAAATCAGACACACACACATAAGCACATACAAGTAGAAGTACACACACACACACACACACACACACATTCAGGCTAATTGCACACACTTGAAAGCACACACTCAGAACACAATAGTTTTTTTGTGTTTGTGTGCATGTGTACATGTGCATGTGTGTGTTCTTTCTGATTCAGATTGACAGGATGCTTAGGAGGCTGTGTGCTCACTATAATTACACACACTTGAGAAATGTCGGCTCTCTGTGTTGGAGAGGAGGGTGTAATCAACGCTCTCTCTGTGACACACACACACACACACACACACACACACACGCATATATGCGTACACACACATGCGCGCGCACACCTGACATTCTTGCAAAGATTAGCAACACACCTCTTTGCTCTGGAATCCAATCTGAGGATGAAGAAAAAAAAAAGTCAGGTACACACACACTCACACACACAAACACACACAAAGGAAGCATCACTGTCATCACGGTCATCATCAGTGACGGCTGTTGTCTTATCATCAAATCTGTCATCATCATCACTATCATCATCACCTTCATCGCTGCACATTGTTGGCAGCAATCTTTGTTTATTACTTTAGTCAAGAGCTTGTTAAACATACATCCAATTGCACACACACATGCACACACAAACACATGCACACACCCATGCCCACAGGGAAATAACACTTAGAGTCCTTGTTATGGATATTTTTAAAGTGCTGCATCATATTCAAGTTCGTGTTGAGGTTAGATTTTAAAAAAAACAGCATGAGCTGAAAAAAGAGATTTAGTCCAAACATAAATGTGCATATTTCCATATGGACAGTAGATGCCACAGTGTGCACCTGTTGAGTTTGTTGAGCTTTAAAGTTTACTTGATATTACTCTGAAATAGAAGACGAAGAAGAAGAATTACTGCATTAATCCCTTGGGGATTACACAGACGTACAGACATGCACACACAGGACTCGGAGACATGCAATGTGGGGAGCCAAAGCCGAGTCTCCACAGACCGAGCTGCTGCAGTATAATGCAAATCCTTCCACTGCTGCAGCAAAATCTATATTCTTTGATCACGTACATCAGCAACCTGTTGGAAAAATACTGTTAATATGATGAAGTTCCACCTTAATGTCAAAATAACTTGTTTGCTAGTGCAGGGTTTTTTTAAAGCGATGTGCACATATGACCTCCAAAAATGACTCGTCTGGATAGGTTCAGGCAGCTAAATCCACCTGGTCAAGGCCCTCACGGTTACAAGAAATCAACGCTGACTGCTGTGAGAAAAAGGAAAGCACACCAATGTCTCACACTTTGTACAGCATCATGGTGAACTGATGAGGGCGGCCGCACTACGGTAAAATGTATAGATGTCAATTATGGTGTGTGAATTTCCAGCAGAAAACATGTGACTTGGTCTTGACATGAATAAACTAACCTTCCGTCATTTTTCTGGATCTCCAAACTTGCTGTTGTTTTCTAAAATCCGGAGCTGACCAAAAGTGTTTTTCTCCGCTCCTCCTGGGCACCTTAATGACCTCGGGCACCATTTACCAGAGGTTATTAAGGAACAGCTGTCCCCTCCCTGTGTTTATGTATGTATGTTTCTGCCCTCCCATCTCAGCCCTTAGGCTACCAGTCCCGCCTTTTAGCATAACAAGCGTGCACTCGGCAGTCCAGGTTCCATGGTCATTATTCTGCACCCTGTGGTCCCTGCATTCCCAAGTACTCCCCCAGGTCCTGGGCCTCCCACAGGGCAGTGTTTAGGGAACACTGTTTTCATTAAGACGGTCATTTTCTGCACACTGTGATTTGTGTGCGTTCTTTTAAATAGTTTTTAAAAAGCCAGGGCCCCTTGCATTAAATACCTCCGCAGTAGAACTATTAAGTGGAGAGACGCAGCCGGACAAACTGTCGCTGTTATGGCATTTCAATTCCATCACAATGGGATGGCGTTAAGACACACACATGCACAAACGCGCGCGCACACACACCACCTTGGCCCCTGTTGTGGACAGACGGCACGTAGTTAAACATCTAAACACTTGCTTCAAGCTTCCTTTTTCCATCCTTATTGCTTTTGCACAGCTTTGATTATTACTCTGACGCTCTGAGGGTAACTACAGCCCACACATACACACACACACGCTTACTTACGCACCCTCACATACACACATCCTTCCACTGTCTCCTCTTTACCAGCAGCCATTATTCCCCTTTGCCGAACTTCAAGACAGGCAAATTAATTATGGCCTTCTTGATCTAGAAACAATTATGATTGCTGCACGGCCTCCTCAGCGGAGCCTCAAAGTGTCATGGCTGCCACTCCCAGCATCTTTGAAGCATCGTGCTAGTGGATGGCACTATTAGTGTGGCACTGCAGCTTATCACCATGGCCCCATCACCCTGCTAAGAACTCTGAGGCAGTGTACCCTCTAATAATTAATAATTACCAAATCTAACTGCAGATATGCTTTTTCTCATTAAGGAGGAACAGAGATACTTGATCATTTCTTTGTGTGTATGTGTGTGTGTGTGTGTGTGTGTGTGTGTGTGTGCGTGCGTGTGTACATTTATGTGTGTAAATGCATGCTTTGCTGAGTGTCTTTACAATCCATTCTCCTGCAAAGAACATTTGCATACCGTACTACTACTTTGCTTGGCCCAGTATGTTTTGGAGGTTAATATAACCATTAATATAAACAAAACACTGGACACCAGACTGCGGGGTTTGCATCATACCTACCTCAGGGTTTGGCTGCTAAAACAGTTTGTTTAATTTAGTTTTGGTTCAATATTGAAAACAAATAACCTTAACGAAGTGCTGTGCATTTCCTAAACATAAAAATGAACATCTTAATCATGCTTTCATTGCTAGGGGCCCATCTCACCACGATGGCAACATGCAAACTGAGATTTGACCACTTCCTGTCTTGCTCATTTTTTGCTAACTACTGAAAACAAAAGCCAGATGTAACTTATTCTAGAATTCACAAGCAACAATCGTTTGTAAAATGGGACACTGCCACCATTTACAAAATGTGTGTAAGAACTGCTTGAAAATTGCTTTTGTGAAACAAGCCCCGGGAGTAAATATCATATGGAAAACAGATGAAATATAATGACAGTGAACAGTTTGTAATCTGACATGTCCCGTATGAACATTTCTCATTTTACTTAAATAATCCCATTGTACCACTTGTGAACTGGTTTGCACTCACTCTTTTCTCATTTGCAGTCGATTACCAAGTGCAAACAACCTGCATCACCTTCTTTTAGTGGAGTCAAGTGCATGTTAGTAAAGCAAATCGTCACTGTTATAGAACTAAGGCACAAAGCAGATTCTTTTTTTCTGCAAATATGTTAACTAATACAAATTATTTGTATGTGAACATAGCTTTTAGGAGTATTTGTTTTAGCCCTGGTGATTCTGGTGCACATGAGTGTTTTTATGTGTTCGGTGTTCCTGATAAACATGACGTGCAGAAAGAAACAGTGTAAGTACAAAAACTGTCCACAGACATGAATATGGTTGTTTGCCCTGAGTGGATGGAGAGGCTGTTTAGGCAGACAGACATTTTATCAGCCTCCCCTATCATGACTGAGACAGGCACTCAGTCATGTTCACGTCAACTCACCGTCGGTAGCATAGCAAAGTCTGCAGGGGGCATGCTCACACACTCACATGCATACACACTAACGCTCGCACACGCATTCACACACTCGTGTCCCAGATTCTGACACAGAAAAGCACTTCATGGACGGCCTGCCCGGGAAAGGTGTGGACAAGATATTTTGTGGCCTTTTTCTTGGAGCTGCTGAGCAACGCTAATAGTTCTGTATGCAGGTACACACACACACACACACATGCACAAGGCCATGAGAGACGGGTCTCACTCTCCTGTGTGGGAATGAATCCCTGACAGCACCTGTGTTTCACAGTAAGAGACCCCTATTTCTGCCACCCAGAGGGAGGCCAGCAGAGACAGAAACCAACGAGAGAGGCAGGGAGAAAAAGATGAAAGTTGTCCCCATGTTTTTGCCTCATGCTCCTTCCTGCAGTCTCGTTGAGGTACATCAGCAGCGTGAGACCTGCATCTTTATACAGCCAAGCTGCGAAAAATGGAATTATTTCTCTCATATGATGTGACCACAAAGGTCGTTCCCTGTTCACAAGTCTTTGTATGTCAGTCCATGTTCTCCTGAATGGAAAACCTGCTTATCAATAAAGAGGCCAAACACTATGAAAGGCCAGAATGTGGGACGGAAGAAAAGGCTGACTTTTAAAGGGTCTGGTCTTGTGGAAAGGCAGCACACAGCGCTGGCAGAATAAATGGCAAACTCATAAACCCTTGCTTATTCGGGCTGAACTGCAGAGCTGAAAACAACGATAAACACCAGCGGTCAGGAAACGCTGGAGTGTGTGTTTCTGTGTGTATTTTAGAGGTGTCTAAGCCAGCGTGATGCATGGATGTGTAGATCTGCATGTGAATGTATTTTATGCAGATATACTTTCAACACCATGTTGCTTTAGTTTGACTACAGTATGTAAGTCACACTCAGTGTGCACAGATGGTGCTAACTTTCTTTGGTCAACAACAAACATCCAAAAAAAAAAAACCCCATTATCCTTTACCTTAAAGCACATAGACTTGATTCCTCATGGATGCCTTCTTAAAACCTCCTTTTTTCACTTGTTTGTTGCTCTTTGAGAGGCAACACATTTTACAATTCAGCATGTTTTGCAGCAAAACAAATCATAGAAATATGGCAGAAGAATAAAAGTAAGTTATGAACAAGATCAGTTCACCCAAATGACAAAACAACATATTTCCTTGCTCACCTCTAGTGTCCCCAGTGAGGTCTGAGGATTGTCCACAGCGACGGGGACGCTGATTCTGGAAAGACATTTTCATTTTCGACGCTGTGAACACCACAAGCAAAATTCCACTCACTGTTCTCTGTTTGCATTGTTTACATTTTGAGGAGTGCAATCATAATACAAAGCACATTAGAAATAAAGCCACGTCTTTAAGAATGTTGAGTGTTAGCAACTGAGACAACTGTCTTTAGCTTGGATTTCAACAGGATGCTATTCGAATGCCAAAATGTCACTCAGACTACATGCTTGTGTCTTGGCTTGTATTTTGAAATACGCAGGGGGGAAAAAAGAAAGAAAACTGGCCCAGCTATGGAGTTTATTTATCTAAAAACTTAAATAGGAAAGTATTCTTTAAGGTGGAATGCCACAAAAAGGTCAAATCCATCAGTCCGTCCCTCTTTTCCTTCCCTCGCCACACATCCCTCTTGCTGTTGCTCATGATTTCTCATGTCGCCTTTTGTGTCATCCCTCCCTCATTTGCTCCTGTCGTCTGTTCTTAACATTCTGCCTCCAGGAACACAGCATTACACCCTGCTTCTGAATGGGCGTTTTGCATGTGTGCGCGTGCGTGTGAGCTCAGACGCCGGCAGGCAAGCGGTGTTATGGGTGTGAGTGCCTGTGCCTGTTTCTATTCATGCGGTGTGCTTTTACTTGCACACTTCTCAACGTTTCCCTGTGTGTGTGTGTACCTGTGAATGGCTCTGGTGGCTTGGGTGTGTTAGCTTCATGGCTGTCCCTGACCTCCACACCTCTCCCACAATCAACCTCCCCCTGCCTGCCTCACCGCACTGACCTGGGTTATTGTCCAGCACAAAGCACTTTGGAGAGCAGCACCTCACCAGGCATTAGCATTTTAATCACAACACATACGCATGTAAACATTGCAGTGTCGCGTGAGTGTAAAGGCAGGAACAAAAAGAGAATATATCACAAAAGAAGTGATTTTATTTTAGGGGGAAAAATAATCTCCATCACAATGGGAACAAATAACAGAAAACTTCCATCAGAGCAGAATAATAACGTTTTTCTCTGTTAATAAACTCCATGTATTGTGTTCACTTTACTTTCTGCCTCACCTTGTCTGCCTTATTTTTCTCACAATGCCATGATTGCCTCTGCAGTTCCTGCTGATCCACAGGTGTTTTAACAGAATTAAAGCTTAAGCACACTTTATTGTAAGGAGGGCATTCATCCGTCTTAATTGTTAATATTTAGA
Source organism: Chaetodon trifasciatus (assembly GCA_037975065.1). Taxonomy (NCBI): domain Eukaryota; kingdom Metazoa; phylum Chordata; class Actinopteri; order Chaetodontiformes; family Chaetodontidae; genus Chaetodon; species Chaetodon trifasciatus. Next base: position 2,498,972 of record JBBMOE010000038.1, read on the forward strand.
TTTCCTTCTCATTGAGTTAACTACATTCAAGAGCTATTCCATAAAGAAGTGCTTAAAGATAGTTACAAACACCAGCCTCGTTCTTTCAGAAGAAGCCATTTGGAGCTATTCATTTACGCACAGTACGGAAAGCAACTTAAAAGGCTCCAATTTGTTGCCATCAATGCTTTTGTTATGTTGTTATTTTGTTACGTGTGAGTTGAGTGTTTTCATGCCAGCGTGCACTTCATGTGCACATGACACTGCTTACTGTCAATCACCTGACACCCACAGGGAGAAATGGGAATCTCTGCCAGGAATACATGTCACATTAGGCTTCACTATCACATGCATGTTGGCAATTTAGCTGGGATATAATTGTAAACTGCAAGTTTTTTTTTTTTTTTTTTAATGATGATTCAGGTGATGTTTACCGCAAATGTTAAAACCTCTAATTAGGTGGCAATGCCAGACAATTGGGTTTAACTCAAACTGGTCGTCTCCATAAAAATACCACAATACAATACTTTTGCTATCCAAGAAAGATGATCTGTAGAAAAAAATAACAATTTGGCAAAATAATAGTAATATATATATGTGTGTGTGTGTGTGTGTGTGTGTGTGTGTGTGTGTGTGTAGGTCCTGGCCAACTTCTGAGGGAATATTGAATATGATTATTGAATATTGAGCACCACTGTATTTTCCAGCTGTTTGCAAACTTTCTAGAAGAGTGAAACTCAACCAAAACAATAAAGTTACAGATTGTCAAACAAAAACAAAAACAATGACAAATGCTAAGAGAGACTCGAGTGATAATTACATGTGGGTTTATCACTATGAGCAGCGCTTTTCACATTACACATAGTGATGAAACTCATTATTGATATGAAAATATTGATCAGTGCCGCTTTAAGCAAGCCTCATATGTGAACACCTTTCATATATTTCTCATTGTTTACTTTGTGACCACTTGTACCTTCTTAACGTTGTGCTCCAATTATTTCAAACAGTGTTTTTATACAGTGTGTGTTCCATAAAGATTCGGTCATGGTTAATGCACTTCTGAGTTGTGTGCTCTTCCTATGTAGACCCTCCTGAGAGAAACATTGACAACTGCATACAGGTTAACTCTGGTTCCTGCAGGTGTAGTGAAAGAAATCCCCTCAGTTACATGAAAATCACCCACTTATAAAGAGAGGTGTCATGTTCCAGGTGACTCCAGTGCTATAGAGTTATGCCTTGGCTTAATAAAAAAAAAAAAAAAAAAAAAAAATCATAACCAGGCTAAAAATATGCAGCCTGCCTGAATGAAGGCGATGAGGAGGAGGAGGAGATATCCTCTTGTCTTAAAAGCAGTCTTCCTCTTTCATGCCATCCCACTCTCCGATTGGTATAACAGGTAATTAGTGGTGTGTCATGGCCCTGGGGAGCTGAGGAACGAGGAAAAGGTGGGTGAGGAGAGAGACGGAGAGAGTGAGAGAGAGATTTCTGATTACCTGACAAGTTAGGGCTGGAAAGGCTACACTTAGCCCATTAAAGATTTTTTCTCCAGCATGACATTTGAGAGCAGCTGCGAAGCCGCGCGCCACCTCGCCATTTCCCTGTACACTGGGCATCCATTTAGGGACAGGGATGGAGCGAGAGAGAGAGAGAGAGGGAGAGGGAGAGAGAGAGAGAGAGAGAGAGAGAGAGAGAGAGAGAGAGGCCACCAGGCCATCTCAGCGGCACAAATGGATTTCATTCACCAAGGTGAACTGTAGTACACTGATAAATGCACTTCCTTGAATGTCAGCAAATGTCACCCAAGAAGCCATTTGCCACTGCTTTAATAGCTTCCCCAGACTCACGGAGGGAGTGACAGAAAGTAAGAAGGTATGAGGTAAGATAAGGTAGATGATGAGTCACATGGAGTGAGAGAAAAACAAATGCACACATGCACAGCGAGGCAACACACAAAACGACAGAGGGATTAAGGCAGAGAGAAAGAGAACAGATGAGAACAAGGTTGGGCTATTGTCACTTCCACATGATTAAGCAATTAGCTATTTGAGATGGCTCCAACAAGGTAGTGCAACTAGACAGAAGTGGCTATTTAGAACATAATCCCTCTGCTGCCTTCCCTCTCCTTCTCTCACCTTGTTGAATTTACTTATCTCCACATCTGTCTTCGCATCTGCACATTGTTTTTCTGTCTGCACTTTAGTCTTTCTCTCTCTGTACACACACACAGCTGTGTTTCCATCAGTTTTGAGGGATATTACAAAGACTTACATTCAATTCCTGGAGCCTTTCCTTAACCATAACCAGCATCTAACCCTAATCCACAGACAAGGCCCCATAATGTGACTGTGTAAACAGATTTATGTCCCCACAATGTGAGAAATACACTTAGACACACACGCACACACACACACACGCACACCCTTGCCTTTTCAAGCAAGAGTTGACATCATTAATTGTAATGTGAGAACGTGCAGGTACAGTTAACACCTTTACTTCCAAGGAGCTGTCACACAAAGCACAATGTGTCTTAAAGGTGTCAGTTGAATACAGACAAACCAAACGTATTACTGTCAATGGGACAGTTGAAAGCTTTCATCCTTTCACCTGTTGCTCCAGGTCTTTTTTTTTTCTTTTTGGTTGTACAGAAATAAGAGATAAACTGAAAAGTAAAAGTAAAAGTTTTAATAATCTTCCCGCTTTCACTCATACAATGCTTAATCCTGTTGTTTTCCTGCCTCTTATTTTGCTTTTCGCTTGTTTTTTTTAATTGTATATTATGCATGAAACCTTCTTTTGTGTCTGTGTGTGCCCAACTTTTCCAACGCTTTTATGCTTGCATATGTGCTCAGTATGCTTGAATTTAGTATTAACAAATATTGTTGTTGTGTGTGCGCGCACGTTTGTGTGTGTGTGTCGGTCGTTTTTACTGCATGAGGACAACACTGGCTGCAGCCAATCCTAATCCCCCATTCATTTCCACAAGCAGTTGCTAAGGTTACAAATTACCTTTGGTGCTGGTAAGTGGTTTCTTTTATGACACTGGACGCCCTAATCCTTTTACTGAATACATATTTCATTTAGGATTAGCACAACAACGGATACAGTTGTTCTTAGACTATTCCAACTCCAGCGCTCTGTTTTGTTCATGCTCATCAGGCACGCCACTTGCATATCAATGCCAGACTCCCCTTTAAAATAACTAAATAAATTAATAAATCCGCTTCTTTTTATTTTAGTCTGCTCGCTCTTTTTTCAAAGTAGAGTTGTGGGAAAGCCGAGGGGAAGTGAAACTCAATCAGTCAGGTAGTGTTAGTTAGGTAACGACACTGCTTCTATCCAGTAAACAATTGATTAAACCACATTATTTTCTTCCTCAGGTTTCTGTGGTGTGTTCAGTGTCTTTTTACAAGTGACAACAATGGAGACTGTTTCTTTCCTTTTAATCTCTCCCACCAGCTGATACACATTTATCTGCCGGCTTTGAATGAAAAATAAGGAACCTTTTTGTTTTTCAGGAAGTGAAATTCTCTGGTTAAAAATGACAAAAGCTTAGGGATCTGAGCTAATGGCTGACACACTGACTGGCTGTATTTTATGGTGATTTCAGGCCGTCGGATGTCACATTCTCTCCGTCCCATTACAGCCAGCATGGAGATGGGATGTTTCCTCTTTTACTCCACCGGCTCCATGACCTGAAATCTTCATCTGTGCTACCGTCACGTTATTTAAAACACACCAGGTCTCTCCAGAGTGTTTGTAATTTGTTTGACATTTTATCCAGCACGGTCCAAGTCAACCCTCTTTCTGCTGAAGTGTGAGACGATTTGATCTCTAACAACTAGAGTAAACACAACTTTTAGGGTTTACTTAATTACTGGAGAAATTAAACAAAGCACCGAACTGTCTACTTGAAGGCAATGCAAAGAAAGTTTATTTGTTGCAAGGCACATTTGACAATTCAAAGGAGTTTACATAACTCATACAGACATCAAATATGAAATACAGCACAATACACTTAAATTATTTATTACAAGAATAAGGATGCCTGTCTGTTTAAGTCAGGTCAAATCATCTAACTCCTGCAAGTGTGCACCGGTTCTGTGCAGCACAGCTAAATGCTGCCTCTCCATGTTTTGCTTTGTGTTGTGGGAACAGTTAACATACCTCTACCTGATGACCCGAGAGGGTGCATATCGCAAAAGCTATTTAAAATTAGTGTTTGGTTCTTAACCATGCAGAAATATCCAGGCAAGCAGCTGTATTTTTAACTCTGCATGTTCACTTTTCTTTGTGTTTGTGCAGATCAGCTGCAGCCCGAGAGGCTTTTTGGAGGAGACCTGAGAAAAGACTGTTTAAGCTCAACCTGCTGGAAATAAAAGGGTGGATAGTTTTCCTGAATCTTGCCCAGACTTGAATACTTGGATTCTCACTAATAGTAGAACTTGTTATTGATGAGGCTGTTAGAATTTATATCTGTGCCTATACAGCAGGATTCCTCGCTCAGTTTTCAAAGATGAGATGAGCTCTGAGGAAAATAATGTTCTTTTAAAAGTTCTTCTTCTCTCCGTCTTGTCGGATCCAGGTTGCTTCCTCATAGAAGATGAGTTGTGGCAGAGCAGACGAGGAGAGAAGATGTTATAGAGGTGATAACTGCTGAATCCAGGCTACAGAAAGAAGCTGCTGACTGACTGCGGATGCAGGGATGGAAGAAGTACTCAGATCCTTGAAAAGTACCAGTACATTTATTATGTACAACATTATTAGATTTCTAATGATGCATCAGTGTGTAAGCAGCATTTCACAGTTGTAGCTGTTTGAGGTGGAGCTGGATTTTATCATATGATAAACTGTTAGATATTTATCTCAGGGGTTCAAGCTTAAGAGCACGGCCTCTCTAAGTGGCCACAAGATGAATCTGAGGGCTCATGACATGATTACTGGGGCATTTATCATCATCATTATTATTGTTTGTGAAATGTTGGATCATTTTATGTCTCTGGGCCTCAAACAGTTACTTAAACTACACCATCTGAGACGTTTGGAGGAGAAATGTCTTGAATGGAAATCTTTGTGGTCACAAGCCAAAAAGGTCGGGAGACCCTAGTTTAATTTTCAACAACGTTTTACATTTTATAAGCTTATCACATGTTGTTTCAGTAAAGTAGTGAGTAACTCCAGCTGTCATATAAATGTAGTGAAGTAAGAAGTACAATATTTCAAAGTAGCAGAAAATAGAAATATTTAGTAAAGTAGAAGCACTGCAAAACTGTACTTCAGTGCAGTACTTGAGTAAACTGTTCTTTATCCATCTGGCTTAATACTAACCTGCTCCGAGCTGCTACTCACTGACTGGCTGGCTGGCTGGATGACTGATGGGCATATTGACTGGCTGCCTGTCTGCCTGCCAAACTGACTGACTGGCTGACTATTGAGGCTTAGTCCTGCTATGTGGTGAGATCATCGTCACTGGCAAGCACAACAAAAGACTGATGGGAAGAGGCTGTCAGCTTGTGTGTCTGTGTGTGTGCGTATGTGGCGGGGAGTGTGTACAAGTGTGTGATGGCTTCATTCCTGTATCAACACAGTTCTCTCTATGGATGAGTCAGTAGGCCAAGCCTGACCATCATCCTCTCTCATCTCTCTATCACACACACACACACACAGACGCGCACATGCACATGCGCGTGCGCACACACACAAAGTGGGCTTGGGGGTGAAGTGGTGCTTAGAAGGAGTGAACTTGGGGTCAGGGTGGAGAGAGACAAGAGAGGGACAGATAACACTTCTGTTGGAGACACTATGTTTCATTCTCAGCGCTAAGTGGCTATTTCTGTTGACTAATCCTGCAGTTTTAAACCGAAACACCTCCTCTAAACTATTCATAAACTACTCCACATTTCACAATCATATCATAGTTACATACTTCCCGAAGCTGACGCCCTTCTCTCGCTTTTAAGCGTGAGGCACGAAATAAAGAGAACAGCAGAAAGAGAGAAGTGACAGTGAGAGCGGAGCCCTTGTTAGGAGGGACACATGGGGGAAGGGATTTAGCGTAACACCCAGCTGTCTACCTGTCTGTCTGATTGAGGGGAAAGTGGGGTTTTCAGTTTAACACAGAGCCAAGCTGTTCTCCTCTGTGGCGGCTAAAAGAGTGTGTGTGCATGTGTTCTCTCCTTGCTTGCTTGGTCTCAGGGGCGCCATGGTGAGGAGGAGATAGGCAAACGACCAAAATCTCTCTCTCTCTCTCTCCTGTCTCCAGTATAGATGTCTCTATATGGACACAAAGAGAAAGGGAGAGGATGAGAGATGGAAACAGAGGCAAGGCGACAACAAAAACAAGTCGTTTCCATGCCAATGCAAAGCCCCACTCTGTCGCTCCCCTTTCTGTTTTTGTCTCGTTTCTGTCAGGTGAATCTCAATCACCTGCTTTGAGGATGTATGACTTCACCTCTTATTTCTTAATCTGTATCATTTCTCTCTCTTCAACCTCTGTCGTACATGCTGTTATCCTTCCGTCCATCTTTCCTTCTCTACAGGTGAATGGACAGAGTGAGGGGTACTTTTGTCTTGGTTGCATGCTTAATACTGAATCTCAGGGGTCATCCTCCATGTAGGAAACCACATAACACTATTTTTTTTCTTTCAGAACATGTTTGCTGTTGCACATTAGTGCTCATCCTATTTCTAACCAGTCACCTTAAAGAAAATGTTTTATTTGCGTTCTTGTTGTGTGTCTGCATGACAGAGTGTACTACATTGTGTCCTGATTGTACTAAAATCATAATGTGCTATTAAACTGTTGTTACTACAATGTTTTTCATAATGTTAACAATTATCACAGGACTTAAAATAGCTTTTTCATTCAGTTAGATTTGTTTTTTTAATACCAATGAAATATGCAAAGCCAGTGCATTAGTTTAGTTTTATTTTACAGGACTGGACATATGATGAAATACAGGTCATATACTCACTGTTAGCTTTAATTGTGTGTGTGTGTGTGTGTGTGTGTGTGTGTGTGTGTGTGTGTGTGTGCGTGTGTGTGTGTGTGTGTGTGGAATGAAGGTGGGTGATGTCAATGTCAATTATTCAGTTACACACAATCCTAGCATTAACAAACTTTGATCAGTGTCTGAGTTTAAAAGTAAAAGTGACACCAGATCAGTTTTAAAACAAGTTTTATTGTTTTTCAGATCTGTAATAGAATATGTAATCGCAGCAGAACCTTAAATATTTTTTTCTTCTCATTTACAGAAAAACACATTTCTGTTTAAATGTGAACAAGCGCTGTTAAAACTTAATGTGCAAAGAAAGCTTAATATCACTACTGTCAACTGCATTAAATGGAATACAATAGAATTTCTTTCATATATATATAAGAATGGCAGCCTTTAATGATTAATATTTCACTTGGTTTCTTAAAGCAGCAATCTACATCACACGATAGAGACGTAATTTCCATAATGTAATTCTCATTACATTAGAGCAAAACCCAGTAAAATGGCTAAAGGCCTGAACAATGATGCAGTGGCAATTAAAATGGTGGATAACCCACCTGACCTGCAGGCAGTTATCCCTAATGAGATAATAATAATCTCTACAAAAAAAAAAAAAAAAAAAAGAACATCTATTTCCTTTCAATAACTTACATCACTGGCTTGCTGCTTAAATATGGTTTATACTGTGGATTCATCAAAGCCTTGATGCAAAAGGGCATAAGTGGCATTTTGTTCATCACTGGAAGTTCACTGACTTCTTTCTAATGGAAAAAAAAATGAAATAAAAAATAGATTAAACATGTTTTAAAGAAAGGGCAAAGAATACAAGTGAAACCCTTAAATTAAATTACAGGTGCTAGAAAAGTTGCCCTTGATGGTTGTATTATTAATTTGTTGCCTGCAGCATTTAGATGGCTGTGTTTTGGACAACAAAGGGAAAAAAAGACTAACATTTGCTTTTTAGGTTCTGCTTTGGAATAAAATTTGTAAAACGCTTGAACGTGAAACCTTGGAAAAAAAAAATCCTGCCTTGAATAGCCAGCCTTCATGCGAGGATATAAATAGACACCAGACTTCACAAGTCCAAACACAAAAGATTTCTCAGGGAGCCGAGGAGGGATGCAAAGTGCTAAACTCACCAGCACCCAGTGACGTGGTGATACTGGTCGTTTTCCTGCCGGGGGAAGATTTAATAAACGCAGAAAAACAAACACGGTCTGCGCGCTGGCGGGGTTGCTGCGGGGTGAGGACGGTGGCACACTGGACACATCCTCCTGTAGGAAGGAAGCGGAGTTGTGGAAAAAAAAAAAAAAAGCAAACAGGAGCCATGCACGGGTCTCTTTAACCCCGCCGTGAACCCGCGACCTTACCTTCCGACTACTTCCCATTACCTCTGCACGACATTTAGCCCTCGTACCGCAGAGCGCGCACGCACACGCAGCATTGTGTGGAGCTGTTTGGCCGGGGTGGAGGGGGTGCAGCGAGGGCGGCGGCGTGCTGTTCATGGAGGGGTCAAAAGAATGAAAACCTCACAAAAAAAAAAAAAAAAAAAAAAAAAAAAAAAGGCATGGACGCTGGATCGTCTGAGCAGACGGTCAGCTGGGAGAGAAAATATTATGTTGCAGATAAAAAGCTTTAAACGGATCTTTGAGCCTGTGAAAAACACTCTTGTTGCCTATTAAACTGGAAAAGTTGCATTTCTTTTTTTTTTTTTTTTTTTTTTTTACCTTTTTTGATGGGAGGATTAAAGGGGTTCACAGCAAATAAGAAGCCATATATTAACACATAAAATTCACATAATACATTAAAAAAAGAGCAGCTTCAGTTTTGCGCAGGTATTAAAATAAATCTCCTATATGGCATGATCATAAGTATCCTCTGATAAAGCCACTAAAAAAAGCCTACAGCTGAGTAAATATTCTGTGAAACAGTTTGAATTTTCGATTGGCTGACAACAGAAAGCCTCATTAAAACTTAGTAATTATTAGATTATTTCTTTAAATAATGATGCCTTTAATGACGCACACCACATTTAATTGCCGCGTATGTTGCAAGACCATTTATTAGATCTTTACAAAGGCAAGATCACCTGTAAAAACCAGTTGTGTCATTTAAATCGATAATTAATCCATCTAATTTCCCTACAATGTGAAAACCCCGTCTCCTAGAAATGGTTTAAAGTGACATTATATAGCACATTTTGAGTTACTATCCTGATCTGTTTAATGCTTTTAGATATTTTGACCTCTGCAGTGGCTAAGCTGTTTCTCAAATGTTAAAAGATAATAAGTTAACTGAGTGGAAAAGTCGTGGGTGCTCAAAGGAGAGAAACGGAGCGGCCACAGGAGACACGATGGAGGGCAGATCCACAGCTACAGCTGCCGCACATGAATGTTTGATAAGCAGGCGGGATAATGGCTCCTTAAATCAGTCAAACATAAACATCTCTATCACGCTCTGACATCTGCCATCCAAAGCTCATAAAGAGGAGCTGAATAATGGATGAACATTTACAATAATAAAGCCCAAATAGCTCAATGTGTCATCGCGGGACGGATATAGGTCAAGTGCATAGTTTGTGAGCTTCACAGTTTGTTTTAGTGCTGACACTCATTGGTGCTCAGTGCATGAGTCTTTCTTTTTGGACTTGCGTGCAGGCTGGACATGGCAGGTTAGGCTACATGCAGGCTTCAGTGGTTCCAGCAGTGTGTGCATGAGCCCCATGTGTGCGAAAACATTATGGTTTCAATAGCAGAGAGTGGGTGTGCGTGGTGAGCGTATCTAACTCGATACAAACTACTGATACTGTCAGCCAATCAGCACTGCATCGAGGATAAAACACCCCAACACGAGCAACCAGGAAAGAATGAGACATGAAGCTGCAGGATAAGAGAAACAGTTGAAATAAAAAATCACTGAAGACCATCTTTTTTCTCCTTTTAGACTAAGACGTGGAGCAAACTCAAATGACAGCGTGTGCGGGGCTCGTGAAGGAGGATTTTTCCACAAATAAAGTGCTTATTTTTGCTGTCGTATGGCCCTTTAGGGGAGACTTCCTCAGACCTGAAAAATCGGTCATTTTCACATATTCTCAGAATCTCAGATGGGAAGTCAAAATCTGGTGGTTTAAGGGCTTCATGGTGTTAAATTGAGCTTTAAAGAAAAAAAAAAAAAAAAAAAAAAAAAAAAAAAAAAAAAAAAAAATGGTGA
>JBBMOE010000038.1:2509510-2523266 GCA_037975065.1 Chaetodon trifasciatus
AAGAAGAAGAAGAAGAAGAAGAAGAAGAAGAAGAAGAAGAAGAAGAAGAAGAAGAAGAATACATTTAAAAACTACATAAAAGCCCATAAACTGCTGCCTGTAGGCATAATTCCTCTGTCGCACTTAATTTTGAGCAGACCTGCTGTATGGGTCAAACTGCTGTTGACTTGTTGCACCTTCCCTTACCTCGCACCTGCACAGCAGCTCAGCTCACCGCCAGCCATCCCTCCCCCCTCCCCCCTTGCTCCAAAAGGACGTCCGTTATTGATCTGTCGAGCCAAACGGAGACCATGACATAAAGCAGATTGGACGGGCGCGCTCACCCGTGAGTAACGGGCTCCTTGGCCGCCGCTTCCCTCCGTTATTATCCTGTAAGCTAATGTGAGGTTATAAGACCGTTAGCTCCGGTGCTCACCTCTGATTGGCTGCTGACTTGAAGCCGCTGTGACGTGTTTCTAAAAACACACCTGAGATTACGTAAACAGAGGCGCCACGAACCAGCACATACCTGCTCAATCTGTTGCCTAGCAACAACTTTACTCAGCGACTATTCCAACAATTGGCCAAACACTTGATTAATGATCAAAACTGAGGTCATTTCGTTTTGTTTTTACGTTTTTGTCTTTTTATGAAAGCGGTAACCCCCGTTAGCACGCTGACCGACATCACCGCTTTCTGGAGCTGTTTAACAATGAAACAGACATCAGCAGACAACCACTGAGAACAGTTTTGAGACGCCGAAAGAAATAAAAGCAAAAAAAAAAAAAAAAAAGTCAATATAAGTGTAACTGTTCATAAGCTGCACAGATGAATATACGTTAGAAATGTAAATAAATGCACAGCTTACATACATATATTTTCAAAGTATTCCTATAACGACTTTTCGAGATTTCTCAGGTAGAGTTTTGTATTTGACAAAGTTTTCTAAAGTTGCCTAACGTTGGAAAGAACAAGTTTAAGACTGATGTTCTGGGACTTTTCTGGGTTTAAGGGTTTTCGTGACCATTGAAAATAACTCACAGAAAGCAGTGAGTGGAAAGAGAACAGCGTTTTTGGAGTCTATTAAGGTGGATATATCCGATTAACAGTAATATCCTTGAGTGGTGTCCAGGTGACAGAGTAAGTCATCCTTAATTAATTTGACAAAATCTAGTCAAAGTGCAGTAAAGTAGTTAGAGTATGGGTAAGCAGCTTTGATGAAAGAAAAGAATGCACAATAATAATCCAAGTACAACAAGTGTATCTATAGCAAAGAACAATTAGACTACAATAACTCCAGCACATGAGAGACCCATACTGCCACCGCTCCTGCAGTGAAAAACTGTGTGCAAATCGTCCAACCAGCCTCTGTTTGCAACTATTCTTCCACTTGTTCTGATCCGCTGCCTTCCTGCCTGCTCGGCCCTCTGTGCACGAATTGTTCTCCTGAACAATGATCACAGCCGTGCAGGCCAGCAGTCCCATGCACACTGAGCGGATATGACATGGCCCACCTCTTTTACACTTCTTGCCAGTCTCAGACTTGACTTGGGGGTAAACGGGCAATCGAGTGGAGTAATGTCAAAAGCTACAGTTGAGGGGTGGGGGGTGGGGGGGTGGGAGGCTGTGACGTCGGTTTCGTTCATTGCGTGCCATGCAAACGCCGCAACAAACAAAAAGTGAGACAATGACAGGATCGCGGGTGACACGGTGACTGTAACCTTCACACAGACCCACACGCCAAAGAGAGAGAGAGAGAGAGAGAGAGAGAGAGAGAGAGAGAGAGAGAGAGGGAGAGAGAGAGAGAGAGAGAGACTTACTCGATATGGATCTATAGATGACTCACATTAGTCGATTTCAAAATAAAGCTTTAATGAGGGCATTTACCCGCTGAGAGAGATAGAAGTTGTGCATGTTGTGAGATAAATGATTGTGAAACAGCCACTGCAGGTGAAACCCCTTTCTGATTGCAGCAGCCTCCTTTGTAAATGAATAATGTCCTGAAACATTGAGTGCAGTGCGTGCCACAAGGTAAAAATACTCTCTAACAAGTAAAAGTTCGGCACACTTAATTGTGTATGCAAGTATTACCGTGGAAAACTAGTAACTAAATCTATCAAACAGATATAGTGGAGTTAAAGTACAATATTCCCTCTGAAAAAAAGGTAGAGATGAGGTATAAAGTCGCATAAAATCGAAATACTCAAGTAAAGTACAAGTTCCTAGTTCCACATCTACTGACGTGGTGAGGAGTCCTAAAAGTCTGCAGCAGCTTCCTTTCGGACATTTCATCTCTTATGATATCTTCACAATAGTTAGATATATTTAGCCTGCTGGACAGAAGTATTTAAGCAGTTTGCTTAACTAAAAGCAGCTATGCCACAATATGAAAATACTCCATTACAAGTCAAAGTCTTGAAATCAAAGTTGTACTTAAGTGTAGAAGTATTACCAGCAAAATGAGCTGAAAGTATCAAAGGTAAACATACTCATAGTGCAGAATTACTGTTCTCAGTGTGGTTTGTTTTGATTCAGTATGAAATATTGAAATATTAACTCTGATGCAGTCACATTTAAGGAGCAGATTTTGAAGCTGATTGTATATTATGTAAAATATTACTCTATAAGTTGAGCTAACAATACATGTGAAATAAATGTAGTGGAGTAAAAAGGACAATACTTCTTCACTGAGCTGAAATATAGTGAAAAATAAAGTCCCTCAAAATGACACTTAAGGGCAGTACTTGAGTAACTGTACTTAGTTACTTTCTACTCCTGGTATAGTGAATTTGCCTCTACTAAGGAGTCCCCCAACAGCAGTTTATTTCAAAAGATTTTATCTCCTATAGTATCTTTACATCTCTTAAACATAATCAGCTAACTGGTAGAAATATTTAGACACTTTACTTGATACTATGCCACAATGGGAAAATACTCTATTACAAGTAAAAGTCCTGCTTTTATAGTTGAATATAAAATATTAACTCTGATGCAGAGGTGAAACTAATATTAAAACGTTAAATGACATAACCTTAATATTTCTGCTCCATATTTTTAAGATGAAGGTGTGTTTATATGTCGAATATTACTGCAGCTGTCAAATAAATGCAGTGGAGTAAATACTATACTGTCTCCCTGTGAAGTTGTGGAGTAGAAGTACAAGTATCTCATTTTAAGTTTTTCACTTTGTGTTTGTCGGCATGCTGCTTTCACTCACACGCAGCCTTATGATCTCCTCCGCCGTATCACTAGCTGATAAATAGGAGGCTGCTTCACTGCTGAAATGTTAAAATGGAAAAGGTCAGCTGTGGAGCATGTGGACAGCCCAGCAGCATCTGAACCCGGGTCAAAAGGGACTGCGTGGCCAAAGAGTTGAGCGGCCTCGGCTGTATGCATGCTGTCTGTGGTGTCCACATCTCCCACATTAGTAAGATTTGAGAGCTATATGTCAGCCGGAGTAATTACGGCTTGTCAGCTCCTGTGACACCGGGCTTAAGGGCCATCTCCACAGCTCCTATCTGCATCTAAGAGCGGGGGCGCTTAATCAGCCTTGACAGTCAAGTCCAAAACAGTCACATTTTCCAGCAGAAATTCTGCCATCATTTGTGCTGATGTAACTCTGCCCGTCGTGTCAGCTCTCCAGAGGCCCAAGTGCACTTTTGGGCCCACACATGCAGATGAATGATACACAATGATTCAAGGGCCGGATGCTGAAATAAACTGAGCTGAGAAGGTGGAGGTTTTGTTTGTGCTCTTCAAAGAAAGTCATTTGGGGGTGGAAGGTGAGCATCATATGTAAAGCTCGGGGCAATACATCTGATATGCGCACATTATATTTATTTCTCCCTCTCTGCCTCTGTCTCCAAATCAGCCCATCTACCTGGAAGAGTGAACACGCGGCCTCCTCCAGCGCTGCTGCTCCGTGTCATATTGCTGCGTCTCTTTAACACGGGGGACCAGGCGACTGTGCGGTTAAACTGATGAAAGAGACGACATGAGAAAATACGCATTTGATATGGGGTTACCGGCATGAAGGAAGAGGCCGTATGAGTGATAAAATGAGTTTCATAAAGATGTTTTTATATACAATGTAGTATAATATATCAAGGACGTGAAAGCCTGCCATCTCCCGCAGGTGTCCAAGTGCCAGCAGCCATGAACATACAGTTGTGGCCGCTTTGTCACCCGCAGGATGCTGGTGGATTTTTATTTTCTATCAAATAGGCCGCTGAAACTGTACAAATGACCTCATGAAGGTGGAGAAAAACGCTTGATAAGATCAGGAAGGCCGGAAGGTGCATGGCGCGTCCACCCACTGACTAATCTAAGTTGGATTTTACTTTTAAATCCCTCCCAAAATTTAGTGGTAGCCACCTGTTTCGGAAATGATGACTGGCGGGGAGGGAGAGACCAGACGAGCCTAATTGATTTTTAAGTGGTGTCTCTGTGGGTTAGAAGAGTAAGAGGGGAGTCCACTTCAGGGATCCGCCAAACTCCTCCAGTTTGTACCTGAATTGAGGGGCAGTGATGTGTTGCTGATGCGGCTCAACAAGCCACACTGGGGGCCAGACGAGGGGTGGACGGAGGGGCCGGAGCCAGAGCTGGGCTCGCTGCTTTAGTGGGGGGATGGAGGGTGATTATAAATGAACTTACTTCTGCAGAGGCAATAAGCTGACATGTCAAGCCTCGTTCACCAAACAATAGAAGACATGTCAGGTTTGTGATACGGGCACGCAAACACAGACACGCTCCCTTCTCTTTCTCTTCTGTTCGGAACACTTTTACTGATGGTTAGATATGAACTAGCTTCCAGTCTATAAAAACGCTGTCAATGCATTTAACTTTAAAGTCTGCAGGCTACACTGTGTTTATATACAGAGTATTATAAGCACGTGTTATTGTGCCACTATCACTAAAAGTGATGCCTGGCTTGCCAACTTCACATTCCTATAAAGATATGCTATATGCACCACCCACCTTCATTTGACACACACACACACACACACACACACACACACACACACACACACACAGAGGCATGCATGCATCATGGAGCCCGGACCTGCAGAGAAAAAGCAACTCTCCCTGAGTGAGCGGAAGAAAAGGGGGAGAGGGAGGCCGGCTTGCAGCTCCACTCTTCCAGGGTCTCACACACAAGATCCGGGCGCACGGCTCCATTGAGTACGAGGAGGCTTTTGCATGGAGGTTCATTAGAAGTAACGAGTTGACACAAGGTAAATCTTAATGTTGAGGCGCCTTTCTCTACCGGCCCGGGGAGGAGCCCTCATTAACTGTCGCTAACAACCCGTGTAAATACACTGATTGGACAGCTCCGATACAAGCTCCCAGCCCTGCCAGGAAGTCCCCCTAATGAGACCACACAATAAAAACAATAAAAGAAAGAAGAGAGAGAGAGAGAGAGAGAGAGAGAGAGAGAGAGAGAGAGAGAGAGAGAGAGAGAGGTGTTAAAACTTTTGTAAAAGCTTTGCTATTAAAGTTGGCGCCACATTTGCAGATCATTATGACAACACTTTCTCAAAAAATGTGCGTTTACTCAGTCGCCGCGTTTGTCCGCTCAAAATTTCAATTTTTGTCACTGTCGTTTTCACGTGAAGGCACTGCCGGGTTTGGTGTATGCTTCTACAAACGTGCACAGAGAGCTGACCTATTGCACATGTGATAGCAAGTAAGTTGGCAACTATTTTTGGCGTTCGGGGTCATTAAACCAAGTAACTCATACGCAAAATGGCATGTGTAATTTTAGCGTATTTGGTTTTAAAAGGAAAAATACAATTACATTGCCACGGCAGCAGGGCATAGGTTTTATCTGAGAGCATGAGAGAATGCACTGCAAAAAATATCCAAACACTTCAGTCCTAATTTTAACATATTTTTTCCCAAACGCGGTGAAATTATTTCAGCGCCAATCAGGTAAATCCGCAAACTTTACGCATTGCGGGAATTTTGGGGAGACACGTGTTAGCAACTTGAAACACGACAGTTTATGTTGAATATATCTCCATTACAATTAAGAAAATTGCTTTGTTTCAAAATTGTAATGAAAAAGATGAAATTGTGGCATTGCCAGACGTGTCACACCTTTTCAGCATGAAGCATGGATTTTCAGAACTCAGTGCGACATTAAACGACTTGTTTAGATGGATACTTTTTACAGTGTAGACACAGTGCAGAGTCTCCGTACCAAGGCATGGCCAGCGTGGGACGGAGGGGATTGTGCGCCCCGTCCCGACAGCATCAAACATCTGCTCTGCAGAGGCACAGATCTCCCCGGTGCTCCGCGGATAAAAATGCACCAAATACACCAAATTAAAACCGGACTTTCTGATGGGAGAAGCGAATTACCTCCACGTTCAAACTAAAAATGCCCGATGAGCTCATCTGTATCATTTCATATATATTTTTTTTTAAAGTGTCCGAAAAATAAAATCATTCGCAGTTCTGCCGACCACTATTAGCAACCATCTTAGACGGAAAACGGGTCTGGCTTACTTACAGGAGCAGCGGTGCGATTTCCACCCTGATCTTGGACAAGCTGGCCAGTGGAACAGCAGTGAACCAGTGTCACGTCCAGTCCCAGGCTCGAATGCTGACAGTCCGTGGACTGGACCCTGCTCACAGGGGGCGAAGAAGAGCAAGGAGAAAAACAGCAGCGAAAAGAGGAAAAGGTAATTCCTGATATGTTTGGTGAAAAAAAAAAAAAAATTGCGTTGAATTTCCACATCGCTAAATAAAATTTCAGGAATTTCTTGACATGAATTGTAATTAAAAGTTCTCATACTGAAAATAACCGGGCGTGTGCGCGTGTGCATGCATATAAAGAGGCACCTGAGCTTAAAGCAGGAACGAAAATTAAAAACGTGATTTTGGTATTTTTGGTACGTACCAGTCATTACTCCACACTCCCGTCCTGTGTATTGTTGAGATGAATCCAGGATGGAGCAGCAGGCACATGAGTCTCTCCAGTGTTTGCCAGGGAGGGGTGTGCTGCTTTTTCTGGCCAGCCTCTGCCAAACCGGGGTCAACGAGGGAGCAAAAAAATAAAACAAGACCCTTTCTTTCGTGCCTTCTTTCTCTTTCCCTCTTACCTTTTACAGTCAACACCTTTTTCTTTCTTTCTCTCATCCGGTCCCCTTCTCTCTCTCTCTCACTCCCGTACATGACGTAACATCAGCTTTGTTTATTTGCTGCCCTTATTGGAACAGGCTGATAATGAAAATAACTTGTAATTGGCAATTAACCAGCGTGGTGACTAACATTTTAGATCCATTGCGTGCAGCAGGAAGTGCTGGAGCCAAAGAATAGTTGCATTTCTGGGACAGCGAAAACTTACTTATTTATGTAAGTTTCCTAAACAAAAGTTGGACAAAGTGCCTCACAATCAATCAATCAACCGAAATAAGGTCACACAGGGAGAGAGGTGTCGGTGCAGATCAGACCACAGGCGTTTCTATCTGCTTGACCAACGTATTATCAGTGTTTTGGCGTGCAAAATGCTGTTTGTGTTGTCGTGTCTGGAGGTTTAGGCTGTAAGTAAACGGAGAAGACGCTAAATGCTCGATGTGCATTCAGAGCTCTTGTCTCCCGCTGCTCGGAACATTCAGCAAGCCCTCGGATAAACACACAATTAGGGCAGGTGAATAAACTTGTTTGGGGGGTGTTAATTACATGCTTAACGTAAACAAAAGCCATGTAAAAGAATGTGAATTACCAGTGGCTTTTCCCCCTCAATCCCCATTCAGGTTTTACATTTCACCTCTAGTCTCTTGTAGGAGTGATTTCCGAATTGCCTGCGAGGGCTACTCCCAGACAAGGCTCCTCCAAAACATAATGCTGGATGATACCTGCAGCCTTGGCTTGAATGGTGATCACCTAAATTGGTTCACCAGGAACCCGGGCAGGTAGGAGGCTTTGCATATTCGGAGGAGCGCTGCTAAGCCTACACTCAACTTAATGCTAGGTGCGTGCGTGTGTGTGTGCGTGAGAGTGAGAGAGAGACAGAGAGAGAGAGAGAGAGAGAGAGAGAGAGAGAGATGGGTGGGGGGCTGTAGGCTAGGAGGTTAGTTTTAACACCAGCATGAAAATACCAGCCTTTACTTCCAGTCCACAGAGCTTTCCAACGGGACCAATTCAAGTGCCACTTGGAATTAGTTCTCCCGAGGTTCGTATAGCAGCGCAGTGGACAGGTTTGATCCCATATACTACCCTACCCCCTCACGCACACGCGCGCACGCACACAATCCCAAAAGGCACGCACAAACCAAACGGCTGACCCTGCAACGCGATCATCACAAGCCCTGCTCTGTGTCACATACACCTACAGATACTCGCACAACACGCGTGCGCGCACATGTAGGAATTAAAGAGTCCCCTTTTCCCCAAAAACGCCGATGCGTAAAAGCGCGCAAACGTGCGTAATAGCAACATGAAGTTATTAGAGTATGTATGGTTAAGGTGAAATGGTGAACATACACAGTGTTGACCACACATGCATGTGGAGCTGGTCTACTCACTGTCCCTCCGTGCTTGGTGTCGGTGGTCTATCTGGCCAGCCCCGGAGAATGTGCAAATCTGAGAGAGGGAAGGAAAAGTTTTGAATTCCTGAATGATTTTGTAGAAAGGCGGCTTAGGATCATTATGTCAGCTTTATTGAGGGCGGATTAAGCGGAGTCTAGATGCTACGCCTTGTACACGGCCCTTTCACAATGTGAGCACTGTTCGTGTTAGAGTGAACTCACACTATTTTAACACCCTGTAAGCCCTGTCTAAATATGAAGCCGTTTTAGCCATAAACATGAAAATCACACCGCCGTGGCTACTGCTATAAGCCGAATCCTGTGACTGGATGTGGACATTGATCATGTCCTTACCACTAGATCAAATACATGAAAACTGCTTTTATGTCCCCAAGAAGCTTTCATGTTCCCATTTGATTGTAATTCCAATACTAATGGTATTAATTAGAGGGCTGGACTATTACAAAAACCCGTGCTAAACTGGTGCCATTGAAGGGCGATGCCATTGGCAAATTAGTTTTCGAACTAAAACGCCATGACCTTTGTTTAATCAACACAACGCTGCGCATCGATATTCATTTGGAACAATAAATTTTGTTGGTTGGAGAAGAGGCAGCGGGCAGGGGGCCAGGGCTGCGCCCAGCGTCCCAGAGGCAAGGCCGGGGACAGCAGGAGGGGGGAGCGGCATCACACTGCAGCCTACACCCGGACCAGCACCCACCAGACACAAAGTGACCACACACAACAGCGAGCCCGAGTAGAGTCGAGCCCAGACCAGGTCATAAAACTGCGAACATGCGATTTTTCAAACCAGCGACGTGTCCAGGGCAGAAGCCGAGAGATTATAGGACTGTGACACAGTTTGATCTTTTAGAAAACAAGAAAATGGAAAGTGATAACAGAGAAGGAAAAACGGAGAAGACCCTTACGCCTTTCTTTCCCTCGCACAAAAAGGAATGGGCTGATTTAAAAAGAAAGATAAAAAGTAGCTACTACAGGAAAAACTGTACAAAAATAATGTGCAAATTGACTCGCTTCTATTCAAAACGTGTATTCCGGAGTTGCAGTCATTGGTTGTCCATTTGTCACCCTTTTAAAGCTCCCTCTGCCTCCCTCCCTCCCTTCCCGTCTCTGCTAAGCATCTCCAGTCTACATATCTTCTTTAGCTTTAACGAGCCTCGTTAAGATCGCAATAATATTCCACCCTCTAATTGCTCATTCCATTCAGCAGATAGGCGAGCATTGGCTTGTGCCTGATGCGCGCGGTGCGGTGGGAGGTTGCTGTGGAGATCGGAGACTCTGATAACCCCCCGTGCGTGCTGCACAAGTGGTGAAAGCCTCGCGCTACGTACTGGCTAATGATTGGCACGCTTGACAGTGATTGGCAGGGCTGCCATGACAACGCTACAACGACACCAAGAAGACCAATAGAAAAGGGAAACAAAATGTTTCAATGCTACACTCAACGGCGGATTTAGGGGGGAGATATTATGAGGCTGGTGTCATTAGGCGATAGCCATTGAATCATTCAATCTTTTTTACTTGCCGTGTTTTTTCGGTTTTTTCCCTTTTCTCGATAATTTTCTTTCTCTCTCAGGTCATTTCCATGGTTTTCAGATCCCCTTTAGAGCTTTATCCCTCCCATTTCTTCCTGCCAAACTTCGCTGATCGCCCTCTGCTCCTGGCGAACAGCGCTCCCACCACCAGGTCTCCAGAAGACTTGTCCATGTTTCAGCTACCGACCCTCAACTTCTCCCCGGAGCAGGTGGCGAGCGTCTGCGAGACGCTAGAGGAGACCGGGGACATCGAACGGCTGGGCCGCTTCCTCTGGTCCCTGCCTGTGGCTCCGGGAGCATGCGAGGCGATCAACAAGCACGAGTCCATCCTGCGCGCCCGGGCCGTGGTGGCGTTCCACACGGGGAATTTCAGAGACCTCTACCACATCCTGGAGAACCACAAGTTCACCAAGGACTCGCACGGCAAACTGCAGGCCATGTGGCTGGAAGCGCACTACCAGGAGGCCGAGAAGCTTCGCGGTCGTCCCCTCGGACCGGTCGATAAGTACCGGGTGCGGAAGAAGTTTCCGCTGCCTCGGACCATCTGGGACGGCGAGCAGAAGACGCACTGTTTCAAGGAGCGGACACGGAGCCTGCTGAGGGAGTGGTACCTTCAGGACCCATATCCAAATCCCAGCAAGAAAAGGGAACTGGCTCAAGCCACTGGACTCACTCCCACACAGGTCGGAAACTGGTTTAAAAACCGGAGGCAACGAGACAGAGCCGCGGCGGCCAAGAACAGGTTGGTGATTTTTGTCCTCACTGTCAAAACACAAGAATGTATGCGACCAAAGTTTGCCTCAAATGCGTGAATGTAAAAGAAAAAAGAGGATATTTCATAAACGTGTAGTTGTGCTTACGGATAGACACTGTCTAGGAAAAAGACGACTCTGTCTGGCGGGGGAGGGAGCAGGCTGCGGCGACATTTTTGTTATGAAGTGAAATCAGGATGAACATTGAAAACACTATTTTTTTCTGTTGCAAACATCCCAAACTGTCTTTTGAAAATATTAGATGTTTTTCTTTTGATTTCTTCTTCTTCTTAAAACATTTTCGGCAGATATGCAATTTAACTTTGCAGCATTTTGAGCAGAATAGGGAATTATCAGATAGAAAAAAAACACGATTTATGTGAAAATTCAAGTCTGTAGCTCGAGTAACTGTGAATAGTAAAATAATAATAAGAGAATCACAAACTAGACTGCTGTTAAACCGAAGAAGCGGTTATTGCGCAAGGCTGACGTTAAACAGAAGCAGCTTGTTTATCGTTTCCGTAAGAGTGAAAGTATTGCAATAAATGACAAAGAGTGCTGAAAATATATATATAAACACTACTCGACGTCACTTATTTATAGTATAATCACTATTTCGGTGATAGTAGTGTAAACAGCCTTCTGAATTATTTTAGTCACTAAAAGGCAGAAAACAAACAGGACTGGGTCAGTCTTAATATCTGTTTAACCAAAAGATTAATCTTTTCCTTTGTTCCTTTAAATACATTTGAAATTGTCATGTTTTGCAAATAATTTTAAAAATTATTGTGCTCGTGACCAAAGCTATGCAATGATTTCTTTAAGCTACACAGCGTATAGTAGCTACATTTATCATGTACCGTGGTGCATCTTTCATTTTATCATCACGTTACTGAACACTGTTGGGAAAAAGATTATCTCAGAGGATAATGGAGATATTATTGATATTACTGGGCTGAAATGGACATGCGTATCAAAAAGCATTTGAAGACATAGGCTGTATTCATAACATTAAGTGTGGTATCATTCCATTGAAATGCTATAATTGATTAGAAAATACCTCGGAGGGTACTAAGCCATATGAACACTATTCTAATCTTTTTGCTAAATGAATAGATATATTTCCAGCCTGACATTATCCCGCCGTGATGGAGTTATTATCATGAGTGGATTGGAGATAAACATTTAGGATGATTGGAGTAACCTGGCTCTCCACGTCTCTCAGTCATACACTTCCACTTCCATCAGACTGAAGCACATCTGTGCTAAAGCCTCGTGACATTTTGCAATTGGAAAAAAAAAGTTCTAGATTTTATTTGAATAATATTTTTGGTTATGAAAGTGCAGAGTCACAGGGCTTTGCAACATGAATGCAACCGTGCCAAGTGGAAGACAAATAATAAATGCAGAGCAAGTGCACATAGCGAATAAAACCGGAATAAAAACAAAATAGCTGCAGACGGTTGTTGTAAAGAATGCCACCAAACTGCTCTATTAAAAGATTAAAATTGATTACAGCTTGTGTTTTTTCTGGAGTGATATGACGCGTAATTTAAAGCCCACGTTGCTGACGTGCGCGTTCATCGTGCCTACTTTTGTAGAAAATAAAAAAACAAAAAAACAAAAACAAAACAAAGCAAAAAGAACTCATTACATTTCTTCCAACATTTGGTAGTCTAAATAGTGCTGTGTTTTGTCCCCTGAAAGCTGGCTATTTGATAAAAGCATGCATGCATGGCTGGGGCCGGCAGGGGGAAAGAAAGGCGAGTTTGAACCCCTATTTTGCAGGAGGAGGAGGGGAAGGGGGACATTCTCAGGTCTAATTGCCATTTCTCTCATTTTTTTCTTCTTTTTTCCCCTCCCCTCCTCGCTTCTTTTCTTCTCCAGGCTCCAGCACCAAGCAATAGGACCGAGCGGTATGAGGTCCCTCTCAGAGGCCGGTCTCACCCCTCACAGCTCGGCAGAGTCGCCTTCGACCGCGGCCAGTCCCACCACCAGCGTTTCCAGTATGACAGAGAGAGTTGATACTGGGACGTCCATCCTGTCCGTCACATCCAGTGACTCGGAGTGCGATGTATGATACGGAGGAAAAAAAAAACACACAAAAACAAACAAAAAGAGAAATATTTACAGGGAAAATGGACCTGAGAGGAAGAAAAAAAGACTTATGAAATATCGCGGATGAAATAAGGACCGATTGATATAAATATTAAAATAAAAAGAGATAAAAGCACGTCGTTTTTTTTTTTTTTTGTTTTTTTATTAAAAAGCGCTTTCAAAGGACCCACGCCTCCCCCTCCTCTTCATACCCCCACACCACCACCGCCACCACTACTACTACTAGACTACTTGCATGATGTCTTTTTTTTTTATTTTTTATTTTGTAATCAGGGAAAATAACCTGAGTGCAAGATTTTCCATCAGGAACATCGATCAGAGGGAATAAAAACAGATCGTCTTGGTGTCTTCGTCGCTTCCCCCTCACCCCCACCCAAACCCCATCTCCGTTTTTAGTCCAAGTGGTGATGATGATGGTGATGACGGCGAAGCAGCCGCCGTGCAGACAAGATGCAATCCTGTTTTTACTTTGTGTTCATCAGACAATCATTTTAAGTCGTAAGCACCTTTTTTAAATACACTTCTGTCACTGCCTGTGTGGGGTACATGGTCAAAAAAATGTCGATCGAGATCGTTTATGACTGTATCAGATTTTTATTTTTATTTTCAAAATTTTATATTGAATTATAATGCGATCATTCTCCCGGTCTGTAATATACGTGTATAAATATGCTTGTACATAATTATTGCTCTCCCCCGTCTCATCCTCTTTTCTATCCCTTCCTCACTTTTCTTGACTTGGTGTTCCTACATAAAATATTTGTCAAAACTTACAACTGAAGTGCTCTAGCCGCTTTTTTTTTTTTTTTTTTTTTTT